>SJYV01056329.1:732969-832090 GCA_006410875.1 Neotragus pygmaeus
GAAGAGTTGACTCATTGGAAAAGCCTCTGATGCTGGGAGGGATTGGGGGCAGGAGGAGAAGGGGATGACCAAGGATGAGATGGCTGGATGGCATTGCAGACTCGATGGACGTGAGTCTGAGTGAACTCCGAGAGATGGTGATGGACAGGGAGGCCTGGCGTGCTGCGATTCATGGGGTCGCAAAGAGTTGGACACGACTGAGCGACTGAGCTGAACTGAACTCTAGAGGTCTTTTGATGAACAGTAGTAGCTACCCCTGAGGATTAGTTTGCTTTCTACAACCCAGCTGTCAGGTTATAATGAAAGCAAGTCTCAGCGCAAAATCTGCAATGAGAGTTTAAGTAAGCTGGCACCTTCTACCTGTTCTGGGTGATTAAATCAGACCTTGCAGGAAAGGGTCACTTGAGTCAGATGAGACAGTATGATTAGCCTCAGGCAGCTGGAATCCTCTACCCAGTGTCTAGAGTGAGTGTAAAGCAGGGCCCAAGACAGAATAGTGTCCTTAAGGGTCAAACTGTTTCCTTTGTTTCCCCATCTATTTTCCATGAAGTGATGGGACATGATACCATGATCTTTGTTTTCTGAATGTTGAGTTTTAAGCCAGCTCTTTCACTCTTTTCTTTCACTTTCATCAAGAGGTTCGTTCATTCTTCACTTTTTGCCATAAGGATGGTGTCATCTGCATATCTGAGGTTATTGATATTTTTCCTCACAGTCTTGATTTCAGCTTGTGCTTCATCCAGCCTGGTATTTCACATGATGTACTCTGCATATAAGTTAAATAAGCAGGGTGACAATAAATAGATGTACTCCTTTCCCTGTTNTTTCCTCACAGTCTTGATTTCAGCTTGTGCTTCATCCAGCCTGGTATTTCACATGATGTACTCTGCATATAAGTTAAATAAGCAGGGTGACAATAAATAGATGTACTCCTTTCCCTGTTTGGAGCCAGTATGTTGTTCATGTCCAGTTCTAACTCCTGCCTACAGATTTCTTAGGAGGCAGGTCAGGTGGTCTGGTATTCCCATCTCTTGAAGAATTTTCCACGTTCTTTTGTGATCCACAATTAAAGGCTTTTGTATAGTCAGTAAAACAGAAGCAGATGTTTTTCTGGAACTATCCTGCTTTTTCGATGATCCAGCGAATGTTGGCAATTTGATCTCTGGCTCCTCTGCCTTTTCTAAATCCAGCTTGAACGTCAGGGAGTTCACGGTTCAAGTACTGTTGAAGCCTTGCTTGGAGAGTTTGAGCATTACTTTGCTAGCTTATGAGATGAGTGCAATTGTGTGGTAGTTTGAACATACTTTGGCATTGCCTCTTTTTGGGATTGAAATGAAAACTGACCTTTTCCAATCCTGTGGCCATTGCTGAATTTTCCAAATTTGCTGGCATATTGAGTGCATTGCTTTCACAGCATCATCTTTTAGGATTTGAAATAGCTCAACTGAAATTCCATCACCTCCACTAGCTTTGGTCATACTGAAGCTTCTTAAGGCCCACTTGACTTCACACTCAAGAATGTCTGGCTCTAGGTTAGTGATCACACCATCGAGTTATCTGGGTCATGATGATCTTTTTTGTATAGTTCTTTTTTGCATTCTTACCACCTCTTCTCAATATCTTCTGCTTCTGTTAGGTCCATACCATTTCTGTCCTTTATTGTGCACATCTTTGCATGAAATATTCCATTGGTATCTCTAATTTTCTTGAAGAGATCTCTAGTCTTTCCGATTCTATTGTTTTCCTCTTATTTCTTTTCACTGATCACTGAGGAAGGCTTTCTTATCTCTCCTTGCTATTCTTTGGAATTCTCCATTCAAATGGGTATATCTTTCCTTTTCTCTTTTGTCTTTTGCTTATTTTCTTTTCTCAGATATTTGTAAGGCCTCCTCATACAACCATTTTGCCTTTTTGTATTTCTTTTTCTTGGGGATGGTCTTGATCACTATCTCTTGTACAATATCACAAACCTCTGTCCATTATTTTTCAGGCTCTCTATCAGCTCTGATCCCTTGAATCTATTTGTCACTTCCACTGTATAATCATAAGGGATTTGATTTAGGTCGTACCTGAATGGTGTAGTGGTTTTCCCTACTTTCTTCACTTTAAGTCTGAATTTGGCAATAAGGAGTTCATGATCTGAGCCATAGTCAGCTCCCCGTCTTGTTTTTGCTGACTGTATAGAGCATCTCCATCTTTGACTGCAAAGAATATCATCAGTCTGATTTCGGTTTTGACCGTCTGGTGATGTCCTTGTGTAGTGTCATCTCTTGTGTTGTTGGAAGAGGGTGTTTACTATGATCAGTGTGTTCTCTTGGCAAAACTTTGTTACCCTTTGACCTGCTTCATTTTGTACTACAAGGTCAAATTTGCCTGTTACTTCTGGTATCTCTTGACTTCCTACTTTTGCATTCAAGTCCGCTGTAATGAAAAGGACATTGTTTTGGGATGTTAGTTCTAGAAGGTCTTGTAGGTCTTCATAAAAGCACTCAAGTTCAGCTTCTTCAGCATTACTTGGTTGGAACATAGACTTGGATTAATGTCATACTGAATGGTTTGCCTTGGAAACAAACATATCATTCTGTCATTTTTGAAATTGCACTCAAGTACTGCATTTCGACTCTTGTTGACTGTGAGGGCTACTCCATTTCTTCTAAGGGATTCTTGCCCACATTATTAGATATAATGGTCGTCTGAACTAAATTCGCCTGTTCCAGTCCGTTTTCGTTCACTGATTCCTAAGATGTCGATGTTCACTCTTGCCATCTCCTCTTTGACCACTTCCAATTTACCTTGATTCATGGACCTAACATTCCAGTTTCCTGTGCAGTATTGTTCTTTATAGCATCGCACTTTACTTCCATCACCAGTGGCATCCACAACTTTGCGTTGTTTTTACTTTGGTTCGTCTCTTCATTCTTTCTGGAGTGACTTCTATATTCTCCAGTGGCATATTGGGCCCCTACCAACCTGGAGAGTTCATCTTTTGGTGTCATATCTTTTTGCCTTTTTGTCCTGTTCATGGGGTTTTCAAGGCAAGAATGCTGAAGTGGTTTGCTGTTCCCTTGTCCTGTGGACCAGGTTTTGTCAGAACTTTCCACCATGACTCGTCCATCTTGGGTGGCCCTACATGACATGGATCACAGTTTCATTGAGTTAGACAAGGCTGTGCTCTGTGTGATCAGTTTGATTAGTTTTCTGTGATTGTGGTTTTCATTCTTTCTGCCCTCTGAGAGATAAGGATCAAAGGCTTCTGGAAGCTTCCTGATGGAAGAGACTGACTGAGGGGGAAACTGGGTCTTGTTCTGATGGCTGGGGCTGTTCTCAGTAAATCTTTAATCCAGTTTTCTGTTTATGGGCAGAACTGTGTCCCCCCCCCCCCATTGCTTGACCTGAGACCAAACTATGGTGAAGGTAATGAAGATAATGGTGACCTCCTTTAAAAGGTATTGCTGCAGCTGGTGACAGCAGCCATGAAATTAAAAGATGCTTGCTCCTGGAAGAAAAGCCATGACCAACCTAGATAGCATATTAAAAGGCTGAGACATTACTCTGCTAATACAGGTCCATCTAGTCAAAGCTGTGGTTTTTCCAGTAGTCATGTTATGGATGTGAGGGTTGGACTATAAAGAAAGCTGAGCATCGAAGAACTGATGCTTTTGAACTGTGGTGCTGAGGAAGACTCTTGAGAGTCCCTTGGACTGCAAGGAGATCCAGCCAGTCCATCTTAAAGGAGATCAGTCCTGAATATTCACTGGAAGGACTGATGCTGAAGCTGAAACTCCAATAATTTGGTCACCTGATGGGAAGAACCGACTCATCTGAAAAGACCCTGATGCTGGGAAAGATTGAGGGCAGGAGGAGAAGGGGATGACAGAAGATGAGATGGTTGGATGGCATCACCGACTCAATGGACATGGGTTTGAGCAAGCTCCAGGAGTTGATGATGGACAGGAAAGCATGGCATGCTTCGATCCAAGGGGTTGCAAGGAGTTGGATGTGAGTGAGTGAGTGAGCTGAACAGGACTGTATTGAACTGAATGGTCCAAGACAATGCTACCCGAAGTGTGATCTGTAGACTAGTGCTGGGTTATTAATAACTGTGGATGGCTTGTCTGTGAGAATTATAGAACTTGAGAGCAGGCACCTTAGAAACTTTTAAGATTGTTTAACATTGCTGTGATGTCTTATAATTCCTTTTCATTGTATTTTACAAAAATACTGGTTTACAAGAGGTTGGAAACAAAAATCCTGGTCTGTCACTACAATTTGATAAATATTGATCTCAGCTAGGGGGTTGCAAGATTCCTTACCCTCTTTCGGCAAAATGTTTCAGCCAGTCGGCTCATCTTGAGAGTCACTGATTTCAGTAATGTGATCCCATTTCTACTATCTTTTATGCTGATCAGTAAGCACTTGTGTTTAGTAGTTAGCCATTACTTTCAGAAATGAAAATTTATTTCTGTCACTTATGCTAATTTGCAAAGCCTGTGCTGTTGACCAAAGATAAAAGACAGCTAAAATGTATCAATTATCTCTGGAAGGTAATCGTTCTAATTAAGTACTAGCAAAAGGAGTCTGTTCTCAGTTGTGGCTTAAAATAACTCATGCAGTTTTTTGTTACACCCTTGACATTAGGGTTTTCGAAAGTAACTTATGGAAGTCCTAGCAGGGCCACATGAATCTTGAAACTGAAGGTTATAACTATTCTTTTGGCACATCCCTAAGGTCAGTAGATAACTGTTATTATTCTTGTGCTTCTGCAAGCTTATGGAGGCCAGTAAATCTCTCTTAGTAATGAGCCTGGAATGTGGCTTCAGTGTATTCCAGAGAAGATAGAGTTTATGGTTCATCGAAGGGACCTCTGTGCCTGGGGTTTAGAGTCATAGACACTGTTATTTTCTAGCTCCATGACTCAGATATGTTGGGTAACTTCTAAGAGCAGATCTCTTCTGTAAGTTGGACACATACTATGTGCTGTAGACGTAGCCTGACACATGATGGGCATTTCAATAAGTGTTTTCCGTAGTATTATGATCTTGCTGTATCCTGTTCTCTCTCAGCATTCTCCAAGCCACCCCCGCCATCCTTTCTCTTCACCCTTTGTACTTTTTTGGCTGGAAAGGTGCTGGTACTAGAATTTAAGGTTAGGAGTTTTTCTGAGAATCATCAGCTCCTCAACTTCCTGTTTCACTTGTTGAGTTTTAAGTGAATGTTTGATAAATAAATTTAATTAATTAGTTAAATTTTTGAAAAAAATTAATCTTAGTTTCACCCATAGCTTGTATAGCAGTGTTACTCAAAATATTCACTTCATAAGCATTTTAATATTTTAGTGACAGCAGGATTACTTAAATGCAGGAAGTTCTCTGGCTGAGATGGAATATAATTCTAATTACTTCTCTCTGGCTATAGATGATTGTTTTGTAGAGAAAAAATGTTAATTTGGACCATGAATGAAGTAAAACTTATCTCAAAAAATTAAATGTGTGAAATTGAAGCATTCATGTCAATTTTGAACTTGTTACATTTTTGCTTTTATCCCAGAACTAGTTGTCCTGAAATTTGCAGCTTTTTTTCATATCTTCAGTTAAATCCCCAGATACCTTATTTCCACTTAACTATCATGCAAATACAGTTTTAAAGTAATCTTATTTTTAGTGCATCATAAAAACTGTATTTGGGCAAGATCATTTATAAGAACAGTGGATGGCACTATTGGCTCATATCTGTGAAATAATTATCATTAGTTGCAGAATTTTGAAATGCAAGGTTTAATAAATGGTTTTAAGTGGCCCAGTTAAAAATTTGAGGCAGTGTTAGGGTGGAGATTTATTCTTAAATTTTTTAACTTCTTTTTTATGTGTCATTATTTTATATAAACGTTGAAATGAATATATAACTTTTTTAGTGATTATATATAGTGGCTAATTTTTAAAAGCCATTTCAAGTTCCAGCATGTTACAGTCTATAGCATCATTGTAACTAAAAAGTGCATCTTCTGTACTATATTTCTCTGATCAGCAAAATTGTTTAGTTTGATGAAGTTAGAAGAACTCTGAATTTGGATAAAAAAGCAAAATTAAAAGTATTCTAATTTTAGCAAGGAGATCAAGACATAAAGGAAATCAACCTTGGATATTCATTGGAAGGACTGATGCTGAAGCTGAAGCTCCAATACTTTGACCACCCGACACAAACAGCTGGCTTGTTGGAAAAGACCTTGATACTGGGAAAGATTGAAGACTGGAGGAATAAGGGACGACAGAGGATGAGATGGCTGGATGGCATCACCAACTCAATGGACATGGATTTGAGCAAACTTTGGGAGATAGTGAAGAACAGGAAAGCCTGGTGTGCTACAGTCCATGGGGTCACAAAGAGTCAGACATGACTGAGCAACTGAAGAAAAACAAATTTCAATACATCGTTAAAGAAACCTTAAAGTTAATTGAATAGAATGGTTCACAATTTTTTTCAGGTTTAGAGATTGTATAGTGAGGATGTACATTAGTTATAGATACTTACACATGCTTTTATAGCTTAGAAGGTTTATTATTTTATTTCATATATAGAAGTCTTTTATATTTGTTCTTTAAGAAAACTGAAGCCTGTTTTAGGACATTGATTTATTCAACAAACATGGCTGAACGTTTATTCAGTGTAGAGAGTTGAAAGGTGTGTTAGTTTGTTGTCTGCCATTAAGAATTCCACAGGAGAGAGAGTGAAACAAGCACAAAACATTTAAATGGTAATGTTGTAAGTACAGCAGTACAGGAGGGAACAGACTTGTTTAGGAGCATGATGGATTGTTTGAATGAGTTAGAAGGAGCTTCCCTGAAAAGTGAATCCTGTCTCTCAAAGTGTATCTCATAGGTGGGTTCAAAAGCAGTTTAAGCAGGCACCCCCTCCTACTACCATGAACAGTGGTATTGACTTGTGAAAGGCAGTGTCTCATACGGAGAATGATGAGTGGATCCGTGTGGTGTGGTATTTTGAATAAGGGAATGGTAGGAGAAAAGCTAAGAAGAGAGAGCTTGAGATTTCTTGGGTTCAGATATGGCCTCATCATTTTATCATTTGCCTTGTGATATTGTATGTTTTTCAGCCCCTCTATAGATCTCAATTTTCTCATCTATCAGTTCAGTTCAGTCGCTCAGTCGTGTCTAACTCTTTGCGACTCCATGGACTGCAGCACGCAGTTCATAGGCTCACCTATAAAAGGGGGTAGTAATTGTGTTGTGAGAATTTAAAGTAATCATATGTTTAAAGTAGTTAACACAATGCATAGCATGTAGTATCTGTTCATGCAACGATAATTGTTTACTGCTATTGATGCTTCTGAACTGTGGTTCTAGAGAAGACTCTTAAAAGTCTCTTGGACTGCAAGGAGATCAAACCAGTTGACCCTCAAGGAAATCAACCCTGAATATTTGTTGAAAGGACTGATGCTGAAGCTCCAATATTTTGGCTACCTGAGGGGAACAGCTGACTTATTGGAAGAGATCCTGATGCTGGGAAAGATTAAAGGCAAGAGGAGAAAGGGGCGACAGAGGATGAGATGGTTGGATGGCATCACCAGCTTAGTAGACATGAGTTTAAGCAAACTCTGGGAGATAGTGAAGGACAGGGAAGCCTAGCGTACTGCCGTCCATGGTCGCAAAGAGTTGGATCTGACTTGGTGACTGAACAGCAACAACAGTCACAACTACACAAAAGCTAGACCTTCACTACATTGCAGTTTCCTTAAGACCATGGAGGAGTAAGTGACTGAGTTGTAACTTAAACCACATCATCTAACCAGTTCTTTTCCCAGTAAACCACAGGCTCACTGGCTTCTAGCATAGTTTTCTGTTTTTCCTTGCATTAGAACCATAGTTGTTTAGTTAGCAGAAAGTGAAGCCAGTCTACAGGATAGTCAACTAAACTCAAAAAAGATGCTCTGGGCCCCGTGATTTTATGAGGAGAATGGAAAACATGGGCTGTCAAGTGAAGGATGGACTGGGAGAATTTCTGCTGTTAGGTTTTACTGTGTCAGATACCTCTTAAGATACATTGTTTATCCAGTGGGGCAGAATCTGAGATTCCTATTCTGATGTGTAAAGGCTAGGACTGCTCAGTCATACAGATTTAGAGATGGGCGATAAGTATGCATTGCTCTCTGGTTGGTTGGTTGTTTTTTTTTTTGTTTTTGTTTTTTTGGTTTGGTTTGGTTTTAAATCAGTGCTTGAGTTAGGGTGCACTTTGTTGTTGTTTAGTTGCTAAGCTATGCCCGACTCTTTGCGACCCCATGGATCGTACTAACCCTAACCCTAACCCACCAGGATCCTCTGTCCATAGGATTTCCTAGGCAAGAATACTGGAGTCTGTTGCCATTTCCTTTCCCAAGGGTTCTTCCCAACACAGGGCCTGAACCTGCCTCTCCCGTATTGGCAGGCATATTTGTGACCACTGAGCCACTTGGAAAGTCCAGGCTGCACTTAAAAGGGCACAGTAGGAGTGGATGAATGGATGTTCCCAAAGCACTGCCATTTGTCAGTTTTCCTGTTGCTTCAAGAAAATTTGTTTTCCAGTCTTGTCAAGAAGGGGAGAATAACCCCAATACTTGGGTTGCTCAACTTTAATTAAGTATAATTGGACACACATGTAATAAAAGCCTGTCAGTTTTTTCAATACATAATATATATTTTATATTTATTTCTGAAACCGCTTTATTTTTATTCTGTTATATCTCAGCAGGGTAGCACACCGGTTGTTTTATTTTTGCTAGCCCTAACAAAGCAGAATGTTTTGTTTGGCTTTTTAAAAAGGCAGCAGTGCATGTAGTTAAGACCGTTACTTTATCTGATGAAATCATCTCTGAGGAATGTCTGTTTCTCTGTAAATCCACTAAGGAAATGGTATTAAGGCGAGGTTATCTTTTAAAATCTTGGTTTTCTATTTTTAAACAATGTATATAGGTCTGTGATTGGTAATGTGTATTTTTGTGGTTCTTTTTAAGTTGTCTTTAAAATATTAATGGTGAGAGACAATACAGATTTTGGGAAATCTTTGTACCTTGCAGAGTACCTTTTATATGTTGTTCCATTATTGCTCTTGAGGAAAACAAACTGTCTGAAATGAGATTTTTAGTCTGTTCTCTTCCTTCCCCACTTCCTTTGCCCCATCTCTGTTTCTCTCCTCTACCCCTTCTATAAATTTTTGGGAACTAGGTATGTATGGATGGATCAGTTTATTTCAGACTGATAACCCTTCTGACTGAACAATATCCCTAGTCATTATTGATGATCATATACTTTATTCATTGGTTTGTTCATATATTCATTTGTTTATTATTCAGTTCAGTTATTCAGCAAACATGTTCAGCAAACACAGCATACAGGTGTCTGTATGTATCAAATCCTCTACTAAATGCAGTGAAAGAAACAAGGTTTACCTATTTTATCACTGCCTCATGAGTCTTTTATTACTAATGTAATTAATGGGTAAGTAACCCTGTTTTAATCTTCATTTAATATAATAATCATCAGATTTTTTTTTTAATATGTGAGACATAGAGCTGTGTGCCTAGAAATGGCTGCAAAAATAAAGAATGAATAGAACAGAACTTGTCTCATATATGATGGCTGAAAATGGACTTGTACAACAGTAGGGTATCACTTTTGTAACAAGTCAACTGGGTAGGCCTCTTTGGTAAATTGATTACTATTGAGAATTGCATCATCCAAGCAAGCTGTGGCATATATACACAATGGAGTATTACTCTGCTATTAAAAAGAATAAATTTGAATCAGTTCTAATGAGATGGATGAAACTGGAGCCTATTATACAGAGTGAAGTAAGCCAGAAAGAAAAACACCAATACAGCATACTGACACATATATATGGAATTTAGAAAGATAGTAATGATGACCCTGTATGTGAGACAACAAAAGGACACAGACATAGAGAANTATTATACAGAGTGAAGTAAGCCAGAAAGAAAAACACCAGTACAGCATACTGACACATATATATGGAATTTAGAAAGATAGTAATGATGACCCTGTATGTGAGACAACAAAAGGACACAGACATAGAGAACGGACTTTTGGCCTCTGAGGGAGTAGGAGAGGGCGGGATGATTTGGGAGAATGGCATTGAAGCATATATACTATTATGTAAGAAATGAGGCGCCGGTCTATGTTTGATGCAGGATGCAGGAAGCTTGGGGCTGGTGTACGGGGATGATCCAGAGAGACGTTGTTGGGTGGGAGGTGGGAGGAGGATTCAGGATTGGGAGCTTGTGTACACCTGTGGTGGATTCATGTCGATGTACGGCAAAGCCAATAGAGTATTGTAAAGTCAAATTAAAAAAAATAATAATAAAAATAAATTAGTTGGGCGGTATGTAGAGTGAACACTTCTTTGGGTGGGTATTCATCTCCTAACATTGATATCTTCTTAAAGGTATTAAAATCTCATTTTACCTTAATAGTTTGTTAACAGAATTAACAGCATTTTGATGCTGATATACTTAGAAAAAACAAATAATAGTACAGATCATGTTAATAAGTGTCAGGGAATTTTAATGCTTATAAAGTAAAATATATTGCTTTTTTATACTGTTGCTTTCAGTTTATGTATCTTGTTAAGATTATTGAAAATCTATTACACAGTGGATAGTACTTTAGATGTAAGCCTAGATGGTTAAATGCCATTAATGTAGCTTTTCATTTCATTAAAGAGTAGTTATCAGTTTATCCGGAGAAGGAAATGGCAACCTACTCCAGTGTTCTTGCCTGGAGAATCCCAGGGACAGTGGAGCCTGATGGGCTGCCGTCTATGGGGTCGCATAGAGTCGGACATGACTGAAGCGACTTAGCAGCAGCAGATCAGTTTATCCACAGTATCTTAAAATTTTAACATTGTCTATAACACCTTTTAAATTTATTCTACCAGTGACATATAGTTAACACTATGGTCACATAGTTCCTGAGACCTATTTTGAAAGAGGTATAGACGAAGTTATTCTTGACATATATGCTAGAATTAATTTAGATAATTGTTGTATAATTTTTAATAATAGTGTTAAGATCACTTTGTTTCAGGGTGTTTTAATACTGTTTGTTGTGAGAACAGAAGAAAACAGAACCAGTTTGGAAACATGTTATTTTGTTAGTAGAAAAATTTATACTGTGAAAATTCAATTTGATTATATAAATTCTTTTTATTATAGTGTAAGTATAGAACTATAGTTACTTATGACTCATATATGCACAAAAGAAAACTTTATTTTTCCTTAAATTCACTATTCTCTCTTGAACATACTACAGTATAGTCTTTTATTCCAATTTCTATTTACCTTCATCACAGTAACTTTAATACATTCAGTTTTAACAGAATTACTATCAGTATTGAATGTCTTTCACCAGTTTTAAATTCTAACTTCTCAGTGTAGTTTTAGACTGACTGTTAGTGTTCTTTAACTCAGACATGATTTTATTTTATATATTTTTCTTCATTAATTTGAGGGGAAAGGATTATATTCAATATATAATTTCATGACATGATTTGAATCAGTTCATTCATATGAAAAACACATGGTATATTGATAACTAGTAATTACTGATAACTAGTGAAGTCGCTCAGTCATGTCCGACTCTTTGCGACCCCATGGACTGTAGCCTACCAGGCTTCTCCTTCCATGGGATTCTCCAGGCAAGACTACTGGAGTGGGTTACCATTTCCTTCTCCAAGGGATCTTTCTGACCCAGGGATTGAACCCAAGTCTCCTGTATTGGAGGCAGACACTTTAACCTCTGAGCAACTTCATTTTCCCTAATAGCTAGTAATCGGGCATTTAGATATTCTCTTGATGGGTACTTTTCTGTTAGGCTGTTGTTGGCTGAGTTTTTGTTTGCTGTATCAATTTCTAGGTCTTCATAAATTGATTTAAATCTTCAGTGAATTTCCAATCTTTTATATAAATCCTACATTCAAGTTTTATTTTCCTAGTGTCTTAGTATTTTTCTCTTAAAACTCATTGGATTGTTAATTCATCCCTCACTGTCCCCTCTGTCCCACACTCTGACAACCTCATTTGGTCTTTAATTCTAAGTTTTGGTTTCTTTTCCAGGTCATTTTCTTGATGGATGTTTCTTTTAGTGTTGTTCTTCTTGTCTTTCCTGCTTCTCATGTTCCTCTGTGAGTGACTTTTCCCATGTTTATTTTAAATACCTGTTTTTAAAAAACTCGTAGTCTGGACAAATCTTACTGTTTAGAACTAAGGTTTTTAGTTGAAATTTCAGAATGGTGCTTTACTGTTAATAAGTTGAAGACATACACATATGAAATGCTAAGGAATTAAGTATTTTAACTTTTTTAGTTTTAATTGGAGATAAACTGTAGAACTCAAGTAGTCGTCTTGGTGTTGAAGTCATATTTTATGTTGTCATTGAAAAAGCATTTGTTTCTTAACATTTAGGTTTGTGCAGAAGTGTATAAGACCAAACACAAAATTATTTTGAAATCAAGTCAATGTAATGTTTTTTACAAATTACTAGTTAAGCCAGAAAAGAGTTGATTTCAGTGTATTATCATCATTTATCAACAGTGAATTCTCGGCACTATCACACTAATCATTTACCTCCCCTAATTTTGGTATTTTAGGTGGTTTGGTCTTCTTTCAGTGTCTGTTTGTCACTTCTCTCTTTTATGTGTGTTGCCATTAATATCCTGTAATTCCATTCTGTATATACTTTAATATACCAAGCTTGAGAATTTAAATTATGCACCTCTTTGACTTTTCAGAAGAATTTTAACTTCAATTATGCAAAAAGATTTTAGTTTTCTTTATAAATCCCCACAGCCCCAAATTCAGCTTCTGATATGGTTAGATTATTATAATTTATCCTAAAAGGCAATACAGAATGCTTCGTTATATTCTTAGGAATTGTTGACTTTTAACATAGAGAGCTAGATTTTAATAGCAGTCATTCTGATGGTAAATTTGTGGATACATTATAATTCGTCAATAACTTTAGTGTGTTATCACATCTGCCCCCCTCCCCAAGTAACTTTAACAGGAAAAGTAAATGTTAAAAGCTTAACTATTTAAATACATTGATTTAGGGAACAGTTTTTCTTTATTTGGATTAAATGTAATAGATATAATTGATTTAATACCTTGTAATAAATTGTTACCAATTTTGGGGAGATCTATGACATGCATTTGGGGGCTTCCCTGGTGGTTCAGATGGTAAAGAGTCTGCCTGCAGTGTGGGAGACTCAGGTTCAATCCCTGGGTTGGGAAGATCCTTTGGAGATGGGAATGGCTGGCTACCCACTCCAGTATTCTTGCCTAGAGAATTCCATGTACAGTGTAGCCTGATGGGCCACATTCCATAGGGTTGCAAATAGTTGGACACGATTGAGTGACTTTATGGCACATATTTGACTTACTTATAAACTTCCTGAGTCCTCAGTAGTTTTGAAAATTCATATAATTTTTTTTAGAAGCACTCATCATCAGCACAAAGGTCATAGGATAGTAGAATTTACAAAAACGTGCTTCCCTATGTAACTTCCCCATGCAACACATGGTAGTGTTACACTTATAATTTACATTGGAACCCTCTTTGTAGATTACTGAAGACCAGTCCCTGGTCATACAATCTGGTTGTGAATACCTGAAGAATTTTCACCACTGTGTTTGTAGTAACAGATCAAAGCATAAATAACTGCTAGGGATGAGCAGCAGTGCAGAAGGCTATTCTCCCTGGCAGAGATCAGTCGTGTGGATCCCAGGTTGCCTTATAAGGTGGCCTTTCCTTAGCAGTTTGCCTGGCCCAGAGCAAGGCTGAGAAACTGGGTAATGTTAGTGTTTCATTGTCAAGCTTATGAAACAGTAACATTTCAAATGCTAAATGCTGATTTATCAGTTTCCAGTGAGGAAGGTAATTGCCAAGGACAGTAGGCACTCGGTTCCTCTCTCCCTCAGAGAAACTTCTTGGAAATCAGAGATAGTATTTGTGTTTCTTCAGTAAAGTCAGACCAAGTGCAAAGGCCAGGAGGAGACCTTTAGTAGTGACTGAATCCCTCCTCACTGACCACCGCCCCTCCCCAACCTCCTTGTTTCTTAATTATGAAAAATTTTAGATATAAAGATAATTAGAGAAAGTTCTCCTTTGCATTTACACATACATAAATGTCCTGACATACTACATGCATTGTCTTATTATTCTCCTTGATATTCCACTCAAATTTTCCCTTCCCATATTTTGGAGACCTTTTGTATCTACGGAAATTTTAACTGCTACACACTANAGAAAGTAGTGTATGATTTTTTGAATCTGTCCATCACACAGATTCTAGGATTATTTTTTAATCACTTTTACTTCAATTGTTCACTTCTCCCCTTTCTCCTGGACTATTGTGATACAAAACCCAGATACTGACATTTTGTTCCTATATACTTTGCACTTCTTAGAAAAATGGTCTTTTTTAACCTCGCATTATTACATATAACAAAATAAATAGTAATGATTGGTATCATCTAATATCCAGTTCATTTTTCAGCTTATTTGATTTTTCTGAAAAATCTTTTTGTAGTTTGTTTATTGGAAGTAGGATCCAAATAACCACTAGTAGTTAAAAGGAGTTGCATTTAAAAAAAAAAAAAAAGGAGTTGCATTTAGTTGATAGAAATCTTACATTTCTTTTATTCTGGGTTAGAAATTCATGATTTTTTTTGGGGGGGGGTGTGCCATGGACCCATTTAGTAGACTAATGAATCCTTTGAGTCCTCTCTCTATCATGGTTTTAATGCATAAAATCCAAAAGATAACACAGAAAGCCAAGTGTATTAAATTATCAAAATTAAAAAAACACAAATTTATGATAATGGTACTTTGTGCTGCTTTTTCTAATGCATTATATAACAAAATGTAGGGACAAAACTAATAAATGCCAGAATTTTAAAGTAGTACTATGTACACTGTTTGAATATACCTGTAACAGTCATGATATAAAAATATTCAATTCTGTTGGTGACAAAGCCACAACCATTGTTAATAGTACTGTGGTTTGTTGCCTTCATTCATGAGAGAAGGCAGTGTCAATTTCTGTTAGATATAAGTGAAAATTAAATTGTGGATTTTTTTTTCCCATCCAAATTAGGAACTCTGAATTCTGTCCACAGCGCCCTACTCTAGAGTAAGCATATTGAGAAAGAGCCTGGCTGTAGGTCTGCCTCACTGGCTCATTTCTGGTTTTTCTACAGACTTATCTCAACCTTCCTGGCCTTTGTCTTTTTAGTTCCTTTTGCCTAGCTCATTTTTCCTGTTGCTCTTCATAAGACTGCCTCCTCAGAATTCAGATCTCAGTTTAATGGTTACTTTACCAGGAAACCCTCCCAGTTTTTTTCTGCTAGTAATTTTACGTATTTGTGTACATGGATGGTTTCTTTGCCTATGAGGGTCTGAAGTTAGGAAACACATCTTTCTTGCCCTCCACCACATCCCCAGTGCTGAGGACAGAGTAATGGTTACATGGGTGTTGCTTGAAAAGTATTTATTGGATGAATGAATCTTGATCTATTATTATCCATATATTTCTAGTTACTTTCCATCCTTTCATATGCGTGTGGACTAGTAGTTAAAATTTATTATCATCATTGTTGGTACTTTGTGGGATATAGGCGGTCAGGCCACTTGATGGTCCTCTGTACAGTTTCCAGTGGCTTTTCACTATCTTATCCTTGATGAATCAGGTTGTCAGACAGCGTCTTCCTTCCTTACCCCCTCAGTGCCGTGGCCAGCATCTTAGGCCTTGCCAGTCATTCCCTTTCCCTCACCTCCAATAGCTGCCATGTCTTGAAGGCCTGTGGACTTTGCTTGCTAACATCTCTGCAGTTCTTATTTCCACACCACCACCATCCTTCCTGGTCCAGCTATTTTTGTTTCTTCCCTGGATTGGACAGTGATCTCTGAATTGGTCTTCTCGTGTCACTCAAACATCTCTTCAGGATGCCTCACACCAAGAGAGGGGCTGTTAGGCATGTGCTGGCCTCAGTGTTTTCTGTTTTCCAAATGCTGCTGTATCTCCAGTGGCTTTCCATTTTTCCTAGGGATAAAAGCCATAGGTAATCCTTACTCTGTGCTACAAGTCTTCATGTGATTTTACCTGTTTTTACCTTTTTGTCAACAGCTCATACCAATCTTCCTCTTTATTTTTGTGCCTTGGTTTACTCCAACCTGAGGGCCACTGTACCTGCGGATTCCTCTTATTGGAATTGTTCCCTCCTTGCCTGATTAGTTATCTCTTAGGTGTTAACATAAACATTTCCTCAGAGAAGGCTGTTCTGACTCTAGGCAACACAGATTGGGTCCTTCTCCTGTTACGCTTGCAAAGCACTGTGTTTCTGTCTTTTGTGACAGACAAGATAGTTGTCTCTTCCACTTATTTCTATGAAGATCTGATTCTTTCTCTATCAAAGGAGTATTACGGCAACAACTTAATGATTGTTTTTGTTTATCTTTGTATCTACAGCTCATGTATTAATGCCTAGGCTCTCAGTAAATATTTATCAAGTGGACCTTTGGAAGTTTCTTCAACACTAAGGAGGGCTTGACTCAAGAAATTTCTATTAAGCTAGTGTGAGAGTTCTGGAATTTAGCATGGTGAACTGGTCTGTTTGGGAAATGATGTTTCATCGGCATTGAGTTTCTGTTGAGGAAAGTTAACACTTCTTGATCTTCCTCAGCGTCATGGTCGCTACTTAGAAATGCACTGTGATAAGAGGGACCTTCACATTTGTAGAACTGATTATAGTAATTATTTTCAGAATGCTTGCGCTTTCTTTTTGTCAACATGTGTTTACCTTTATGTTGCTTTACTTGCAATGTGGATGAGCCCGTATCCAAACCAGTGGTTTACTCATCACTGTAGACAGAAATTGATTTTGACATCTTAAAAATAAGTTTCCTTTCAAGTAAGATGAGAATGCTGCAAACCAAAAAGGTGAGAATGTTTTTTGGAGTCAGGTTGCAGTTCAGTGTTTATAATCTAGGATTTTTTGGTTTGTTTATTGCAGCAGTGGGCTTCCCTGGTGGTTCAGTTGGTAAAGAATCTGCCTGCAATGCAGGAACCCTGAGTTTGATCCCTGGGTTGGGAAGATCCCGTGGAGAAGGGAACAGCTACCCACTCCAGTATTCTGGCCTAGAGAATTCCATGGACTGTGGTCCATGGGCTTGGAAAGAGTCAGACACGACTGAGTGACTTTCATTTTCACTTTTTCATTGCGGCAATAAACAACATCCCCATGAAAGCAGTGGGATGATTTGAATAGCTTTGTGGTTTTTAAAGTATTGTTTTGACTGCAGTATGAGAAGCAGTTTGCGTGACTGTGAAGAAACCAGTTGTTAAGGTATTGCTCACTTGAACTACTAGAGGTGTGAGGTGAAGAGAAGTGGGTGGATTTCACCAGCAATCCAGGTCTTCGGGATAGATTGATATGCGTGATAATAAGAGGAGGCAGTGGCAAGGATGACTCTGGAGGCAAGGATGACTCTTGATATTTTTATGTGGCCGCTGACTGGATATAGCCATTCATTGTAATAGGATCTTTTATTTTAAAAGTTCTTAAATTTGGAGATGAGAGAAGATAACTGGGTTTAAATATACTGTTAAATATTTGTACTTAGAGATGCTCAAAACATACAGCTACTTTAATTTGGAGTTATACTTGTGAACTTTGGTTAAGAAATTTCATTTTATTTTTGTAAGAATTAACCTGAGTTGTCTTTTGCCCAGGTATTATCTTTTTCTTTTCTAAATCTGCCAGGAAGAACATTGTAACTTTTTTCTTTTAAACCTAAGCAGGAGATGAGAAGATCTCTGATAAAGGAATAGTTTTAAACAGTCTAAGTGTGAACGTGCATTGCAGGCTCCCTGCATTCATTTCTAAGCTCATAGCATTTTACAGTGCTGAGGCTCAGCAGCCATGCTGGTGGTGACTTCCCTGCTGGTGGTTACGTGGGAGACAGTGGGCTCTCCCCCATGCTGGTATGACTAGAAACACAGCTCCCAAGCGTGTTTCCCTCATCACTCTTCAGTAATAAGATATTGACAGCACCCTGCTCTTGGGAGTATTATGTCATATGCAGAAAAACTACTTTGTTGTTCTTGTGAGGCTTGGCCATGAATGTGGACTGTGAATAACTCTAAAATTTTCAGCCTGTTTTCTTTAACAGAGAAGTTGTTCTTGGACCCCTTTACGCGCATGACTTGTTCAGATGGTGAAACGCACAGAGGGTATGGTCTTATGAAGCATTCTGGGGTCATTACAGGACCGAGGAACAACTTGATTAGTGCAGCATTTGCTGGCCGTGGGTTTTCTCTCACATAGGATTCTTTGGTTATTAGAAAAAATCGACTTTGGCTAACTGAAGCCAGAAAAACAAAAAGTATCAGAATACTCTGAGTGAGTTCATAAAATGAGAGAACCAAGTGGTAGAAGGGACAGGAACCATAGCAGCTCTGGGGATGTAGAGAGCAAGAATTAGTGGGTAATCTCTGCAGGTACTGAGCCCAAATGAATCAGCCCCAGCCGTTTTGTGTATGTGGCTGCACCTCAGTATGCGTGTATGTGTGTATTTCCTTCAGAATTCACATTGCTGTGAGAGAGGGTCTCTGGTTGTGCCATGCAGGCACAGTGCCAGGCAGAGTGTCTGGATTGAAAGTTTTCCTGGAACTTTCTCATTGGAGGATGGTGTAGCTTCCCAAAGGACATCTGCAGGTATGTTAGAAAAGTTTCTCATTGCCAGTAGAGACTAACACTGATTCTGGTTCTTGTTATATTCAAATATATGTTTTTAGTAGCCTTTTAGGTATGACAGTGATGCAGATAACCCTTATTAATTTTATTATATTGTGTAAATTAGTGTATTTTAACCATTTAATTAAGACACAGATACGAATTTAAGATTTGGCATACAGTGTTATAGCTTTCTGTTGTTTAACATTTATTTTTTGTGATGCTGCTGGTTTGTTTTCTCCTTTGTTTTTTTTTGTTTTTCGCTTCTCTTCTTTTCACAGCTATTTGTAAGGCCTCCTCAGACAGCCATTTTGCTTTTTTGNAAAAAAAAAAAAAAAGAATTGCATCATCCATTGTCACATACTGTTTTCACTCGGGAATTCAGGAAACCCGTGATCTTTTGAATGTTGATCCTCTGCCTACTCTGTGAAACACCTGCTTTCACTTCTAAAGAATGAAACTGTTAAGACCCCTTTTTGTTTCCTCCAACTCTCTCTCATTCTAATTTCTACTATTATGTTTATTTTTCCATTTTACTACCATAATTGTCAATGACATGCAAAGTAAGAAGCAAAACAATAACAATAAAAGCAAACAAAATTTTGAAAAATGTTCATGTATTTTTCTTTTGGTGTGTCTCATGGCTTGTAGGATCTTTGTTCCCTGACCAGGGATTGAACCTAAGCCCTGGCAATGAAAGCTCCAAGGCCTAACCATTAGGCCACCAGGAATTCCCCACATTTTTTTCATGTTTTAAAAAATCACTGTCCAATGCCTATGAGGAGAGAGTGAGGATGAGGTTCTGTTGGTGCTGAAAGCAAATTTTAGTAATGTTTAGTGACACCTGATAGTTGCTACATGGTAATTGGCATATTGCAGGTCTTATGTGTAACTGAGTTGACTTAAACTTACCTATTTTGCTTTTTACACTAATATTTTGAATAATAACTCTTCTTAATTTTATTGTGACTTTGGTGTTAAATTTTCTATTTGGAATTTGACTAATACAATTTAATACTCCACTAACTTTAAATTCAGTGATAGATTTTCAAAGTTGAATGATAAAAATAAGAATAATACAGATAGTTCAGGATTTCTTCTTTTTATAAAGTTTTAATTGGGTTATCTTATTTTTGTATACCCTAATTCAGAATCCAAATGTGGGTAAAATTCATTTTCTGATATATTTTAAAAATGCCTGTTTGAAGCAGCATCACTGTGAATTGCCTAATTTTTTAGTTTCATTATCTTTTTTGCTTGTATCTTAAAGATATAGCCTAGACACCTTTAATTAATTGATCCTGTCATGTCTGTATTTTTTGATTTGTCTTGTAATATCTTTATTTTCTTTAAATTATTTCTTTGTTCCCTTCCCATTCTTTCACCTTTTATGTCTCCTGTCTTTTCATGTGAGGTATCATTACCATGAAGGTGCTTTGATTATTAGAATACTTTGGTCCTAAGAAATCGCTAATGTACTGTTTTCTTTTCTACATCTGATATGGAATTATTAGTATTTTGTTTGTTTGTTTTTTGTTTTTTTCTGAAGAGTGGACCTTGGCAGAACTTTTCTCCTGAATTGAGATAGATATAGTGACAATAGCCAGAAAGTTGACTTTATGATCTAGGCTCAATTATCTCTTTTTTTTAGAATATAGTACTTTATAAATTTATCCTTGTTCTTTTACTCTGGTGGTCTTCCCAGGTGCTCTGATGGGCTTCCCAGGTGGCTTAGGGGGTAAAGAATCCACCTGCAATGCAGGGGTTGCAGGAGACCTGGGTCGGGAAGATTCGCTGGAGGAGGACAAGGCAACCCGCTCCAGTATTCTTACCTAGAGAATCCTGTAGACAGAGGAGACTGGCAGGCTACAGTCCATGGGGTCACAGAGAGTCGGACGTGACTGGAGTGACTGAGCACACTGTTGGTCTTAAGTGCAGTTAGCTTTGACATGTCTAACTTGTACTATTACATATTAAAGAGCATAGATTTTCAAATACATTCATAAATTCATTAGGGTGAATTTACAGAAGTGGAATTGTCATGTCAAAGTTAAGAACCTTTTTATGGATCTTGGAATATAAACTCAAATTGCTTTCCAAAATATTGTCATTTACAACGCTAACAAGAGGTACACGTTTTACTTCCCGTTTTAGAGAAACTGAGGTTGGAGAGATTAAATAATGTGCCCAGAACTACCGCCTTAGTATAGATATAGCTAAAATTTGCAGCCTCATTTTATTAAAGAGGCCTGTTAGGCCTAGTGTTAGGATTATAATTCTAGAGCCAAACTTCTTGGGTCTAAATCTTGGCTTCAGTGCTTGACTATGTAATTCTGGGCAGGTTTCATTGTTAGTTTTCTCATCTCTAAAGTAGGAATAATAATGAAAATAATATGTTTCATAGGATTGTTGTGAGGATTAAGTATATCTCTGTATATATATATATAGCTTAGACAAGCATCTGGTAAATATAATTGCTATATAAGAGATTGTTATCATTATCACCATTATTCTTTCTAAAACAACATAGGCATTTTGGGTAATCGGATTACTCAACCATTCAAACCATTTTGTGTGGATGAAAGAAAGCCAGCCAGTTAGCCAACCAGACTAGAACCCACATCTTTGGCTTTTATATAATTTTGATGTTTTACTAATAGCCTCCTTATTTTGATATACTAGATGAGAAAGAACTAGTCTAACTTAAAAATGTCTATTGTAAACATGTGGATTTGTCCTTTGTAACATTTCCTTGCCAAATGTTTGGATGGGTCATAGAGTAACATGATAGTTTGCATTTTGAACAGCAGTTTCATTTAAGCTATTTAGTAATGGGTTATACTGCCTAAGATCTTTTGCCAATTAATGAGAATGGTCTGAGGCCTCCTTTTAAATAAGGGATGGAAAAAATAAAACCTTTTAATTAGGGATAGACTCTGCAAACTATTTAAAATTTTCTTTATTATTTGTAGCCCCATGGCCAAATACCAACTGCCCACACACCTTCTTAATACGAATCTATTCTTGGATAATTAAAAATCCTTTTGGCAGATTTATATATTCGAGACTGTTGGAGCCAGAAAAGATTTTAGAGATTCGAAATCTTTTTTTCACAGGTGATGAAGCTGAGGCCCACAGGACACTCAATAGCCTGAGGTCTGGTGGCTTGCCTGTCACACTCACTTTTGGGGAATTTGGCTCATGACAATCAGAAGCCACTTTGACAGGTGGTAGATCTTCACCTTTAGGATTTTGAAGGTTGGTGGGAGGATTAGAAGCATTTGTAGTCTGCAAGACATCATAAAAATGATATTTTAGCTTGTGCTGAGCTAAATATAGATCAAAACACCAGAAAGTGGTGTCGCTTTGGCCATTAATGTTTGGCTAATAAACAGTGGAAAGCAGTGACTCTACGAAGTGAATTGGATTGCACGGATTAACAAGGCTGTTGAGACCTAAGATTTTCGTTTGATGAGTGAGAACCTTCACAGCAGCTCCAGACCTCACATATCCTTGTGTTCCTCTTCTATTGACTCATTATTTGCCTTTTCTGTCAATATTTCTGGTTCTAATCTGTACCTTACGTTTATTCCTGTTGGTTTATGTGTTTGTATACTTAGTGCCTGTATGCTAATAGCGACTAGCATGCAGATGCTCTCAAAAGAGATTTTAAGACCCAGTAATGGTGTGTTTTCATTTTCAAGTGTCACTGTTTCCTGACTTGGCCATGTATTCCAGCCTTTCTCAGTTTGTGCTGAGAGAATTAAGCCTAAACTTACAACCCAAGTGTTGTAGGCATTCACTGTGGTTCGTGGATTATCTTCTCTCCTGGGCATCTGGATTGGTAAATAGCCATGTACGAGTCTTGGAAGAAGTGAGAAAGTGATCACTTAGATTATTTTTTCTACTACTTACTTATCTTGGCACACTGGTTGAGAAAGTCTGGTTTATTCACTTTTTCTGAACCTCTAATACCCTTCTTAAAACTTACTTTTCTAAGAAGTGTCGTCATTGATTGACTTCATTGGGTTACCAGTTTTTTTGGTTTTGCTTTTTTTTTTTTTCACTCCACATTCCCTTAGTTTGTGTAGACTTAAATTTTTACTAAGGGTGATTGCTAAGTTTGCTTTCTTGCTGAATAAGTTACAGAAAATTGGCTTATTCTTTTCAAAGAACCAGCAGTAAGTGTGGGATGGAGTTCTCATGTTTCTGTATTTTTCTCCTGTAAAGCCTTTACTACTTAAATGTCAGACTGGTCACTCCTTGGGTGGGCTTGTATGTCATGGTCGTAGCATGTCTTACATGCCAAAATATCATCCATGTGTGTTATCCATGTCACTGCTGGAGAAAGGAGTACTTTCTGTACGGCCCTTCCTGAGAGAGAAAACAGGAAGCCTGTTGTACAATGCCTCCAGTCTTCACTCAGGTTGTTTCTCTCTTGGCGATTGCTAGAATCAGCTATAGCCCTGAGTGCAGCAGTCTTCCTAATATTGAGTCACCACATCTGAGTGTGGTCTTGGGTCTCCTAAAGCAGGAGCTTACTGTGGGATATTGCACTGATGATCAGCATGTTACAATTTACAGTTATAACTAATTCAGCAGTGTTTTTGAGATGTGTATTGCTGTTGTTATTTTATTTTTGATATTTTTGATGATCAGAGCATAGCCATCATCCCACATAAAAGAAAGGTATACTTTGAATGTCTTACTGTTAAAGACATAGTGTAGTGAGGATAATTTTGTTACCAGATTAGGTGGCAGAGCGTTGTGTTTATTATCCCCTGGCACTGTGCCGAAAGAATACGATATGCCTGGACGTAACCAGAGGGAGCACTCATCACAGGTTTCCCAATCCACAGGAAAGCAGCAATCAGAAAAATTGGCAATTTAACATGAAATATCTATTCACAGCAGAATTTCTTTAGAGAAGTAAAAAAAGAAAGTGAGGCTGCAAGCAAATTAAGTTTCTGATGAGCACTGTTGTTAGCCAAATAAGAAAAGCTGCTTATCAATAATGACTTAATTGAATCATGTTTGTTTGTAGCACTAAGGAAGTGTATCCAGTGAAAATAAACTTGTTAAACGTTAGGTGAGAACAGTTGCTCAAAGAGTTGAGGATGTGGGATGCTACATCAAGAGTTAATTAAAAAGCAAGACAAATGATTTTGTGTGGTTTTCTCTGGGTCTTTATTAGTCAACAGATGTTGCTAATGCTGCTTGGTTATGGTTTATTAGTGGAGTCACTGATGAATTTGTGGTGATAGAAAAATGAGCCTCTTTGAATAGACTGTGTGGAATGATCTACAGGTGAGAATTTTTTACAGAGAAAGTAAGAAAGCATTAATTCAGTACGAGCTGAAATGGAATCTGTGAAGATGTGTTCAAATCTTTGATGAAGTTACAAAGGGAAATTGTAAGGTGTGTAAAGCATATCGTTGTTTATTATTCATTCATCAGCAGATAAGATTTAAAGAAAATAATCTGAATCTTGGCATATATTATTGCACCAGTGATGTCATTGGTGAACTTCATTTTTTGTCTCACAGACTAAGCCTTTCTCATTTCCATGAATTTTTGTCAGAAACTAAAGCTAAATATAGTGACTTGCCTTACTACACAGCAGTTGGCTGCTTAGCAGTGGCAAAGTTGTACTGGGACTTTTTTTTTTTTGAGATGGGGGCTGGAATTGAAATTTTTTGAATGGGGAGAACCATTCCTAACTACTATTGCTGAACATTAAATGACGTTGGAGATAAAAAATCTTGGCTAAAGATTTGATAATATTTCTTAAAATGAAAAGGTAAAATGGAACTTATATGTAAAGCTTACACTATAGTAAATTCATTGTTTGCAATTAATGTTCACATCACAAGTAATCTCCACCTACTCTCTGCTTCATGTACCATCAGAACTTAAACCAGGAAGCACACTCTCCATTCCCCACAGGTTTTGTAGCAGATACATCTTTTGATCTCCAACTACCATCCTAGCAGCATTTTTTTGGACCACAGTGTCAGAGCAAAGGAAATTTCCATACTTCAAAATCCATTTGAATGTGCAGTGAGGAGCTCCCATCTAATCTTCATTGAATTCATCTGTCTTGTAAATGACAAACTAAAAGGCAAATATCTAGAATTCTGTAGGTGCCTTCCAAGTGATGAGTATGCTCAATTAAAATCATCCTTATGTGTGGCTATTGGTATTTGCCATTACCTATCTGTGTGAAAAGATGTTTTCAAAGGTAAAATAAAGTCTACTCACATGTCAGTCTTAACAAATGAACATTTGTAGTTGATTTTGATGATAAGGGGACATTAACTTTGAAATTAAGTAAAATGTTCTCTCTCATAAGGAAAGAATGTCACTCTTCTCATTAATATACTTTTATTACATTAATATATTGATTAATTCTGTTATTTTATTAACAGAATTAATTTTTTATGTAAGTACTTACATGTTGACCTCGATACTGCCTTTTGGCCTGGAAAGCCTGGCCTAAAAACATATTTGCTCTCTGGCCCTTTATTTAAAAAAAAAAGTGTTCCATGCCTTTGTTAGCTGATTGAACGTGGAGAGGGAATAATTGTATCAGGAGACATGATGCTACCCATGGTAGCAGGAGCAGCCCATGGTTTCTGGTGGGACATTGCTATGATGTTCTTGCAGACAGGTCAAGAGAAGAGGTTTGGTGGTGAGACAAAGATGAGCAGCTGAGTTTTGACTCTGGGGTCCCTGGGGGAGATTTTTCAGGAGCCAGTTGAAAATTTGGGTCTGAGTTTCAGGAGAGAAACCAGGACTAGATATGCTGTTACTTACATACGATGATGACAGAAACCAAGGATATTGTTTTAAAGGTATTCTGTAATCCTTTAGGAAATAAGTATGTTTTTCTACTATGTTTTCTGTTTTGAAACAATGCTTATTTTTCATGGAGTTCCTAAAACACAGACTCTGGTCACTAAGTAACTACTGGTCTTTGATTTTATACTAAGAGGAATATTTCACATTGTTTTCTTGACTACATGATAGAATTCCCTTTCACTACCCACACCTTTAATTCTCAGCTACAGTACTTGAAATANGACGTGAGTGTGAGTGAACTCTGGGAGTTGGTGATGGACAGGGAGGCCTGGCGTGCTGCAATTCATGGGATGGCAAAGAGTCGGACACGACTGAGCAACTGATCTGAACTGAACTGATGGCTACTCCATTTCTCTAAGGGATTCCTTCCCACAGTAGTAGAGATAATCATCATCTGATTTAAATTCACTCATTCCAGTCCATCTTAGTTCGCTGATTCCTAGAATGTCATTGTTGAGTCTTGCCATCTCCTGTTTGACCACTTCCAATTTGTCTTGATTCATGGACCTAACTTTCCATGTTCTTATGCAATATTGCTCTTTATTCCATCAAATCTTGCTTGCATCATCAGTCCCATCCACAACTGGGCTTTGTTTTTGCTTTTGCTCCTTCCCTTCATTCTTCCTGGAGTTATTTCTTTCTTATTTCCAGTAGTATATTGGGCACCTACTGACCTGGGGAGCTCATCTTTCAATGTTCTATCTTTTTGCCTTTTCATACTGTTTATGGGGTATAACTAACCTTATGGAATCGTTTTGTAGCAATGTAAACTAGTTAGCGAGAACTACATTAGACAACTAGGCACCAACTTGGAGAAGGAAATGGCAACCCACTCCAGTATTCTTGGCTGGAGAATCCCATGGACAGGGTAGCCTGGCAGGCTACTGTCCATGGGTCACAAGAGTCAGACATGACGGCGACTAAACCACCACCACCAGGTACCAACTATACAATGTAGAGCCTTGTGTGTAATACATACCAGGATCTGATACTTAGGAGGAGACTTTCACAAGTCTGAAGAGCCTAGTTATTTACATTGATCTCTCTATCTACCTACCTATCTTTTTATCTTTCTATGTATTAATATCTACCTATCTACACACACATATGTATTTTCTCTATAATTTTAATTTTATTCATCTTGAACCATATTTCTGTTAATTTTGGCAAGCTTTTACTCTTCCTTCTAAACTAATATGACCTTCAAATTTTTCCTGATAGCTTTCTTCTGTGATTCCCTCTGACTAGTCTCCCTGACTACCTCCATTGATCACAAAAAAAGGTAATTTCCCTTTTGTGACAACAAAATCCTACTTCTCACCAACATTTCTCTAGCTAACTTTCCCCCTGTTGGCTCAGCTCTATTTCTGTGCATTAATAATTTAAAAAAGAAGAAGAAGGAAAGCACAAAAAAATGAAATGAAATTTATTCCTAATCAACTGTACTGTTTGAATACTTCAGGTTCACTCATCAAACCAATTTATTCTATATTAGTTTACATGGAATTACTGCATACAGGGCTGTTAAAAAATAATACTTGTACAATTAACTACAATTAGAAAATAAATAAGTACCATACACCTATGAGAATATAGGCACTTCGTATATAGTACTTTCTATATGCTAAGCACAACCCATGCATATACTTTCATCATATCATTTAAATCTCAGAACACCTCTCTGAGGCAGGTTCCTTTGTTATCCACCTTCACGGGTGAGGAAACTGAGATGCAAAAAGATTAGGTAACTTGGCCAGGATCATGCAGGAAAGGCTGAGACTTGAATCTGTGTCTGGGGAGAGATCACTACTGGGAAGGGAGTCCAGTGAAAACTAGCATGTGTTCCATGATTTCAAGTGCGCTGATGGATACTTTACTATTTTATTCCATTTACTATTCACAATGACTGTATTATGAACTATTCACAATCTCTGCATTATAGAAAAATTAATTCCTCATTTTGAGATGAGGAAACAGATTCATAAACTCTAAGAAAACTTGTTTAAAAAACCATTAAGATGCAGAACTGTGTTTAAAACTTGGGTCTCTTTCTTAAAAGTAGTCTCTTTCTATTGGACTTTGTGATATTGGTGCCTTTTGAGCTGGGCATTAAAAAGAGTTGTACTCAACATACAAAACTGAATGTATTGGGTAGGGGAAGCTTAAAATCAAAGAGAATATTGTGCTGAGGTACAAAGGTTCAGATCAGCAAATGGTACGTTATCAGTGTTTGAGTGCTTTTTCTGGTAGGTGGTGTGGATACTGTTGGTTTCAAGCAGAAAGTAGCCTAAAGAAATTTTAGGAACTTTTTGGAAAGATGAGTTTGCCATCAGTGTAGAGGACCAAGGGGAAAGACAGATATATGAATGAGGTCATATCTTTAAGACCTGAAGCCTCATTATATTTAGAGAGTAAAAAATAAATAAATAAAGCAGGAAGACTGAGACTCAGTATTCATGTAGGTTACTGGATAAAAAAGTGGGACTGTTGACTAAGGTAGAGAACCCAGGCAGAGGAGCAGGTTTGGGATAAAAGATGATGACCTCAGTCTTATAAATGTATTCATTTGACACACACATGGGGCACAAAGATATCCACAACTAGTTGGATGTATATATCTGGTTCTGGAGATTAAATTAATAATGTTGGAATTATTAATGAAGTTATGGGACTAAATAAGTCTACTCAGAAAAGGCATGCAAAATAAAAAGATCCTCTGGGATATATGCAGCAAAGCAATCTCTTTGAAGTCAAAGATAGAAGCCAAATTTTAACAGGTTTGAGATGGCCCAGGCAATGAGAATATGGACATAGGGAGAAATGACCATAGAGAGAAGGTCAGAATAAGGGTCAAAATTTTGTTGTCATAGTGATTGTTTGTTTCAGTGGTGATGGTAAGAGCTCTTCCTTTGCTTAATGTTGCCCCTTGAAGTTAAAAAAAAAAGGACCCTGAGATAATTAATGATGTTGAAACAAGAAGCAAATACAGAGTGAAATATTGAAAACTGGAAAGATAACTGGAAGGAAATAAATTATGAAACAGGNAAAAAAAAAAACCTGTCTAACAAGAATTTACTAATATTTTTTGAAGGGTAATAATGATATAAAGTTGTTCTCCATCTCCAGCAAGCACACAAATGCACCATTATCTAATCAGCTTGGTGTGACCTGAGAAAGTTGACTTACTACATTATGCTGAGAGTTTTATAGTTTACGTCAACAAAGAACTTTATCATAGGATTTTTGTGGGGGAAAAAAATGGCTTGATTTTACAGAATGCTTTACAGAAATAATGGCAGACTGGATGAACATGAGTATAACCTACCGTGCGTGGCTCTCAAAGAAACTTCCTATTCCTTAAAAAAAAAAGGTCTTTTTACTCTTTTCCAAGCCTTGTGCTCCCATTCCCAACCCCATCCCCGTCAGTACTTACCAAGTGCTCATTACGTTATGGTTCATACTGTGGTGTCAGCTTTTCCCACAGGTGCTCCCCTCAAGCTAGTGAGTCGTTTGTATGATGATGGCTTATTTCAGAGCTTTCACCGTCTCTTATTTGGTCTTGTGGAACCAAATGTTACACTATCACAATCAAGGGTTAGATTACGGTCTTTGATAACATGTCTCAGAGTTGGAGTAAGCACTGTTTCTTCACCTGAGGTTTGCTTCTGAGTTGAATCCTGTAAACTGTTCTCTGATAGTAATGCCATGTGTCTCAGATTAGTACCTCAGTCATTACTCACATACTATGGAGCAATAAAATCAAATTATTATACAACATTATTGGGTTGTCGGTATTATAAATAGCAAACCAGTATCAACTAATTATCTTTTTTGTCTGAGTGTTTTGTATTTAAGAAAAGTGATAAGGTTCTTCTCATTAAAATCAAGCCAGTGTTACTTTTCTACCTCCTGTAATTGAAATGAGTTACTTCAAAGAATTGTAGATCTGTATTAAACACAGAAAATAAAGAAGAGTAACTACATAATTGCTCATTCTGGACTTCTCCTTAATAAAGCTTCATTCAGAATCAAAGAATAAGGTTTGTTAGAACAGATTTGTTCAAATTACATAAACATTTAAGAATTCATAGTAAAATTCATATCAGTGAATTATGCTATACCAGTATGGTAGATGTATTTTAAAAGTGCTCCTTGTCAAGTCACAGTGAGATGCTGAGGTACCCTGGGGAGTAAGGAGAGTGGCTCAGTGTTCATCCTCTTGTGACATATCTTATAGAATGTTTTAAAAATCTTTTCATCCTCTGTGTTATTAACTGATGGCAGGAGTATGTGTTTCTCCAGTTCATAGAAGATGCAAGAGCTTGATATATGTTTTCTGTTAAAACAATCGTTTGGCTTAATTGTGTTTGCAAGTTACTCAATTGATCTGACTGTTGAACAGTTTCTCATAGTGCCATTTTCAGTGGTGTTTTCTATATTTTTGGCCCTCGTGTGGTCAGCATATCTTGTTGCAAAACTTTGATTTATCTGTTTGCTGTTTTATTTCCCCATGTTTTGTATGCTCAACTGTTTATCTCGAGTATGTGTTTTTTTTTTTTAATACCTATATTGATGGATTGTTTGGCAAAGATGGCAGTCTGCTGGGCTGTCCAAAAACTTTTCAGGTGGGTTATAAGCAAACATCTTTTTTAATTTGCTCGGGAAAAGATTTAGAGTATAGAGATTCCCTGATAGTTCATCTGGTAAAGAAGCCACCTGCAATGGAAGAGACCCAGGTTGGGAAGATGCACTGGAGAAGGGATAGACCACCCACTTCAGTATTCTTGGGCTTCCCTGGTGGCTCAGCTGGCAAAAAATCTGCATATATTTTTCTTACCTATGTTGATGGATAGTTTGGCAAAGATGACAGTCTGCTAGGCTGTCCAGAACGTTTCATGTGGGTATAAGCAAACATCTTTTTTAATTTGCTTGGGAAAAGAATGAGAATGTGATAGGTGTGGCTGGTAGACTTCTTCTGACTCCAGGCCTCTATAGATACAATGATTTGGAGGTTTTTTTTGAAGAAGTGGCGGAATATTTCATTGTTGCTGGCAAATGTATTTCTTTTGGGTTCATTTACAACTCTATCTTGAGATGGCTGGACGGCATCACCGACTCAGTGGACATGGGTTTGGGTGGACTCCGGGAGTTGGTGATGGACAGGGAGGCCTGGTGTGCTGTGGTTTATGGGGTCACAAAGTGTAGGACACGACTGAGTGACTGAACTGAGAACTCTGTCTCCTATATTCCTAATGGTCAAACTGATCCCTGAACTCTGCTTCACCCCTTTGATGACAGAAAACACCAACTAACTAGATACGGTCCTGTGGTGACAGATGATCTAAGTATTCACCTTCTGACGCATTGAAATCTTTGATCACTAAGCACATGAGACTTTTCTATACTTGAAAACAATGCTAAGTTGAAAGATTTATTTACGGTATATGAATATTTTTCTTACATTCCACATTACAAATGGATTTTTATTACAGAGATAGGAAGATAGCAGTAAATCTCATGTCAGAAAATGTTAGCTTTCATTCAGTGTTCTGAGTGAAAATTGTAGAGGATTTCTCAAGAACCTTGCTCACTCCTGCCTTTGACGCTGTGAGCTGATGTGGAGGCTGCCCAGTACCCGTGGTTGCCCCGGCTTCCTCTACTCCGAGAACACCAGAGGGCTGAAGTCTAGGGCGTGGCCTGCCCTGGGCGCCAGTGGATTCCCTCCAAGAAGTCTGGGCTTGCTTTCTGTTGGTGCTCCTGAGAAATCCTGAAAGGAAGCAGAAGTGCTTAGGCCTAAAACGTGTCGACGGTATTGTCACTGCTCACAGCTCCTCAGAAAGGAGAGTGGTAATAGTGCGGGCAGAAGAGAGTGTGGGTTTCTGACTCTGATTTCAGCTCCTTTTGCTGCCTGTGGTTACACCAACATATTTAGTCTTGCTGGAGTCAAGTTTTCATATCTGGAAGCCAGTCTGTTCTTTCATGGTGGTGATGGTGGTGGCCACGGAGGAGGAGGAGGGGGAACCCTTGTGCTCTGTTTGTTGGTGAGAGGATGAATTGGTAGCCCCTGTGGAAAACAGCATGGCGCTCTAGATGCCCAAAATACGAACCTTGTGAAGACTGTGTTACTGGTGTTAAGACAAGGTCCATACAGAAGTAAAGAGTCAGCGTTGAGAAATTTTGCATCAGGTTTTAAAATTTGGTTTGTTTTTTGGTCATTTTAGATACAAGTAACATTTCATTGTGTCACACCCTGTGCTCTTATGAGAGCTCTTGTCAACTTTTAGAGGATGACGTGATTCTTCTTGGCAGTACTTGTGACATGAAGGCATATCCCTTAGTGACATGCTGTATTCAATGTAAAGACTTTTGAGAGCTTTTGCTGATAATATAAGTCTAATAAATGAATTTTTAAGTGATCTCAGTTTACAGATACTGATCCAAGTTAGTTGTTTGTAAATGCCTTAATGAAGGTATTGCCAGATTCCAAATATGGTTAGGCTCCATAGGCCTCTAAACCGCCTGTGGCCTGTTATTTCTTTTGGATTTATATCTCCTCTCCATTCTATTTTTTAAATAAAATTTGAGAGATTACTATGTTGCATTATATTTGAGGGAAAAATTAATTTCTTTTTATTCACAGAGTAAATTTGGTCCTGGAAGAGAGGTTCTAGCAACATGTAATTATTTAATTCCCTTCATATAGGATCCACATTTAAGTAGATATAGCAACTTACAGTCTATCTGCAGCCTTTCTCTTTTGAGATAGAAGTAGAGTTTTGAGTGAAAATTGCTCTCAGGGGAAGCCAGTCCCCCATCCTGGTGTACTCAGCCTATTGGCTTGAGGAGAGAATGGTTGTCCTCATGGGCTTCATGTAAATGCAGGAAGGATGGGGATCTGCTGAATTAAGTCCTTATGACAAAAAGTTGTGACTGTTTTCTCTAAATATAATAATTTCTTACTGTGACATATTTCATCCTCTGATTTATAGTGTTTCTTTTTTCTCTCTTGCTTCTTTGGTGAAACTTGCTATTTTCAGGTGTTTTGATTTGGAGGGAAGTTATAAATGGAATTGTGTATTTTGGAGAAGGTCATCAGTCATCACATGCCTATCTCCTTTTTTTATTTTTAAACGGCACACGAGTGTCTGACTCGCACGTGGTGTTTCTTGCTTGGCCGGCTGGTGCCAGACGCTGTGCCTTTTGTTTTTAAGAGATAAACGTCTGGTGGTTTTTGTTTTTCTATGAGACACATATGAGTCATACTTATCATGAACTGTGTCCTTCTTCCAAACCTCTAATTATTTTGAACAACTTACGTAAGCATTTAGAAGCTAATAGGTTAAAATTTTCAACTGTAGGTCTGTTTATAAAGGATAGCTGAGTCATTTATACTTTTTATTCCTTCATAGGTTACTGCAGTTTTGTCTTGGTTGAGTATCTACCAGTCCTGTTGGCACCAACTTTGTTAAAAAAAAAAAAAAAAGTATCAATCTCTGCGACTTCCATCCTTCTTAGTCATGTGCAGTACCAAAAATCTAGATTTCATTTGTGTGTTGAATCCTGTGAGTTACACTCTCTAGTTGAGTGGCTCATAGTTTTAAAAAGCAAGCAATACTAATAATCAAAGAGACAACTGAAATACTTCATATATTATTGAAAAACCTGTTCAGCATGATCAAGATCACCTTTATTTCCCAAATATAGTATGTGTAATGGTTAAGAGAATGGATGTGGAACCTGCCCTGTCTGGGCTTATATACTAGCTCTACCACTTAACTGGTTCTGTGATGTTTGTGATATTTGTCAAATCACTTTGTCTCTATGTGCCTCAGAAAAATAGGGAACAATAATAGTACCTACCTCAGAAGGTTGTTTTCAGATTTAACTTCATATATATAAAGTGCTTTCAACAGGTAGGTTTATGTAAGTCTTAGCTATCATTAATCATCTTTGTGATTGTCTAGTGTTACTAACAAGCAAAACTGTTAATAACAAGAATTTATTCTATATTAAATGTACTAGGATTTATAGTTTTTAAAGCTAAAAATTTCCTGTAGAAGCCATTTTTTTAAATCCGTAAATCTTTAAAAAGTGAACAATTGAAGCAAAAAACTTTTCACTACCAAAGACAATTGCAAAATAGTGGGATTTGTTTGTTTGTTTGTTTGTTTTTACTTTATTTTACTTTACAATACTGTATTGGTTTTGCCATACATCAACATGAATCTGCCACGGGTGTACATGAGTTCCCAGTCCTGAACCCTCCTCCCACCTCCCTCCCCATACCATCTCTCTGGGTCATCCCAGTGCACCAGCCCCAAGCATCCTGTATCCTGCATTGAACCAAGACTGGCGATTCATTTCTTACATGATATTATACATGTTTCAATGCCATTCTCCCAAATCATCCCACCCTCTCCCTTTCCCATAGAGAAGTGTTTTAAACATTAAAAAAATATATATATACCTGCAGTTGTATGAAAGACCAAGGAATGTGGTTCTACCATTTTTAGCATTGTTTGTTCTTGTAAGATTTACTTAAGTTCCTAGTCCAAGACATAAAACATCTGATTTTCTACAGAAAGTAGATACCAAATCTTCTATATCTTCTATCTAAAACTTAAGTTTTCATTGAGCTACCACTTAAGTTTTCTTGACTGTTGATACACTTCCACATTATTGTTTTAAATAGTCCTTTTTTTTTTGAGAACATTTCCTTGAACATTCACTTAAAGTATCAAAAGAAGTTTTTGTTTGTGGTTGGAAAAAATGTCTTTAACCTGCCAAGAGAACTTAAAATTGCATAAGAAAATGGGTGTTGATGCTGAGAAATGGTGTGTAGGCTGCAGATCTCTTGTTCTGTCTGAAAACAGTGATGAAACACAAACAACAAATGTGGAATTACTGGTGCTCTATTTTTGTGTGGGAAAGACAACTTCAGAGAAGGAGAAAACTTTCTGCTGTTTTAATAAATTTTTATTATATTTAGGCATGGGATTTTCTTGGCAATCATTATAGGGATCATGAAAAGCTAATTTCTATAAAAAGTCCTATGGTGCCTATTTCATTATATTTGTGTTGAAATTTAGCAGGAGTTTATAACTTGGGATTCCTTGTGGATCTTTAGGTGATCTGTGAACTCTGGAAATTATCTATAGAGTTTACTCTGTTTTTGCAGATATTATGGTATTTGTTTTCACTAATCAATTTTTACTTTTAACATAGTAGTAAGATATATATAACAAAATTAACCATTTAATCATTTTTAAGTGTGCAGTTAGTTCATCGATATTAAATACATTCATATTTTTGTGTAATCATCAGCATTGTTCATCTCTTAGAACTTTTCATTGTCCCAAGCCGAAACTCTGTGCCCATTAATCAGTGACTCTCCATCCTCTGCCCCACCTCAGGCCCCTGGCAACCACCATTCAAATTTCTGTCTTTAGGAACTTGACTACTCTAGATACCTCAAATAAGTAGAATTATACATTTGTCCTCCTCGCTAATCCACGTTGCAACATGGGTCAGAGTTTTATTTTTTTAAGGCTGAATGACATTCTCTTTTATGTATAGGCCACATTTTGTTTACAGATTAAACTGTTGACAACACATTTGGGTTTTGACTATTGTGAATAATTCTGCTATAAACACTGATGTGCTGTTTAAGTTTCTGCTTTCAGTTCCTTTGTGTGTATGCCTAGAAGTGGAATTGCTGGATCATATTGTGATTCTGTGTTTCAGTTTTTCAGAAACCAGCTTACTGTTAGCCACAGGGGCTACATTCTACTGTCTGTAGAATTCTGTGTTGTGTACATTTTTCTTGGGAATCAATTCTGAGATTTGGTCAGAGTCTCAAAGTGAGCCATTGTCATCGTATTTAGTCCTTACCAGATTCGTTTTAATTCCTACATTCCTAATACAGTGAATACTGTATTCCAGACATTTGTTTCATTAAGCCACCCACTTGTTTCCTTGTTCTACCAAAACTTCCCTCGGAAGGTGAAGTGTACAGCATTACCTTTCAGCTTTAGTCTTATGACTTTACATCAAAATGGGTAGCTGTGGGATTAAGTAGAATCTTGTGTTCAAGTCATCCTGAAAAACAGTTTTTTTTTTTCAAGCTTACCAAAGACTGAGATGACAAAACGCAAAAAATAGCTTCAGGTATTTTATCTCAGATCCTTCTGTCCTGATAGATAGTATGGCAGTGATCTAACATTTATAGTTTTGATTTCTCAGATTCACAGAAGAGACTGTATCGTGTACCTCTTAGTACTTGGGTTAGCTTTTTTCAATGTGACTATGTTAATGTGAGTATGATAATGGATTTCCTTAAGTATTTTAACAGTAGGTTTTTTATTCTCTAAGCTTTAAAAGAAGCAGGTGATGCTGTCTCACTCCACCTCTTCTCTCCTCTTTTGTCAAGGATCCCTCTTGTTGATGAGACAGGGGCCTGTCTCAGCATCGTCTTTGGTCAAGAGAAAAGGTAGACAACAAGCAGTACCATTAAACTACATTTTAGAAAACATGCTTTTTTCTTTTCTTCTTCAAATTAATTAGGTGAATCACTGGGTCTCCATTAATTATTGGTAAAATGACAGGATTGAACTAGAAGGATGTACTTTCTGATGTTTTTTCTAACTCTGGTTTTCTTCTTTTTGTGTGTGTGTATGTTTGTGTGGGAAAGGAATATGACACCAGACTCTTAGAAACACCCCAAATTATGAAACCTATAGCATATTACCCAGATAATCTTTATGGAGTCTTGATAATATGTCTATGCTATAATTCTTTTCTAATTTGAAGGGTCTTTCTATCTTGTAAACCTCATATCTCCCAATATAAGACATTTTTCAAAGTTGGCACCTAGAAAGGATGCAAGTGCAAAGAACTTTGTTCAGGTTAAAGTATGTCCGACTCTGTCACCTTATGGACTGTAGCCTGCCAAGCTCCTCTCTGTCCATGAGATTTTCCAGGCAAGAATATTGGAGTGGATTGCCAAGCCATCCTCTAGGGAATCTTCCAGACCCAGGGAAAGAACCCATGTTTCCCACATTGCAGGCAAATTCTTTACCATCTGAGCCACCAGAGAAGCCCTGTTCGAGTTAAGGAAGGTATAAAATTATTGTGGCAGACTGTATTTAATTGGTTCTGAGACGTTCTTAATGGATTTTGATGCATATATTGGTTGTTAGCATTCACATATTTCAACTACAGATCATCAATAACCTAATGATAATGAAATATAATGATTTATATAATGCTAAGTTAAGAGATACACCTGACTTCAGTGGCTTTGTTTGCATTTTTCTGTGATATTTATGGCAACCTTCCTCTGACTTTCAGAACATCAAATGGTCTTGAGTGCAAACCTGTACTTCATAATCTCTAAAGGAGAAGGACTATATTTTAAGAGCAAAATAGTTCCCCCAAGGTCTCAATGCATTTTGTTGATAAGAATTTTATTCTTGCACACTTCTGAACTAATTCCAGTTTCCATAAGAATGCCATGTGCTGATTGGCTTAGTTCTGAGTTCCTGAAATAATTTATTGAAAAGGAAAAGGGATTTCTCTGTAATCATGCCCTACTCTAGAACTGATGCTGGAGCCGGTTTTTCATGAGCTTTATGGATGACATGAGGGAGGCATCCATTCCTGAACAAAGCCAATATTCTTTTAGGAAAGGGAACAGGACTAAGTCCAGGGCAGGAACCTAACAACATGCCTTATAGTTCACTTTTCACTCCCAGACTCTGCTCATACATGTTCTTAACTAAAATTTGCTCTTCAACAAAACACCCTCACCACCTCCCCAAACGGGGACATTTCAATGTCTCATTCAGTTCCAAGACCAGGTCATCTTTCTCTGGTCTTATGGAACCCCTCTCAGTCTTGCAGCCTAGGGCTGGAGAATCACTTCTGTGTGTCTGCTCATAATGCTGGAGCAAGAGAAGGATGATGGCGATAAAAATTCCCACTTTTAAAGCAGAATAATGGGAAACGACCCACATTGGCCACTCTTTCATGGTCCAGGAACCATGAGTACTCCCTGTACCAGCAGGAAGTTAATTTCTTAGTCAGTGTACTTGACAGCAAGGGAGTTTTACCTCTGAAAATGTTTCCTTTTTCTTGTCTTCCATGGCACATCTGGGGTGGCCTTTGGGAAGGACTGTCCATTGGGAACTGCAGCTTCTAGTTACTCTCCCACAGTGGATGGGAGGCTGCCTCAGGGCAGTGGTTTTCAGTGTGGTCTCTGGACCAGCAGCAGGAGTATGACCTAGACAGCAAGTTCTTAGGTGTCACCCCAGACCTACTGAGTCTGAATAGGGCCACCAGCAACCTGTCTGTTGACAGCACTTTCTGGAGCTCTAGACCTACTCTCGAGTTTCCAAGCCATTGACATAGACCTTTAGCAGGTTTTGTGGTTTCATTGGCAGATTAGCTCCCTTAAAACCCAAGTAGACTACTGGTCGATTTGTGGTCATTTCCCATTCTAGGTACCCAGACCTGTTCTTCTTGAGCCTGTTAGAACGTGAAGCCTCCACCCAGGCCCTGGGACCTTAATTTAAAGGCCATTGCCCTATCTTGGCCTCTGCTTGCTCCTTACCCTTAGGCTGCATTTCAAATCCATTTTCACAATGAAGTGTATTGTCTTCTTTGTTAGGCTAGGGTAAGGCCTGTTTTAGCTGGAGGTGCTCTGGAAAGGACAGCTGTGGGGGCGGGAGTTAGGTGTCTTCTAGACTGCAGTCTCCGGTCCTGCGGAATCTAACTTCCCGGACTGTTTCACAAACCTTAGTTTGGCTTTCACAACTTAGCTTTTTGTTTGCTTGGTTTTTGTTTTAACCCTGCTGGAGTCCACATAAGGCCAGACTTTTAGGTTATTTGGGTTATAGAGGCAGAGAGAGTCTCTCGTAGCAAAGATCTGTTTTTTCTCCTCTCTGCTTTCAGCCTCAGTTTAAGTAGGCAACACATTTCATCATTCTTCTTCCTTTTTTTTTTTTATCATTCATCATCATTTCATCATTTTGGGGATGCCTCCCCAAAAAGGCTGAGAGAGAGAACGCTTGTGTCCTTCAAATTAACTCTCTTCCTCTCCTTCCTTCTTCTAAGCATTGGAACGATAGCCCATGGGTTCCAGCTTTGACCTCCTTTTCCTCCTGTGCAATGGAAAGGTAATATCGCCCACACATGCACTATTGAGTTGTGAATTGACTGAGTACCTGTGTCATTTGTTTGGAGATGCCCTCAAGAAATGACAATGGGAAAAGCAAAGGCTTGAAGTGAATCAAACTGATGATTGTGTTTCAGTTCAGGTCGGTGACTTATTCATGTCTGACTCTTTGCAACCCTATGGACTGCAGGCCTTCTTTCATCCAGGCCTCCTTGTCCATCACCTACTCCTGGAGTTTACTCAACTCATGTCCGTTGAGTTGGTGATGCCATCCAACCATCTTATCCTCTGTCATCCCCTTCTCCTCCTGCCTTTAATCTTTGCCAGCATCAGGTTATTTTCAAATGAGTCAGTTCTTCACATCAGGTGGCCAAACCATTGGAGTTTCAGCTTTAGCATCAGTCCTTCCAATGAATATTCAGGACTGACTTCCTTTAGGATGGACTGGATTTCCAAGGGACTGTCAAGAGTCTTCTCCAACACCACAGTTCAAAAGCATCAATTCTTCAGTGCTCAGCTTTCTTTATAGTCCAACTCTCACATCCATACATGACTACTGGAAAAACCATAGCTTTGACTAGGCAGATGTTTGTTGGCAAAGTAATGTCTGTTGTGTTTCAAAGGCTGTTTAATTTGCTGAAGTTTGCTTATTAGCTCACTGTACATGTAATTAATTTGCATGTTATGAAAATATTTTCTGTTAGAAATGAAAAGGCAGCACCACCAAGGCAATCATAGCTAGAAACTCCGCTTAAATTTACCTTCTGTGGCGAATTGAAAGACTTTACAATAAGAAAGAGATAGATACTCCTGGTCCTGTAGCACATTGCAGTGGGGGATGCCTGGCGGGGTAAGGAGTAGTGAGTTTGCAGGGTCTGCAGCTGTTCTAGGTTAACATTAGTGTAGCTTACAAGCTACTTTTCTTGAAATTTAAATACCTCAGGATATGCTATTTGGTCATGGATATCAGATCAACAGTGGATTCTTGTCTGTTAATCTACCTAATTTTGACTTTGTATCTTGAATCAGCTGACCTAGGGCTTCTTAAGTTCAAATCCCAGCCTCACCATTCATTGCTGCTGCTGCTGCTGCTAAGTCGCTTCAGTCGTGTCCGACTCTGTGCGACCCCATGGATGGCCTCCTACCAGGCTCCTCTGTCCCTGGGATTCTCCAGGCAAGAACACTGGAGTGGGCTGCCATTTCCTTCTCCAGTGCATGAAAGTGAAAAGTGAAAGTGAGTCGCTCAGTTGTGTCCTACTCTTAGCAACCTCATGGACTGCAGCCTACCAGGCTCCTCCGTCCATGGGATTTTCCAGGCAAGAGTACTGGAGTGGGGTGCCATTGCCTTCTCTCACCACTCATTAGCAGCCTTTAAAAAAAAAAAAAACTCAGTGGACTATAGTTGTTTTATAATGTTGTTAGTTTCTGCTGTACGTATGGCAAAGTGAGTCAGCTGTATGTGGACATATGTATCCCTTCTCTTTTGGATTTCCTTCCCATCTGGGTCACCACAGAACATTGAGTAGCGTTCCCTATGCTTGATTCTCATTAGTTATCCATTTTATACATACTTAGGCTCATTCAACCTGTTTTTTCATGTGTGAAAGAAGGTCGATAAAAACATGAACCTCACTAGCTTGCTGTAAGGACTGAAAGTGATTTGTTGTTGTTGTTTAGTCACTAAGTTTTGTCTGAGCCCATGGACTGTAGCCCACCAGGCTCCTCTATCCGTGGGATTTCCCAGGCAAGAATGGGTTGCCATTTCCTTCTCCAGGGGATCTTCCCAGACTAGGGGTCAAACCTACATCTCTTGCATTGGCAGGCAGATTCTTTAACACAGAGCCACCAGAGGAAACCACAAAAGTGATTTAATACATGGAAAGTGCTTAAAATAGTATGTCACACACTTTAAACATTGTGCCACTGTTAGCTTACTATTTATTATTATGCTAGCAGTAATGTTTTGTTTTTAAGAATCTGTAGTGGAAAGATTATTTCTTTATAAACTGTATACAAATTGTACAGTTTTAAAATGCAATAAAATAGTATTAGGTTGGAAATCAAGATACTGGGGAATATTGTGAGTCTTTTAACATATATTAGCAGATTTGTCTTTGGATAAGTTAGACCAATTTGCACCCTTATCAGCAACCTTTGAGAACCCTGGAAATGGAATTACCAAGACAAATTAGCATGATTTTATCTTGAAAAATCTGAAAATGAACTGATTTCCCCTATTTTATCTAGAAGAAAAGTTATATAGAATAGGAGATACTGGAAATTTCCAGTAGGATCTGTTGAAAGTGAAAGTGAAGTCCTTCAGTCGTGTCCGACTCTGTTGAAAGCCCCCCCAAAAAAGGTAAGACATCTACTCTGGAAGAGACTAATAAATAGCATTTCCTATCATTTATTTTATATTCTTTGGGAGTTGTGGGCACTCAGCTACCTGGTCTGATCTCCAAAATTTGGGAAATGCTTTTTACCCAAGCATGATTCTTTAGAAAGGATTAAATTCTGTATTTAATTGGGATAGCTTTTATCACTCCTCTCCCTGTCCCCCCAAAAAAGGGAAGAAAAAGAGCTTTTGGGGGATCAATAGGGGTTCTTGCAATTGTTCAAGGAAATAGGTGTAATATGTATGAAGGAGGAGAATACTGTACACAAAACAAACCTTTGTGCAGCTGAGACTTGAGTGCAGACATTTTGGAGGTTTTGGTGGCTTGCTTCATGGGCATCGACCTTACATTAGGGACCTGCTGATCCCCTCATTTTATCGTTGATATGTGGTATTTTGTCTTGGCCCTGCTTTAGGTATAGTTGCCAAACGAAAGAAATAGGTAGATGGATTTTACTTATTCAGTTATTTTAATTCTAATTAGAATTGTACTTCTCAAATCTGGAGGTTTTGTTGAAGTTAGAATGGTGGGCAATTGCATAAATGCTTAGGTGTTACTTTTACATTTCAATTTAAAACACCTCCTCTCTATTCATTATGTAATTACACTATTATTTGTCCCAAACTATTTTCCTACACAGGTTAGAAAATTATCTGAGTTTAGCTTTCTAGTTTTAACACAGGTGGAATATAAGATACATATTTTTCCTTTCCCCAGGATGTTTTGACCCATGTTGGAGCAATACCTTTTATCTTAGGCACCAAAATATGGTACCTGTTATATGTTATAAAATTCATTCCTGCTAGTATTTTCTGTGAGATTTCACCCTGGCAGATGTCTGCCTCCAGAGCCACTGAGGAAGCAAAAACAACAGTTCTTCGCTGATACTACTTTACTTTTTAATAGATTTTAGGGTCAATTATTCAGGTTTTTATTCTCTTGGTGTAATTAATGTGTGGTTCATCAAACTTTGAGGAGATTAATCCTTAGATAAGTGTTGCTGGAGATTACTTCTCTTACGTTATCCGTTAGAATACTTGGAAGTGAAGCTTCAGTTTTCCTTAATAGCAGATAACATTAGCAAATATGTTAACTATTAAGCCACAAGAATTAAATTGTTATTTCTAATATCACCAAGTAAATTTGGCCTCAATTCAGGCATATAAGAATAGTACCACTTTTTTACAAATGCATATGCCTTGGTTCCATTCTTGTACATTCTGATACAGTATGTTTGGAAAAGGGACCAATTGTCTGTATCAAAAAAAAAAAAATCAAAACAAAAAACAAACTCAGAGATGCAGTGAGTATTTAGGAGTAAAAGTGGCAGAATTCTCTGTGTGTATGTCTGTGTACTTGCTCATCTGTGCTTTACATACAGGTGTATATCTATGTGATTACATTACCTTAAAAGAGTATTCATTACTGCTTTTTTGACCTTATCATATATATATGATTTACACACTGTAAAGTAAAGTGCCTTATTAAGTGCCTTTGTAAGTAAAGTGCCTTATTACTCTGTTAGCAGATAAATAGTTGCCATCAGAGTCCCTGTTTCTTTTTCAGCTTGGACATATGTAAGTTAATTTCCCTCTGCTGCACATAGTCACTTTGGCCAGTCATTTGCTTTTGCTTCACTAGTCAGTATTACTTGATGACTACAGCTATCTCCACTGAGAGAGACAGAGAGAATAGCTTAACCTTAGTTGTTTGTACTGTTGTCATTATTTTATAAAATTAAAAATAACAATGTAGATGGAATAAAAGAAAATTTTGAAAAAGTATGTGCTTTATGATTGTCAAGATTTCCTCCTCTTTCACCATATGTTTTGGTAAACACATTCTGAAAACAGTTGTTGCTGTTATGGGTGTGGAATTGTATCCCCCAAGGAGTAAGCCACTAGCTACACATAGAACACATTTGGAAATCCAACTGGTGATTTTTATTGTTGCTTATTAATTATATTCTATGTTTGTATCAGTTGGCATGTTACTTGATTTGGCGAATATTCAGTAAAAATCTTTTTTTTCCTGCTTTTTTCACTTATCCTATAATTCTAAAGGTTATCATTGACCAAAGAAGGCATGCAAATGGCCAAAAAGCACATGAAAAGTTGCTCAGCATCACTAATTATCAGAGAATTGTGAGTCAAAACTATAATGCGGTATCACCTAACACCGATCAGAATGGCCATCATCAAAAAGCCTACAGTCAGTGCTGGAGAGGGTGTGGAGAAAAGAGAACCCTCCTGTACTGTGGTTGGGAATGTAAGTTGTTACAGCTGCTATGGAGAAAAGTATCTATGTCCCTCAAAAAACTAAAAATAGAACTACCAATTCTTTCCAATATAGTTCTCCAAGTGGAGTTGCTGGATCATATGGTAATTCTGCTTCTACTTTTCTGAGGAAGCACCATACTGTTCTCCACAGAGAATCCCCCTGGCAGGTTACAGTCCATGCAGAGAGTTGAACACAGCTCAGTGACTAAACACAGACATTAGTCATTGATATATCTTCTTTGGAGAAATGTCTGTTCAAGTCCTTTGTGCATTTTTGAATTGGGCTGTTGTTACTGAGATCTTGAAGTCCTCTGTATATTCTGGGCATTATCTTTTATCAGGTTATTTAGCTGGCAGATATTATCTCCAATTCTGTGGGTTGTTCTTTTACTCTGTTGACAATGTCTTTTGATGCAAAAAATTAAGAACTTTTCCTGAAGTCCTTTGTCTGTTTTCTTACATTGCCTGTGTCTTTGATGTCGCATCCAAGAAATTATTGCCAAATCCAATGTTGTGAAGCTTTTGTCCTTTGTTTTTTTCTAAAAAGTTTATTGTTTTAGGTCTTGCATATAGGTCCTTGATCCGTTTGAGTTAAATTTTGTATATCATTTCAGGTAAGGGTCCAACTTCACTTTTGCATATGGATATCTAGTTTTCCCAGCATCATTTGTTGAAAAAGTGATCTTTACTCTTTTGTCAAAATCCTTTGACCGAATGCATGAGGGTTTATTTTGGGGCGCTCTATTTTATTCCACTAGTTGACATGTCTGTGTTTATGTCAGTACCACACTGTTTTAATGTAGCTTTATAGAAAGTTTTGAAAACAGGAACTGTGAATCCTTTAGTCTTTCTGTTTTGTTCAAGATTGTTTGGGCTGTTAGGGCTACCTTGATATTTTATATAAATTTTGGAATAGGTTTTTCTATTCCTACAAAAAATGTCATTGGAGTCTTTTTTTTTTTTAAACTGGATTGCATTGAATCTTTAGATCATTATGGATAATATTGACATTTTAATGATGTTAGGTTTTCTAATCTAACATGAGGTCTATTCACATTTATTCATGTTTTATTTATTATCTATGGGTAACATTGACATTTTAGTGATACTAAGTTTTCTAATCTAAATTGATGTGTATTTGTATTTTTGTGTCTTCAGTTTCTTATAGCAGTGTTGTCATTTTCAATGCAAAAGACTTTACAGCACTTTGGTTCAGTTAATTTGTAGGTATTTTATTCTTTTTTATGTTATTATAAATGGAATCATATGCAGAGATCATTTTACCTCTTTTTCCTAATTTCAATGTCCCTTCTTTCTTTTAGTTGCCTAATGGATCAGGCCAAAACTTTAAGTATTATGTTGATTTGAAGTGGTGAAAGTAGGCATCCATGCCTTGTTGCTCATCTTAGAGGAAGACTTTCAGTTTAATCACTGCACATGATGTTCTTTGTGAGTTTTTCATATATGGGTGTTTTTTTTTTTTTTATGTTTAGCAAGTTGCTGTTTCTAATTGTTTTTATAGTGAAAAGATGTTGAATTCTGTCGAATGCTTTCTCTTCATCAACTGACATCATGTTTTTTTTTTCCTCTTTCATTCTGTTGATATAGCATATTATGTTGATCAATTCACATTGCTGAAACATCCTTGCATTTCAGCAGCAAATCCCAGTTGGTTGTACTATATAATTCTTGTAATGTGCTGCTGAGTTCTGTTTGCTAGCATCTTGTTTTGGAGAAGGACATGACAACCCACTCCATTGTTCTTGCCTGGAGAATCCCAGGGACAGGGGAGCCTGGTGGGCTGCCATCTATGGAGTCGCACAGAGTCGGACACGACTGAAGCGACTTAGCAGCAGCAGCAGCAGCAGCAGCAGCAGCATCTTGTTTATTGAGGATGTTCACAAGGAATTTCCTTCTCCTTTTCTGTGATTTCCTTCTCTTTCAGTGGTTTTGTATGACTTGAGTGTTAGGGTAATTTTGCTCTCAGAGAATGATTTGGAAGATATTCCGTTTTCTTCAGTTTTCGAAAAAGTTAGAGAGAAATAATTATTAGTTCTTCTCTAAATGTTTGATAGAATTCACCAGCGAAGTAATCAGCTTCAAAGCTTTTATGTGTTGAGAGATCTTTCATCACTGATTGAAGCTCTGGACTAGTTACAGGTATATTCACATTTTCTATTTCTTCCTGATTTAGTCTGGATATGTATGTGCTTAGTCATGTCTGACTTTTTGCACCCCCAGGCCCCTCTGTCCATGGGATTCTCCAGGCAAGAATCCTAGAGTGGTTTGCCATATCCTCCGCCAGGGCATCTTCCCAACTCAGGGATTGAACCCAGGTTTCCTGCGTTGCAGGCAGATCTTCACTGTCTGAGCTACCAGGGAAGCCTATTTAGTCTGAATAGTTTTTTTATTTTCAGATATCTGTTCATATCAACTGGGTAATTCAGTTTGTTGGTGTACAATTGTTCATGTCACTCTTATAATCCTTTTAATATCTTTAGAGTTAGTAACAATGGCCCACTTTCACTTCTGATTATAGTAATTAGTCTCCTTTTTTTTTTTTCTTTAGCTAAAGTTTTGTCATTTTTATTAATCTTTTTGAGGAATCTACCTTTGATTTTGTTGATTTTCTCTTTTGTTTCTCTATTCTCTATCTTTTCTCAAATCTTTATTTCCTTCCTTCTACTAGTCTTGATTTTAGTTTATTCTTTTTCTGTTTACTTACATTGTAAAGTTGAGTATCGATATGAGGGTTTTTTTTTTTTTTTGGAAGTGTTTTTAGCTAGCTATGCAATTTCCCCATAGTACTCCTTTATCTGCACCCCATAACTTTATCTGGTGTGCACTGCCTGTTCTTGTCATATCTAATTGTTTTCTAATTTCTTTTTTGATTCATAAGTTATTTACAAATGTATTGTTTGATTTCCACAATATTGTGAATTTTTCTCTCCTTTTTTCTTACTTACTTCTGACTTCATTCTCTTGTGGTCTGAGAAGAAACTTTGTGTGATATCTATCTTTTAAAATATTTGGAGTCTTAAATTGCAGTCTAACATCTGGTCTGTCCTGGAGAATGTCCCATGTTTATTCTGTTGTTGTTGGGCAGTTTGCATTCAGATCTTCAGCTGAAAGTTGCTAGCCTTGAGCAGACTCCAGAATTCCAAAACAGTTAAACCAGATAGATTGTGCTAAGTGCAGTTGTTGTCTAGGTGGGGAGATAGATTCCTAGAGCTTCCCACTCTGCCATCTCATCTAAATCCTCTCCAACAATCATGTATTCTTACCTGGAGTAATTTATTGTATATCATGAGAAGTAGAGTACAATCCATGATACAGGAATTTCCGATAAGATCAATTGCATCTTCTACTTGGCCATGTATGCAAATTTGGACAAATTTTTTAATCCTTTTCAACCTCAGTTTCCTGTATGAAAGTTAGAAATAATGATACTTATACCAAGATTGTTGCAAGGATAAATGAAACAATATAAAATTATTGTATGCCTGAGTGCCTGGGAAGCATTCCACAACCATCTTTTACTAGTACTTCCCCACCCCAAATGATTTTAAAGCTTGTGTTGACTTTTATGGAGATTGATTGATGATGATGATAAAGATATCTTTCAGGTAAAGGAAATGAGAAATAAGGGTACAGAGTTTAAATACATTGACACAACTCCTTGAAACAAAAGATGTAGCACAGCAGCTAATGGGAGTAGGACAAGGAAAAAATCTGGTTGCAGTTGTTTTTTAATTTAGTACAAATAGTAGAAAGGTTAGCAGCTGTGCTCCCAGACCCTTCTATCCCAACCCCTGCAATTGCAAAGGGTACAATAACAGTTAAAGACAGAAGCAGCAGTTATTACAATGAAATTTTGGAGTAGGATGTTGAGACTGGATATGGAGGCAGGAACTCGAGTGGAGAGATTTGTTCCATGGGAGGGGCCCTGGCCATCAGTTCAGTTCAGTCGCTCAGTCGTGTCCAGATCTTTGCGAGCCCATGGACTGCAGGCCTTCTTTCATCCAGACCTCCCTGTGCATAACCAACTCTCGGACCTACTCAAATTTCATGTCCATTGTGTCGGTGATGCCATCCAACCATCTCATCCCCTGTCATCCCCTTCTCCTCCCTCCTTCATTCTTTCCCAGCATCATTGCTTTTCCAGTGAGTTGGTTCTTTGCCTCAGGTGGCCAAAGTAAAGTATTGGAGTTTCAGCTTCAGCATCAGTCCTTCCAATGAATATTCAGGATTGATTTTCTTTGGGATTGAATGGTTTGATCTCCTTGCAGTTCAAGGGACTCTCAAGAATATTCTCTAACACCACAGTTTAAAAGCATCAATTCTTCATTGCTCAGCTTTCTTTATAGTCCAACTCTCACATCCATGCCTGACTGCTGTAAAAACCATAGCTTTGACTAGATGGACCTTTGTTGGTAAAGTAATGTCTCTGCTTTTTAATATGCTGTATAGGTTGGTCATAGCTTTTCCAAGGAGCAAGGGTCTTTTAGTTTCATGGCTGCAGTCACCATCTGCAGTGATTTTGGAGCTCCAAAATTAAGTCTGTCTCTGTTTCCATTTTTTCCCCATCTATTTTCCATGAAATGATGGTACTGGATGCCATGATCTCAGTTTTCTGAATGTTGAGTTTTAAGCCAGCTTTTTCACTCTCCTCTTTTACTTTCATCAACAGGCTCTTTAGTTCTTCACCTTCTGTCATAAGGGTAGTGTCATCTGCATATCTGAGGTTATTGATATTTCTCCCGGCAATCTTGATTCCAGCTTGTGCTTCATCCAGCCCAGCGTTTCTCATGATTACTCTGCATTTAAGTTAAATAACCAGGGTGACAATATACAGCCTTGATGTACTCCTTTCCCAATTTGGAACCAGTCTGTTGTTCCATGTCCATAGGAAGTTTAAAGAATTCAAGATATATTCTAGTTTTTCAGGTATGTTATTTTTCCTTTGCTTGTTCAGGATTTTGTTCTTGGCAAACAGGAATTATCATTTGAAGCTCCAGTGAGATTTTGCTGCTAAAGAGTATCTTTGGATCTGTTTAAAAGATCAAAAAGTTTGTAATTTTCCGGGAAGTACTCTTGAATACTTTAAAAACCATGATGAGGGTTCACAATAGACTATATTTAACAATCAAGTCTGGCACAGCCTGCAGTGTGTGAATCTTTTTGTTTCTTGAGTTTTTGTTTTTCTTTGCTTCATGAGGGTTCCATATGGAGAGGCACAATGTAATTTTTCCAAGGTTTTGGTTTACAAAGGACTTATTTTGTAAAATTTGAAGCTTTGAGAAAGATGATGCTCTGTCAACTGATTAAAAGTAAATAAGAATTAGAGTATGTGAATGACACAGAATGTTAGTATGAAGTGTTAATGTTATTGTTAAAAACAATAGTTTTTTGCATATTTAAAATCATATTTGTCCTAAAGCAGAAAGAGATTCCTAAGTCACATAATTTTTTCTCCCCTTAAAAAAAGAGATATCAATATAGGTTAATTTTTAAAAATATAACTACGATGTTTAAGTCATTCTAAAGCTTGTGATATCAGAAGATGCTCTTTAAAAGAAAAAGCCTAATGTATTAAAACTTTTAATTTTCATTCACTGTATGTGGTTTAGGTATCAAATTAGCATGTTATGCATTTGAACTCTTTGAAATATTTTTTTGATAATTTTAAAATTTTAATTGTGGAAATTCATTATTTTATTGTTTCATTTATATAATGTAAAACTATTCTACCACAGATGTTTTTCAAGACTTGAGTTATACTGCTAAATTAAATGCCTGGTCTGCCTCTGCTTTTGAGGTTTTCAGTTATTTCTTGGCGTGTGGCCATCTAACAACCTATACAAAGAAGGGTGGGTGGAGTGTGCTAGCTTTACCCTTCTGTGACAACAGGGTATGTCTGTTCAGGATTTTGCTTCTTCCTTACAGTTCAACAGCCATCTCTTTTTGGTTTTGGCTTTCAACAGTCAACCCTCAAAGATCTTTTGTTTTCTGACAGTTAAAAAAACAGGCTCAGTGTTCTTACTCTTAAACAATTACTTAATTGTTTTCAGATAACTGAAACTACGAAAGGTTTCTGTGATGAATTTATTTTGATGGAGGCTTATCGTGTGGAAATGATCAGTCATCATAATTCCTGGTGATTGAGAAGATTGTTTTTAAACCAAAGAGCACCAAAAAGCTCCCTGTTCTCTGATTTTGCATTGGCTATTTTTCCTGTGTATTTTAACAAACCTCTCTCCTTTTTAAATGTAAGACCTAGCAGACTTAGTGCTTGATTAGTGCTGTTTTAACATGCTTAAGAAGTACTCTCCATAGAAATTTTCACTTTATTTAAATAACAATAGGTATTCTTGTGGTAACTACAGATAGGGATGAACCTATCTTATACAATGGAGAGTTTAGAACTTCAAAAATACATCACATCAACAACTCTGATTAACCTGGACGGAGCAGTTTAGTAAAGAATATTTTGAATTCTTAATGTAACATTTATACTTTCTGCCTTGTTTTGATGATTATAAATGTTTCCAAGTATCAGTGACCTTGTTTTATTTAAATATTTTAGTCCGTTTTCCTAATGGTTTTCCATGGGGAGTACATTCCCACCTTTATTAAGTGAGCCAATAGGAAAACATGATTTGGTTTTCATAGTCATGATTTGGTTTTGACGTCAACCTATCAGCAACGAATCAGTTCCAGAAGGTCAGGTCTTCCTGGAACATGATGGTGCTTAATGATTTCCTTACAGAATTGATGAGGATGGTAACAGTGAGCAACCACTGACCAGTACTTACTGATCACTTAACTAGGTGCCCGCAGTACTGCAGCCATGAAATTAAAAGATGCTCGCTCCTTGGAAGAAAAGTTATGACCAACCTAGACAGCATGTTAAAAAGCAGACACATTACTTTGCCAACAAAAGTCCGTCTGGTCAAGACTATGGTTTTTCCAGTAGTCATGTATGGATGTGGTAGTTGGCCTATAAAGAAAGCTAAGCACCGAAAAATTGATGCTTTTGAACTGTGGTGTTGGAGAAGACTCTTGCGAGTCCCTGAACTGCAAGGAGATCCAACCAGTCCATTCTAAAGGAGATTATTCCTGAGTGTTCATTGGAAGGACTGATGGTGAAGCTGAGACTCCAATACTTTAGCCACCCGATGTAAAGAGCTGACCCATTGGAAACGACCCTGATGTTGGGAAAGATTGAGGGCAAGAGGAGAAGGGGACGACAGAGGACGAGATGGTTGAATGGCATCACTGACTCATAGGACATGAGTTTGGGTAGACTCCGGGAGTTGGTGATGGACTGTAAGTCCTGGCGTGCTGCAGTCCATGGGGTCGCAAAGAGCCTGACACAACTGAGTGACTAAACGGAACGGAAATATGGAATAATAATCATATTATGAATCAGAAATTCATATATTTTGAATCAGATATGTGGTTTACAAATATTTTCTTTCATTCTGTTGTTTGCCTTTTCATCTCATTGATTGTTTCCCTTTGCTGTGCAGAAGCTTTTTAGTTTGATGTAGTCCAGCTTGTTTATTTTTGCTTCTGTTATTTGTGCTTTGGGGGTCATATCCAAAAATAAAATCATTGCTAAGAACAGTATCAAGGAGCTTTTCCCCTGTGTTTTCTTCTGGGAGTTTCTGGTTTTACATTTAATTGTAATTGTAATTTACATGGTTTATGGTTTTACATCTAAGTCTGTAATTCATTTTCTATTAATTCTTCTCAGTGATACCAGCAAGGGCTTTTGCAAGTTAATATTCAGTTTTCCCAGCACCGTTTGTTGAATTGACTGTCTTTTCTGTATTGAGTGTTCTTGGCTCTTTTATCAAATGCTAGTTGACTGTATAGTCATTACTTTATCCCTGGACTCTCAGTTCTTTTCAGTTCAGCTCAGTCGTGTCCGACTCTTTGCAACCCCATGAATCACAGCATGCCAGGCCTCCCTGTACATCACCATCTCCCGGAGTTCACTCAGACTCACGTCCATCGAGTCCGTGATGCCATCCAGCCATCTCATCCTCGGTCGTCCCCTTCTCCTCCTGCCCCAAATCCCTCCCAGCATCAGAGTCTTTTCCAATGAGTCAGCTCTTCTCATGAGGTGGGCAGAGTACTGGAGTTTCAGCTTCAGCATCATTCCTTCCGAAGAAATCCCAGGGCTGACCTCCTTCAGAATGGACTGGCTGGATCTCCTTGCAGTCCAAGGGACTCTCAAGAGTCTTCTCCAGCACCACAGTTCAAAAGCATCAATTCTTCGGCACTCAGCCTTCTTCACAGTCCAACTCTCACATCCACACAAGACCACTGGAAAACCATAGTCTTGACTAGACGGACCTTTGTTGGCAAAGTAATGTCTCATGAGTTTATTCCTGGACCCTCAGTTGTTTTACATTAGCCTATATGCCTGTTTTTTCAGTAGCACCTGCTATTTTGATTACTGTAGCCTAGTAATTTTGTTTGAAATTAGGAATTGAGCTGCCTTTGGCTTTGCTCTTTTTAAAAATTTTTATTTCATCAGTGTGTTAAACTTCATTCTACAGATCTTTAATCTTCTTGGTTAAATTTATTCCTTGGCATTTCATTGTTTTTGATGCTGTTGTAAATGGGATCATGATTTAGTCTTGATGGGCTGTTTCTCGAGGTTTTATTTATTCTAGGTTTTCTAGTTGGTGTGTAGTTGTTGCCACAGTAGTATCTTACACTCCTTTGTATTTCTGTGAAATCAACTGTATTATCTAACTTTTTCGAAGCATCTGTAAGATGGAGACAGTAACACCCAATTTGAGAAGAGTTGAATGGAATAATGTATGTACAATGTCTAGAAAAATGCCTGGTGCTCAGTCTGGGCTAAGCAAAATGAAGTTTGTCTTCTACAGTGTGAAAGTGAAAGTTGCTCAATAGTTTCTGACTCTTTGCAACTCCATGGTCTACACAGTCCATGGAATTCTCTAGGCCAAAATACTGGAGTGGGTAGCCTTTCCCTTCTCCAGGGGATCTTCCCAACCCAGGGATCGAACCCAGGTCTCCCACATTGCAGGTGGATTCTTTACCAGCTGAGCCACAAGGGAAGCCTTAGTCTTCCAAGGAGAAGTTTAAAAAAAAGGTTACTTTTTTTCCTTATTATGGAACAGATGAAAGTTCAAAAGAGAAGACATGTAACAGTTGGGGACCAGAACTTCTATTCATATGAGAGACCACAATTTGTGTGTGTGTGTGTGTGTGTGTGTAAATGGCTTAGGAAGACAGGGATGTTAGTTTTTTAAGAGTATGTGGTCTGTTAAAAAGTTAAAAATCCTTGCCAAAGCAAATGTGTTGTTTTACTCAAGAGTTCCATGCAAAAATAATTATAAATTAAGCATTACATTGTCGCCTCCTGATTTATATGTATTTTTAAATTAAATATTAACAGAATGAAACATTGGCTACTTGTAATTATTAGAGGTTTAATTTTTCTCAGTTTGAAATTTTAAAGCATCGCTTAGTGATGGTCTTAAAAAACCTTGCTATTTATTATAGCAGTTGAATTTGAGATATTATTCTTTGTTCCATTCAGTGTTGCTGAGACTTATCTTTTTGGCAAAAGTATATTTTATTATGTGTAATGGTTTTTTAAAATTTTATAATAAACTGTATGTAAACTATTTTTAAATTATAAGACTAGAACCAACATTTTCATTATTAAAAGACAATTCTTTATCATCTCTTAAGTTTTTTGGGAGGTAATTCTATTTTTTAATTTTTTGAAACTAATGTTGTCATTCGGTTTCTTTGATGAATATAATCCCAAAGACTATTCATTGGACCTGTTTGAATATTTTTTTCTGATTTCAAAGAGTTAAAGATATTATCTGAAGATTATTAAGAATGTATTTGCTTATGAGAATTCTTTGTTGCTGATTTATTCTTATGTCATTAGTTAAAAGTTAAATTTTTTTTCATTTATGAATAATGCAGTATATAATAAGTGATGTTAAAATTTTAGTTTTATAATAGCCAAATAAATTCCATTGGTTTAAGAATTATGAATGTTTTTTCTTTTGATTAACCATTTTAAACGTTTATAAACTTTGTTCCATATTAATGTGTGCATTTGAAATTAGTATTATGTGGTTTGTACAACCATTCTTGAATAGTTGAAACTTTTAAAAGAATTACAAATTGCAGATTTCTGTGCCTAGTGGAAATAATTATGAAGCTTGGTAGATACTCATTTTCCTTATCTTTTATATAAACTGGCAAATGATACTAAAACAGAACTTTGGTGTATATTTTGGATATTTTCTCCCCTGTGTTAAGTGTCCTTAAAAGTTTTAACTGTATTTATCACTATCATTTGAATAGGTGTCTCAATGCTTGTACCTACTGCAAAACTAAACACGCCAGAGGAAATTTGGCCAGTTATCCAGTTGATGAATTAGTAGATAGAGCCAAACAGTCTTTTCAAGGTAAGAGTTTCCAGAATTCTGTGTGATTTCAGTCTCTGTAATAAATTTTAATAGTCTTCTAAGTAAAACTTTACTTTCCGTGTATGCTTGTTGAGCTTTCTGAAGAGTTTGCAAATGTTTCAGCTTATCCAATAGAAGATGTTAGCAGATTCAGGTTATGCTATTTGCATAAGTTTTCTTTCACCACTCTCCTGTTTTCTTATGACTCTAAGGTAGGTGACATGCTTTGAAATTTATCACCTGTCTTTACATTTCATGGAAAAGACAAAAAAATAAAAATGAAAGCCATGACCATGTGTGTGTTAATTAGACTTTTGTGGACTGAGTGAAATATTTTTTAAAGATTTCTGCCTTTTTCTTAATTCCTGGGCCATTTGGAAAACATAAGGAAAGAGAAAGAGAAGGTAGATTTTACTTTGAGCAAGTAAAGATAACCCCCACTCATCCATAGGACTGTTGGAGCTGTTAGGATTGGTAATGGTACAGAGTCCTAAAGAGAGTAAGTCTTTGTGTGGATGGCCAGCTACTTCTGATTCATCACTTGCTGGAAAATGTGCTTGCCCTCGATATCTCTCAGCATATAGTAAGACATTTGTAACATGAATCACAATTGTGTTGACGCATGACCATAAATTTCCTCTTTTGTCTTTGTTTATAGTATGTGTATGTATATAACACTGGTGTGTTTTTATAACCAACATGAGATAACCTATTGTCTCATAATCTCGTGGGTTAATACTTATTGGCAATGTGCTTTTCCTTTTAGCAAGTAACTTAGAGTGCTACTCCCAGTACTTCACACCCTCAATCTCAGAAAGTATGTTTTACAAACACACGTATTTAGTGAAAAGCTTTCATCAGCATGAATTTCAACTGCTCTTTAAAACAAAGAGAAGAATACTCTTGATTAATTCAGCACTTCTGGACAATTTTTTTTTTTCTAACTTTATATTCTTAGCACAGTCCCCTCTTCTGTTCACATTCAACTTGTACTGAAAGGAGTAAATAGAAACTCACTGACTCTTGCAGTTGTTCTGTTTCAGAACTAGGTGAATTGGCTAATCAGAGAAGTCTGAGTGGTTGTCTTTTCTGCAGTATGGTTACTTTAAGGATTCCTTAGAAAGGGAATGAATTTGGCCAGAAGCCTACTTTGTTTAAAAAACGATCCGTTGCTGGCATTCTTGCTTGGTGTTTGTTTTCCTCTATATCTATTGGATAACAGAGATATTAGAACTGTATGATCGATCCACTAACTGATTTAAAAGTCATACAAATTATAAGTTGGTTTGTTGATTAAAATGAGTGACTTAAAGAATATATCAGAGGTTAACAGTGACTTAGTGGCTATTTCTAGAGAAAGTATTAAAAGAGATTTATTTAATATTATTTTCATCATCATCAATATATACATATGTGCTTGGTTAGTCCCCCCACCATGAAATGTGTGCAGTGCAATGTTTTTCTATTGTCTTGTTGCTTGAAGGCTAATTTTTGGACTGATGGGTTCATTGGGTTGATAGATGGAACTGTTACTAAAATACTGAGGTCTTAACTTTCTAGGTAAGCCAGTGTGTTTAGGGAATTTTAAGTTGTGAGTATCTGATGCTGTTTGCCATAAGAGAGTTTGAATTCACAGCAGTGCTCTGCTGGGTTCCAGCCACATGATCTGACAAAGGTACTTGATGTATACAAGTCATGGTTTTCTTATTACTATGACACGTAGTGTTGCTTGTTGTTTGTATTTGAGATAACTTACATGAAGTCATTGGTTGTGCCCTTATCATAAAGAAGGCATGTAACTTAAACTGGAGGAATTTAAAATAAATCGAAGAAGAGAAGTCTAATTTTTTTTTGAGAAGTCCAGTTTTGAGTGAGACTATTGTAATATCTGTAACATTAATGATTAGAACCATGAGACGTTTTCTTTTACTTCTAAAATATATTTTATGAAGAATGTCTTTACAGATAGGAACTATTGAGTATGACAGTTACCTTTTGTTTTCTCCGTTTGACAAATGCAAAATCATGTTAAGGCCTTATTTCACAATAGGAAATAGCAATCTATAAGCTCATATTTTAAAGACTTTTGTTCTGCAGCAAACCTTGGTATCATAATGGTTGTGTAGAGTTCCTAAGTTAAGTCGCTCAGTCGTGTCCGACTCTTTGTGACCCCATGGACTGTAGCCCACCAGGCTCCTCAGTCCATGGGATTCTCCAGGCAAGAATACTGGAGTGGGTTGCCGTTTCCTTTTTCAGGGGATCTTCCCGACCCAGGGATCGAACCCAGGTCTCCTGTATTAGAGGCAAACGCTTTAACCTCTGAGCCACCAGGGAAGCCCTATGAGTTTTAAAATCGCTGAGTTTTTAAATTGCAAAGAATAATTTATGAAGTTAAATGTAATAGTAGAAATAGCCTGTTTTTCTTCTTTGGTGACTCTTATGTATCATTCTTTAATAATTAAAAAATTAGGAATATTTAGAGGATCAGAGCCCCTTAAATTCTATATTATACCATTATTAAATTTTCCCATAATCAGTAATAAACATGGTTCTTTGAGAATTTAAGAAGAAAAGTCTAAATATGCTGTCGCCAAATTTTAGTGTTTAAAGCTGTTATGTCAATGCAAGTTAAATTTCCCAACTGAAAATTGCATTTCTTTTCTTACTTTTTCTTAAATTTTTAAATGACTGTGTGTCACAAATACAAAATGGTTTTTAAAAAGTCTCTATACCAATTATAGGATAGGGATTATATCCCTGGTTGCCTGTCATGTGATAGATTATACAATAAGGTAACAATTTCTTTCTGAATAGCGTATTCATGGAACATTTTATATTCATAAACATTTATTTCTTAGACATCTAATGAGTGAAGAGACTAGTGCTAGCCCATAGGCAAGGGAGCATTCAGAAGAGATTCTAAAATAATCATGAAATCATTCGGAATATAAAGTGGCTTCCTAAAGTACTAAAAATATACTGACTATACATTCAGCTGCCAAGAATGAGAAAAGGAGCCCATTAACTTTTGAATGGATATCATTAAACAAACTTTATATTTTTTAATAGAACTGTAGTTTAGCTTTTATGAAAAATATATATAGTTTATATTTTGTTGGTTTCCTAGCCTTTTTTTTTTTAACATTTTCATTGACTATTAACCTTCTGATGTGTTTTTCATTTTCATGGCATTTCTGCATATGAGTGTGATATTTACCAGGTTAATTTCTGGGTATCATCTCTGTTCTTAACAGACCGTTGGGAAACCTCCCACCCTCACTTCACCTGTGCTGAGCTTTAGGTTTTAAAAATTCCTAGCCATGACAGTCTTTGGGGACTGGGGTTTGACACAGTTGCATTTTAGATATCTAGAAAAACATGTCAAGCAATGACCAGGACTTTGTTGGGGCCAGAATGAATTTACAAGCTAGTGTTTTCTAGGATATTTGTATTGATTTTTCTCCAGCAGCTAATCAATCAGTTTCAGTTGTATAAGTGATGGAGCAAACCTTTTTAAGTGTGCTGGGTGAGTGGTGTGGAAACAGCACCTTTCTCTGCTGTCTCTGGAATCAAAATGTAGAGATGATGGATGGGCTGTTTTCATAGCTCTCGTGTGTTTTTCTAGATCTCATTTCTGTGTTGTTACTTTTTTTTCCTTCCTCATAAATCTGAACACCCCCCCACAAGATAAGTGGCATAAACCGGTTATGGAAAGGTGAATAAATTAAGATAAAATATTCAGAGCAAGGAGAAAATTTCTTGATGCTTAGTGACTTATGTTGGAATTTGATGAATTCAGTTTTATTTCAGGACTTGCAAAGATACTGTCTAGTGTGTATGAGATTAATTATGCAATGCAGCTGGAAAACATTACTTCCTGCCCTTTTGGATAAGAGAGGATATGAGCAATATTTGATTTTCTGGTATATAAACTTGAAATTGTTGAGTTGTATGGTTTACATGAAGTCGCATTTGACTTATAACCTTTAGCAATTAATACTGTATATTGATTTTCATCTAAGATGAAAAAGAGACCAAAAATTGCATCCTATTAATTTATATGGCAGTTGTTTAAATGTCTCTTTTATTCTTTTATCTTTTCATTTGTGCTGTGTTCCTACTGAGAAATCTATTTCTTCTGTAGGATTAATAACATTAGTATATATATTTTTTAAACATTGTCAACTTCCACCAAAGGATTTTAGGCAGCTTACATTAAAGGATTATATATAATAGACCATAACAAAATAAAGGCTATATGAAATACTATATTGTGTTTCAAAAGAGGAAAGATAATTTTACCAACTCGTGAATCTCCCATAGAATAGGGAGTTAGGGTGATTTATATAATTTGATAATTAGTTTTTAATGACAAATCCACATGTCTCTAGGCTGTAAATACTAAGAAATGTTATTTGCTTACATCCTTTTCTAAGAGACATTGACAAATATAATAGAAATGCCTTTAGCCTGTCATGTATGGAGAAGGAAATGGCAACCCACTCTAGTATTCTTGCCTGGCGAATCCCTTGGACAGAAGAGCCTGTTGGGCTACGGTCCATGGGGTCACAAAGAGTCAGACATGACTGAGTGATTTAGCACAGCGATGTATAGAATTTCAAGATAGTCTCTCCATGGCCTTTTCTTCTGTTGACTGTTACAACCCCCCCCCCCCAATATAACATTAAACCGTAACTTTTAAAAGAAACTTTAATGGCAAAGCTAAATAAATTTACGTAATATGTATAACTTGATAGGAGGATCTGATACCTAAATAGCTGTTTGTCAGATATTTGGTTTAAATAAGCTGAGATTAATTACTTTAGTGTCAGAGAATGTTAGTAAAGGTTATCTACAGCAGACCGGAGTATAACTGACTTGGTTTTGCCTCTTTAGACCTTTGAGTTTCTAAGTCAGTGGTGTTCTTAGCAATAAAGTTTTCTTAGCAATAAAGCAACTCTTTTTTCAAATGAAATTTGAAAAGTAAAAGCAGAACTGCCAGGACTGAAGGTTAAGAGGTGGAGTCCTTTGCTGCTGAGGCCTTCCTTTCCTCAGAACGTTTAGGATTCAGCCTGAACTGGCTGGTATTGATTAATGTTCCTCTGCTCTATTCCTTAAATCCACCAGTCCAGGGCTGGCAGAGGTTTTCTTAAAGGGCCACATCATAAATGTTTTAGGCTCTATGGGCTACAAGGTCTCTGTCACATCTGATCATTGTCGTCCTTGTAGCATAAAATCAGCTATCTGTAGACATGAATGAGTGGATGTGGCTGTGTTCGAATAAGGGTTTAGTAGTCGGCTTTGGGAAAAGGTAACTTAAATAAGATATTATTGAGAACTGTTTTATGGTCTCTAATATGCTAGGTAATACACATAAATTTCACAAGAGAAGGATATAATCTTTAGGAACTAATGTTCCTCTGGCATCAATTAACATTATCAATCTGGCCGTTCATTTTAATCAGTTGGAAATTTTGTAAAACCAAAACCACACTGATGTCCGTGTCCCCTGCTGACGACTGCATCATCATTTCTGTGGATTGGGAGACCCTGCATTTTCTAAAATACAGATGATTCTAACGTATAAGCCAGAGCTGAGAACTTGAATTGAGATCCGCAAGTTTAGATGAGTTTTTTGGTTGAAGTTTTTAAGTGAACTGACCCTCTCAATCTCTACTGAGAGGGACTGTGAGGAGGAAACCCTGGTTGATTAGTAAAGAGTGAGCCAGGCTAGGGAGGGTGGTAGAGAAGGCAATGGCACCCGACTCCAGTATTCTTGCCTGGAAAGTCCCATGAATGGAGGAGCCTGGTGGGCTGCAGTCCATGGGGTCGCACAGAGTCGGACACGACTGAGCGACTTCACTTTCACTTTTCACTTTCATGTACTGGAGAAGGAAATGGCAACCCACTCCAGTGTTCTTGCCTGGAGAATTCCAGAGACAGGGGAGCCTGGTGGGCTGCCGTCTCTGGGGTTGCACAGAGTTGGACACGACTGAAGCGACTTAGCAGCAGCAGCAGCAGCAGCAGCAAGGGTGGTGGGCAGAATGAAAAGTGGAAGTGCAGCCGCCCAGTCCTCTCTGACTCCTTGCAACCCCATGGGCTTGTAGCCTACCAGGCTCCTCTGTCCATGGGATTTTCCAGGCAAGAATACTGGAGTGGGGTGCCATTTCCTTCTCCCATACTACTGTTCGTTTGTAGATAACCACTCTGCTGGTTAATGGCTGGTTTCAGAATCCCCTGATGGTGCTTACTTACGTGAAGAGGTTCAATGATTTTTATTTTCACTGGGTATCACAGAAGGATCAGCTGGCATTTTACAAGTGTTTCCTGGGCTCTGTGGAAATCAGAAAGCTGGAAAAGGCTTGTCCCCAAGGAGCTCCTCCTAATTCAGGGGGACAGAGTAGCCAGTTAGACTAATGAAAATTAAAGTACACCAAGCCAGGAAAGACCGTGTTCAGATGGCAAAAAACACTGAGCTTTTTTAACTTTGAATTTTGATCCGTGATCTGTCCAGGTGGTGTCAGCAAATTGATGGCCCTTGTGCTCCTCCCCCACCTTCCCAGCTCCAGGCATCCGTCACTAATCAGCCAAGCTTTCCCCTCAGAATCCCTCTCTATACTGAGTGCTATTCGCCACTGCTTAGTATTCTAGATGAACTCTACTTGCCATTCTGAATCTTCAAGTTTGTATTATGCTGGAGGTAGACGGAAGAAACCACAGTAACTAGTGGAACTGTATGGTTGTGGTTTTGACATTCATTCAACAAATATTTATTGAACATTGCTTAGAAACAGTTCCTAGTTCTACTGACAGGTATGTGCTTTAGAAATGTGGTGATAACAATACATTATTATAATCAGCCTTTGATTACTTCTGCCAGTAAGATAGGGAGACCAGTGGTGAGGTTTGCTTATCCCTGTTGTGGGAAAGAAAGATGCAGACCCAGGGCTGTTTCACACAATGGCATCTGTTTATAATTCTGTAAGCTTTCATAGATCAGAGTACATATATCCCGAAAGTGCAGAAAATTTGGAGCCTCTGGGAATATCGTTTTAAGTCGGTCCCTAGGAAAACTAGAGTGTAATCAATCCCCCACTATTACTGGTGAGTTTTACCTTTTTCACTCTGTTTTGTTCTACAAAACAACCTGCAAGTATGCAATTAGTTATGAAAAATTATATATAATATGATAAGACCTTTGCAAAACAAATGGGAAAAGTCAAGACTTGGTGTGGAATTGAAACTTGGGAAAGTAGGCCATAGTTACATATGCAGTTTCGACTCTGAACTTGCCTTAAAAGCTTATTTTCTGTAAGAATAAAAAAACCAGCTTGGCATTAGATTTGAGAGAAAATTTTCACTTGTGATCTCTTGTAGGAAATTGGAAAGATATATTAGGTCTCAACAGCATCCCCTTAACACTCAGATCCACATACCAAGTTTCTTACAGTTGTATGTTTTGGCATTCCTTGTTAGAACTTGCAGCCATGCCCTGTAAAGCATAACACTCTGACAGGATTTCTTGGGAGCCTAAGAGAATATGCTCCAAGTGTTTGGGACTTGCTAGTGATCTGGCTCCACTGTCTTGTAGTACTCCTTGGGTACTACAAAGGAATCCTGCTGTAGAGGCTAATAGCTTAGGGTTTGCACCCCCGAGGTTGTTTTGCGAGATGAGAGTGCAGGAAGAAGATACAAGGATTTGTATTGATTTGTATTTTCTCTTCCTTAAAAGTTTTTTGGTATTTGTTTTATATTGTATATAATAGCACAGTCGTGCTTGAGTATAATTAGTAAATACATCTCCATTGGGATTCATTAAACCTTTTTAAAATTCATTCAAGAGAGTGATTTTCTTAAATATGGAGACCACTGATTTGGAGGAACAAATAGCCTGCCCGTTTACCACTAGAAACCCAATTCTTTGCACCAGGCATCTGGTTTGAGTAGGGTTTGCTCTCTGTCAGGGTCCTAAGGTGCCCATATTCTGTTTTGATTGAGGGCAAATCCGTCTGCTTTTGAGATCAAATAAGCAAAGAATAAAGTTGATGACCTTTGGAGGAAACCTGTAGTACTTAATGAAGACTCTTGCCGAGCATCTGCTCAGAGGCAGGCTCTTAGTCCTCGGCAACACGTGTTTCCACTCTGCTTCCATCTGGGCTTCAGATCACTGGAAGACTAAGCCAGGAGGCTGTCGAGTCAGGCCTGGGGGATAGTCCATATTTGGGTTTAGTAGGTGCTCAGTAAATGTTGAATCAGTGGCTGATCCTGAATTGATTATGCTCCATGAAATTCCATATGCGACTTGGAACCTGCAACGAAAATAACAGCCTGGAAAAGCTATATTTCTAAAGTGGGCAAGGGCTATTGCTTAGTTTCAGCCGCTCTTCCTTTACAATTGAGTACTGTGTCTCATAACACAGGCTTGATTTTATGACACCAGACATTTGGTGGCAGTGGCTTTCTAAGATTTGCAGAAGAGAATTAATTTACTTTTGGAAAGTATCTCCTGGTACTTGTCATTTTACCAAATGAGTATATCCATGTAGGTCCCATGTTTCTAATTATAAATAAACATTTGCTTTGACATTTCTCTTCTGCAAAACAGAATACAGCAAACAATTTGTGGTGACAAGGGGCCCAAAGTTAACTGACAGTTTGCTTTCGGAAGTTCGAACTGAAGGTAATCTGTCTCTGGGATCATTTTGGTGAACTTTAAAGGCTGCAAGTTAGTTTTGGAAGGTTGTTTAATGGAATGTTAATAGCCCTGGAAAGATGTGAAAGTGATACTGCTACCTGGTGGTTTGTAAACCTGACCTTTGTGAGATATTTTCTGGGCAAAAGTACTGTTTTGTGATGCCAGCAGCTTTTATTGATTCTGCAGAGTCTGCAGTTTTCTAACACTGGCTGTCAATTCATTCCAGCTGAAAAATTATTAAATTTCTCCTCCTGCTTGTGTGGATATTAAATTGCAGTAAACATACTTGCACAGTGTCAGGTACAGCAAGCACAATTTTCTGCGTGAAAAAAAATGTTTGTTAGTGGGACCTTGGCGGTTCAGCAGAGGTTATAAATTTCTGTATTTCTTCTTATTTATTGCTCTCAGTTATGGTTTTTATTTCTCTTGGTAAGTTCCTTGTTATTTGTAATATAAGAAAGAAAAGTTTGATTTAGACTGCTGACTTTAAAAACTATGCCCTTTAGTCAAAAGAAAAAGATGGCCGGAAGAGGATTTAACCAGTAAAAATATAATTGGAACAGAATGAGAAAGATCTGATGAAAGAATGAATTGAATGAAAAAGGGAAAGGATAAATAAAATAATTCGATGATCATCAGTTCAGTTCAGTTCAACTGCTCAGTTGTGTCCGACTCTTTGCAACCCTGTGAACCACAGCAGGCCAGGCCTCCCTGTCCATCACCAACTCCCGGAGTTCACCCAAACTCATGTTCATTGAGTCGGTGATGCGATCCTACTATCTCATCCTCTGTCGTCCCCTTCTCTTCTTGCCCTCAATCTTTCCCAGCATTTGGGTCTGTTCCAGTGAGTCAGCTCTTAGCATCAGATGGCTAAAGTATTGGAGTTTCAGCTTCAACATCAATCCTTCCAATGAACACCCAGGAATGATCTCCCTTAGGGTGGACTGGTTGAATCTCCTTGCAGTCCAAGGGACTCGCAAGAGTCTTCTCCAACACCATAATTCAAAAGCATCAATTTTTCAGCACTCAGCTTTCTTTATAGTCCAACTCTCACATCCATACATGACTACTGGAAGAGCCATAGCCTTGACTGGATGGACCTTTGGTGACAAAGTAATATCTCTTCGTTTTAATATGCTGTCTAGGTTGGTCATAACTTTTCTTCTAAGGAGCAAACGTCTTAATTTCATGGCTGCGGTCACCATCTGCAGTCATTTTGAAGCCCCCCAAAATAAAATCAGCCACCGTTTCCACTGTTTCCCCATCCATTTGCCATTAAGTGATGGAACCAGATGCCATGATCTTATTTTTCTGAATGTTGAGCTTTAAGCCAACTTTTTCACTCTCCTCTTTCACTTTCATCAAGAGGCTCTTTAGTTCTTCTTCACTTTCTGCCATAAGAGTGGTGTCATCTACATATCTGAGGTTATTGATTATTTCCCCCGGCAATCTTGATTCCAGCTTGTGCTTCTTCCAGCCCAGTGTTTCTCATAAGGTACTCTGCATATAAGTTAAATAAGCAGGGTGACAATATATAGCCTTGATGTCCTCCCTTTCCTATTTGGAACTAGTCTGTTGTTCCATGTCACATTGTAACTGTGCTTCCTAACCTGCATATGGGTTTCTCCAGAGGCAGGTCAGGTGGTCTGGTATTCCCATCTCTTTCAGAATTGTCCACAGTTTATTGTGATCCACACNTCTTCTCCAAGAGACTTTGGAGATGTGCTTAAATTAAGAATTTCAAGATGGGAAGATGACCCTGGATTATCCAGGTGGACTCAGTGTATTCACAAGGGTCCTTAAAAGAGGAGAAAAAGGGGTCAACGCCAGAACAAGGAGACGTGATGACAGAAGCAAGAGGATGAGTGATGTGCTTTCAAGATGACTCAGGAGCATAAGCCAAAGAATGCAGGCAGGCTGGAGAAGTTAGTAAGGCAAGGTAATAGATTCTACCCTAGAGCCTGCATGAGGAAGTCTGTCCTGCTGATGTGTTAGTTTCAGGTTTTCTGACATCCAGGACTGTAAGGTCATTTGTTTTAAGCCACTAAATCTGTGATAATTTGTTACAGCAGCGATAGGAAAGTGACACAGTGGATTAATTAATACATAGATAAGTGTACAAAACTTTCCAGCAATTGGACTTCTCTCTCCTGTCTCCTCCTTGTCTCTCCATCACGTGTTTAATATTCATACAAATTGAGAGCATCTCAAAATATGAAAGACCTCAAAGAGTAATACTTTAAAGGGAAAATTGTGAGGTAAACAATCACCCCACGTCAGTCTGTTCATTGGATGGTCCACTTGACTGCAGCAGGGGTTCACTGGGTCATCTTGTAAGGAGAGTGAGATTCACAGGGGATGGGGACATGAATACCTGGGAGATATGCTTCCTTTGTGGCCATCTCTGGGGATTAGCCACTTTACTAGATTTCAGTCTTGAAGATAAACAGGTTACTATGATAGAGACAGGCTTCCCTGGTGGCTCAGACAGTAAAGACTCTGTCTGCAATGCAGGAGACCTGAGTTTGATCCCTGGGTCAGGAAGATCCCCTGGAGATGGGAGTGGCTACCCACTCCAGTAATTTTTTTTTCCTGAAGAACTCCATGGACAGAGGAGCCTGGAGAGTTACAGTCCATGGGGTCACAAAGACTCAGATGTGACTGAGTGACTTACACATGGACACACACACACACAATAGAGACATCAAGCCTCATAACTGTGGCAGAATTCTTTCTATGGGTCTGGAACCAAAATTACAACTCTCACCACATTAGATGTGACCCAAACCCAATGGTGCCTTACATGCAGCTTTCTTGAATGACCCAGTCCATCCCTCAGAAAGAAAATGTATTCACTTTTATATACATCGGTTTGATCAATTCGGTTACAGGTTTAGGATCTCGCCTCATTTCAAATATATGGCCACTTTTTCCAACCGTCTCATAAGGCTTCCTTATTAGGCACATGTCTGCACATTCACCAGGACCTCGTTTTCTGGAAAATTAGGGAATCATTCTTTAGGAAGTAGCTTATCATAACTGTCAAGAAGTGCAGGATATGAGATCAGACTACCCCAGTTCAAACTCCTGTTGAACCGCATTCTAGGTGTGACCTCAAACAAATGAATAACTTCCTGATGCCTTTGTTTCCTCAGCTCTAAAACTGAGCTAATAATAGCATTTACAGTTATAAGGAACATAGGAGATAATTTATATATATTATTGAAAGCATTTAGTCCATTGATGGGCACAAAGAAAATGCTCAGTGAATATTAGTTATTAGTAGTAGTAAGACTCTGATAGTGAAAATTCAGTTTAATTTTCCAGATAATTATGGCAATTAATTTTTTATTCATGGAACATTTACCAGTTTTGCAGCTTAGAGTTAAACTTATCAGGAAACTGAGATCCAGCTCTTCCCCCAGCTCTCACCATCAGGGACCTCTAGCCTTGCTAAGGGTAAGGAAGAGGAGGAACCAAACCACCCTCAGGGGTACTCTGAATCCAAATGTCCCTGACATTATAAGCAGCATGTATTGTTGTTTAGTTGCTAAGTCATGTCAGATTCTTTGCAACCCCCTGGACTGTATCCCGCCAGGCTCCTCTGTCCACGGGATTTCCCAGGTAAGAATTCTGGAGTGGGTTGCCATTCTCTTCTCCAAGGGATCTTCTTGACCCATGTGGAATCAAACCCACATCTCCTGCTTGGCAGACAAATTTTTTACCACTGAGCTACCAAGGAAGCATCTATACTTTAGAATAGACTGAAATATGTTATGGTAACAAATAATCCCATACTTCCAGTAGTGTAACTCACCAAAAATTTTATTTTTCACTGTTGCTTATGTCCAACTGAGGCGAGCAGAAATCTCTGCTTACTGTAGTCACTCAGAGAGACCCAGAATGATGGCTGGCCACCATCAAAAATGGGGATGGTCACCGTGTCTGAAGAAAGCAAGTGGGTGGTGAATTGTGTACTGGCTCTTAAAATTTCCACCTGGAAAAATATGCATCACTTTCCTCCCATTTCAGTGGCCAGAAAAGTCAAGTGGCCATCCTCATTGCAAATAGGATGGAACATTCAGTTCTACCATTCTCAAAAGGAAGAAAGCCAGAAATATTTGGAGATCCACATCAATGACAAACATACCATACAAATATTATGCTAAGTGCTTTTAGTGATTGGGCATAAACAAAACCTAGCAGCTACTCTCAGTGACTTGACAGATAAGAGACAATCTGTGCATGAATGTATATGACTTAAAAAAAAAACATTTGTTTATTTAGGTGTACCAAATATTCAGTGTGGCACACAGGATTTTCCATCTCCGTTGTGACTTGGGGGATCTTTAGTTGCAGCGTGCAAACCCTTAGTTACAGCATGTCGGGTCTAGTTCCCTGACCAGGGATCAAATCCGGGCCCCTTGCATTGGGAGCACAGAGTCTTGGCCACTGGACCACAGAGGAAGTCCCCACTTCTGATTTTGGAATTAACTAGCAGCTGCTAAGATTACTTTACCTGGGAAAAGGAAACCAAAGCCACTGATATATTGGCCAGCTTGATTAAGCAAGATTTAGTCCCAATGGAGAAAATAAAAAGAGTGGCATGACATAATTAGATACTGACTGTGGATAATAAGGTGAGGGCTATGGTGAGACTTTCTTGCCCAGAAGCACCTTTCTCTAAGAAAAGTCTAGCATGGTAAGAGGAGTCAGGAAATTATCAGTGGTTAGTGACCAAGGAAAGGGGGTGTAGTAAAAGTCCATGGTAGTAACTGAGTTTGTGGGCAAGTTTTGTCAGACACAAATCCAGAGGTAAGGGAGGAAATAGAAGGAATTTGTTATAGTACTTCAAGGTCAGGAGCTGTAAGTAAACTACACCAAAGTAATTTTGACCTCTCCACTGTCAGCTTGTGTTAGAATTTGGGATTAAGGTTGGATCCCCAAACATGGCAAGGTTTGTTTCCCCATCTGAGCCTCGAGCCTGAGGCTTGGAGAATGATTGGCTCCAGAACAGTGATGTGATGCCTGGCAAAAGGAGATCTGTGGGTTGTTAATCTGTGAATCAAAAAGCAAACCCTGGCCCAGCAGTATGTTAATCCTAATGGCTGAGAGGGAGCCAGTACAATCATTTACAAGAATGCATCCAGCACAGGGTCTCAGAAATAGTCTAAGGAAGTGTTTGGAATGGACCAACTCAATAAATTGCTGATTTTTCCTCCTGTGTTAGATTTCCTGTAGTACAAATACAATCCCAACAGTTTCTGAATGATTCACGTCAAGGAGCAGGCCTAAATTCAGTCTGGAATTTATTTGTCAAGTGTGTACAGTCATAGGGGAAATTTAATTGCTATGCATCTTCATTTAAAAAATTGTCCCCTCTCACACCAGTCCTTGTTGGAGACCAGCATAGTCTTCCTTTCATGCACTGGGTTTTGTTACATAAATGCTTTTCTTCTAAGAGAATATAGGTTTGAGCTTTAGGTGTGAAGAGTCATGATTCTTGCAACATACTTTCAAATGGTCTAGCATAAATAATAAGTATAAAAGTATACACACACAACAAGGATGTACTGTATATTGCAGGGCACTATACTCAATTTTTTGTAATAACCTGTAAGGGAAAAGAATCTGAGAACACATAAAAATGTGTATAAATATATATGTAAATATATACACATATATATTTCAGTTACACATACGTATATATAACTGAATCACTATGCTGTATGCATGAACCCAACATGCCACTGTAAATCAACTATACTTCAATTAAAAATAAAGTATATGCGCCTACACAGGAATAAAGCAAACGTGGCAAAATATTAACCTTTTGGTGATTCAAAGTGAAACACTTACAAGACTGTATTGTTCTATTCTTGCAGATTTATTTACACTGTTTCAAATAAAGAAGTAAAAAACAGGCAGGCAAACAAAGAAAATCCCAGATATGGTAGTAGAAAGGAGGTTCTCCTATTAAAGTTTAAAATCTTAAAATGAGATGGCAATAAAAATTGTTTTGAATTTTTCTTTAAAGTAAATTGGTAGAAGTAAGGTGGTAAGTTGAGTCATTAAGAAAGAATATTTGGGTATGATGAACACACTATTTGTTAATACGTCTTTGTTAAATGAAGGAGTTGATGTTTCTCTCCTCAGGGTGTTTTTCTATCAGTGATGATGGATGATTCCAGAGTTAGCTACACAGTGTCAACTGATATCTCTCATTATAAGAAGAAGAAAAAAAAAGAGGGAGCGACCTAATCAGGATGGTGACAATAAACGTATGCCTCTTTATAATGACTTAGTCTGAGCTGATTTTGATTTATCAACACTGGACTTGAAGCTGCCTGGTTGACTAGTCCCAGTTTGTGCTGGTAGAAAAAAAATGCTTCATCAGCACTCAGTGCTTATGAGACCTGATAGTTCATAGTAGTGGATTGGACCTTGGAGACCTCCTTATTGATTGCTGCTATGCACTGAAATGTGTCTTCCCCAAATTCCTATGTCAAAGCCTTTCCCGCTAGTATGATGGCATGTGGAGATGCAGCCTTTGGGAGATAATTATGTTTAGGTGCATTCATGAGAGTGGGCCCTCATGACGGTACTTAGTGCCCTTAAAAAGAGAGACACCAGAGAGCTGATGCTCTCCTTCTCCATGTGAGGACACAGTGTCAAAGCAAATAAATTCAAAATAATGTGTACGTGATAATGCATGTATGCATGCTAAGTCACTTCAGCCTGTCCTACTCTTTGTGACCTCATGGACTATAGCCCACCAGGCTCCTCTGTTCATGGCAAGAATACTGCACTGGGTTACCATGCCCTCCTCTAGGGAATCTTGCTGACCCAGGGATTGAACCTGTGACTCTTACATCTCCTGCATTGGCAAGCAGGTTCTTTACCACGAGCACCACCTGGGAAGCCGTAAGTGGTAAAGTATGGTTCAGTTCAGTTCAGTCGCTCAGTCGTGTCTGACTCTTTGCGACCCCATGAATCGCAGCACACCAGGTCTCCCTGTCCATCACCAACTCCTGGAGTTCACACAGATTCACGTCCATCTAGTCAGTGATGCCATCCAGCCATCTCATCCTCTGTCGTCCCCTTCTCCTCCTGCCGCCAATCCCTCCCAGCATCAGAATCTTTTCCAATGAGTCAACTCTTCGCATGAGGTGGCCAAAGTACTGGAGTTTCAGCTTTAGCATCATTCCTTCCAAAGAAATCCCAGGGTTGAATCTCCTTCAGAATGGACTGGTTCGATCTCCTTGCAGTCCAACGGACTCTCAAGAGTCTTCTCCAACACCGCAGTTCAAAAAATCAATTCTTCGGCACTCAGCCTTCTTCACAGTCCAACTCTCACATCCATACATGACCACAGGAAAAACCATAGCCTTGACTAGACGGACCTTAGTCGGCAAAGTAATGTCTCTGCTTTTCAATATGCTATCTAGGTTGGTCATAACTTTTCTTCCAAGGAGTACACGTCTTTTAATTTCATGGCTGCAATCACCATCTGCAGTGATTTTGGAGCCCAGAAAAATAANGGACTGCGGCCTCCCCCCAACCTGGGCCAGATCCAGGCCTGGGCGCACCCCTCCTGCCTCGCCTTCTCCTTGGCCAGTCAGTGGAACGCGGAGCCCGCGGAAGGTGGGCTGCTGCCAGGCCCTGGCAGAAGTGCTTAAAAAAGAGAACATTTAGGGAGTTCATTCCCTGGTTGTCCAGTGGTTGGGGCTCCATGCCCCTCACTCTCCAGGGTCTGGTTCCCATCCCTGGTTGGAGAACCAAGATCCTGGAAGCTGAGTGGCGCAGCCGAAAAAAAAGAACACACCCGTGGCATCCTTGTATCCTTACAGACCGGGGATGGAGTGGCTCCAGCCCCAAAGGCCCATACCCTGCAGGGAAGAAGGGTGTCTGCTCCCCACCTGCCTGCCTCCTGGCTGGGTTCCAGGTCGTGAGTGGGGCCTCCGGAAGAAACCTGTTAATAGCCCACCCTTGGGAAAATACCAGCCCAATCCCTTCTGGGTCTGCCCCCTTGACCGCTTGTAGCCCAGGCTTTCCCCCCAGGCTCCCGCAGCCTCCTGACCCTGGGCTCCCGCAGCCTCCTGACCCCGGGGTGCTGGCCAAGGCCTCCCCGCCCGGAGCCCAGCCCCACCCTAGCCCCTCGTGTCCCTGCAGCCCTGTCAGACCCTGCTGCCAAGGAGAACTGCATGATGCATCTGCTCCGCTCCCTGCCCGACCCCAACCTCATCACCTTCCTCTTCCTGCTGGAACACTTGAAAAGGTAACAGGCAGGGGCCCTGCCNTCCAGTACTCTTGCCTGGAAAATCCCATGGACAGAGGAGCCTCGTGGGCTGCAGTCCATGGGGTCACTAAGAGTCAGACATGACTGAGCGACTTCACTTTCTATGGGGTTGCACAGTCGGACACGGCTGAAGCGACTTAGCAGCATATACCAGACACTGTTTTGATTATAAGCATAGTCTCACAAGAGCTCTGTGAGGTATGTACCATAATCGCTCTATTTTACAAATGAGAAAACTGAATCACAAAGAGATTAAATACCCTGCCCCAATTTACACAGCCGAGAAGTGATGACTCCACAGCCCGTGATCTTGACCACAGCACTGCTTCCAGCGAGTGCTGAGAATCAGTCACTTAGCACACCGGGCATCAAAGGCGGCTAAAGGGAGACTGTTGACTCAGCCTTTCATCTTCCAAGGCCCTTAGGCATCGTATTTATTTATTCCTGTGGGTGTCTTAAAAGGCATTGCTTTGTTTCCTGCTACAATTCTTGTAACCCTGTTTTGACCTTGCTTAATTTTTATTATTATTTGAGCCTTGAAAAAATGTAAGTGACTAGGTTTCTTTTCACTTTCCAGAGGCCCTGGGCAAGTGTTTGCAGAGGGAGTTGGATTGCAGTGCAATTAGTAGCTGAGGGGAGGCAGAGAAGTCAAAAGCGGCAGGGATTTGGGGGTTAAGGAGTAAGCTCCTGGCCCAGAAGTCTATGTAGAAGGGACTTAGGGAGGCCATCCGAGGTGGGGAAGCTGTGGCTTTAAAGCAAACACACTGAGTCCACTTCGAGTTATGTTAACTTGTACTACTTGGTTAGGGCATTGGGCCAGGGATACAGAAAGAAATAATTGAGGTTGGGAGTTGGAATCAGGGGGAGATTGCTAAAGCCCCATTGAAAACTACCCTTCAGTGTCCCCAACTATGGACAGAAGAACAAAAATGATGTGGTAGATGATGAAATTGTATGGAGAGACCGCTATTTTTACATTAGGGGCTATTTATGCATGTGTCGGTATGACAAGGAAAAGGAAAGCAGAGATAAAGTTTTTGGTCTTACTGGAGAGACAAATCTTGCATAACGAGAGAGCAATTTCAAACGAAATGGGAAAGGATAGCAAGGTTAGACAAGCAGAAAACTAGGAACACTCGTTACTGTGACACAAAAAGGGAAAAGAAGAGTTCAGGTCAAAAAAAGAGAAATTTTGAAGTGATGGAAGGAAGGTTAGAGACTTTCAAGATGAATGTTCTCCAGTTTTTTTAAGAAGTAGGTAGCAAGGTCATTGGCTCCCAGGACTCACTGGGGATTTGAGGAGAATGGTTGTATATCACCTGATGATTGTGTTTCTGTAGACCTTTAAGATTAGTAAGAAAAAAAAGTAATAGATGCTCTTAGATGTGTCAGCGTTTACTATTGTTTCTGAGATGTGTTGGGGGGGTTGGAAGACTGATTCCAGGAGGGGGCAGCAGCGCTATAAGCATTTAATTCGGGTACATATTTCTTCCTTCTGTTCACTTGACTTTTAAAAATTAAGTAATAATGTGTTTTCTGTCCCTATTACCTTAACTAATGAAAAAAATAGAGTCTATAAAGACACTTAATTGTTTTACAATTAATTAATTTGTCTCGCACTACTAAGCATAGCAATTGTGGAAAGCACTAAGAATTATCCTTATATGTAATCGTTTAATTTGAAAAATTTTGATTTGAGATTGGCCTAATTTTGCTTCATCTCTATGTGCAGCTTATAATAAGAAATTAAAAAAAAAAAAGCTCACCAGCTTAAATGACTTTTAAAATGTAAACTGTGGGAATATAGGACTAATTGTGCTTGTTGAAAGAGATTTTAACATATAAACATTAATTTTTATTGAGCACAGACTGAATTGAAAAAGGCTAAACTTCCATGTTAAAATAATTTGGCAATCTAAGTGCAGATTCAAAATTTCTGAAAATGTAAATAAATTAAAATGTTAGGCAGTGTTTTGCCATCTGTAATGAATTAGCATTCCATTTTACCAGCTGCTGCTGGGGTTTGGAAGCTAACTCAGGATCTGAACACACTGGTGGGTTGGTTGCTACTGACAGATATAAGAACCTGTAGTTTAGACTGAGGGAGGGCTGGACCAGTGATTAGAGAAGTCCCTGCAGTTTTAAGCATTGGAAATTCTTCCATTTGAGGCAGGAGATAAGGGTACACTTCGTGTATAGATGTTAAGTACAAAGGAGGAAGATGGGTACCATTACCTGCTACTAAGTGGTCAGAACATTCAGGATGTTGTTCTGACTACTCAGCAGTAGTGTTTGAGCAAGGAGCTGGCCTTGCAGGAAGAAAAAAGAAAAGATGGCACCCGTCTTTTATCTCAGTTCAGTCACTCAGTCGTGTCCGACTCCTTGCGACCCCATGGACTGCAGCATGCCAGACTTCCCTGACCATCACCAACTCCTGAAGCTTTCTCAACCTCACATCCATCGAGTTGGTGATGCCATCCAACTATCTCATCCTCTGTTGTCCACTTTTCCTCCTGCCTTCAGTCTTTCCCAGTATCAGGGTCTTTTCCAATGAGTCAGTTCTTCGCATCAGGTGGCCAAAGTACTGGAGCTTCAGCCCTTATAGTAGGTACATTTTAGGCTAAAATGGCAGTATTTGTATATTGCCATGAAATGTCATACTCCAAAATCTCAANCCCAGTATCAGGGTCTTTTCCAATGAGTCAGTTCTTCGCATCAGGTGGCCAAAGTACTGGAGCTTCAGCCCTTATAGTAGGTACATTTTAGGCTAAAATGGCAGTATTTGTATATTGCCATGAAATGTCATACTCCAAAATCTCAATTTTTTTTTTCTTCCTACATTTTATTTCCAAAGCTTTTATTCTGAGCTTAGAAGAGAGAATGATTTCTTGGAAAGAATTTGAACTTTGAAGTAGACATACCTAGAAGTAAATTCAGACTCTGTCGTTTCTTAGGTGTGTTATCTTGTCAAAGAAATTGCTTAAACCTTCTGTGCCTCAGTTTTCCCATCTATAAAAGAATGATGATATCTATCTGGTGAATTCTGACACCTTGGAAAGCCACTTCACTCTGATAACTGTTTCTATAGCCCTGAACATATGTAAATCGAGGGAGAAAAACAACAATGGCTTGTGTTTGGTCATTACACCTTTCTGAGAGATAAGGCCCAGCTCAGTCATCTGTTGATTTCCTCCACCAGGTTAAGATCTGTGATACTATGAGTAGTAACCGAGACACAGATGTAAAGGTTCACCAAATAATAACGTGCCAAAACCACACTATATTCATTTCACAGACAGGATATTACATTGGTAGCTCAGCTGGTAAAGAGTCCGCCTGCAGTGCAGGAGACCCTGGTTCGATTCTTCGATTCCTGGGTGTAGACTTATCAAAAAGACAAATGCTTACTAAGAGTTTGTTTGCTTCAGAATTGAAACGTCAGTGTCCTACATCCTTACGTTGGCAGTATCATGCGAACTCAATACGTTCTGCTTCTAGAACAGATTTCGAATTCAGTGTGTGATCATTAAACATTTTGTTGTCTTTCCTCATTTTGAAGAGGACAGTCACTTTTAAGTGTTTCACTTTCAGCACTTTCAAGTAATGAAAACAGTTATGTAATAGATTGACCAGTTCCTAGTGTGATACATACACATACACACACATCTCTGTGTTTCGCGCTTACCTCTTGACTGTTAATCTTCTTACCAGTTAGCCTTCTACATATTGTAAGAAGTCTTCTAGATATTATAAGGTACTGTAAGTCTTCTAGAATTTACATGCTAGCCAGAAACAGCTCAAAGTCAATATTTATTCAGTCCACACACAATATTTCTAGTGTACTGTGTGTGCTAGGTATGGGAAGACCGAGCTGTGACTGTTACAATCCTGGCCTCACATAGCTGACATTCTAATGGGAGTGGAGGGGGTGATGGTTTGGATGGCTGCAAATGTCTGAGAAAAGACGAGCATGTGTATTATGATCTGGCGAGTGCTGTGATGGGGAAGACTAGCGCGGTGAGGGGAGCTTTCCTGTAGCCAGTGGTACAAAATCTGCGACACTTTACCTAAAAATGTATGTGATAGCAGTTAGGACTCAGGGATGTGGAAACGCCTCTGTTGTTCGATAAACATAGTGTCTGACTGACAGATTTGTGCAGGCCATATACAAACCTGTGTGGTCTAAGACTTGACCACAATTTAGAGAATTTTTAGGTAAATACAGTGAAAGTATCCTGGGAGTTTCCAGATCTTTCTTTGTCTAAAATTTCTGTTCTGTTCCCACCATCACAGAACCCTCAGATGTCCTCCCAGCTTGACCAGTACTGAGGGTGCCCGTCAGGCCATTATACAGGCCTGCCTGAGCTCCCTGCCCGAGGGTGAAGACCTGTGTCATCGATTGACCAGTGACTCACCTTGTGTTACTCTGACTGGTCCTGACTGCCTCCTCAGCGGGAGTTCAGTGCGAGCTCAGAACCTCTTTGTGACCCTAAATTCATTCTGTGTGCATTTCTCACCGTTACTCATCCATGCATGACTCATGACTCGGCTCTCATTTTAAACATGTGCACTGGGGTCACTCTTAATTGAGCCTTCCTTCTCTTACAAGCAGAATCTCATACTTATCCTGTGTTGACTCAGCCCTTGAATGTTTGAAGTGTCTGTTTGGCTTTGTATGGTTATAATCCTAGCTTCATAGCCTGGAAATTCAGGCTACTTGTGGTCTCTATTTCCAGCCGGTGGCCTAACCACCCCACTTCCTGCTGCTCCTGTCAAGCTCACCTACTTAGACTTTTCCACATGTGCTTCAAGCTTTGCCACCAAGATGATGGATCTTGGCCGAGCTGGTTTCATTCCTTCAAGTCAAGCTCAAAGTTACCACATTGGTTTTGAAATTTAAGGTGATTTCTCCTACCAGAGATAATTTCTCCCTATTCGAAAGTGTCTTGTATTTAGTAATACTAGTAATACTTTCCTTTTTCTACTTTGCATCGTAGTTTACTTGTATTATGCCTTGTCCCCTCTACTAGAGTATAAGATGTTTTTATCCATGTCCCATGGAGAAGGAAACAGCAACCCACTACGGTATTCTTGCCTGGAGAATCGCATGAATAAAGAGGAGTCGGTAGGCTACAGTCCATGGGATCACAGAGTTGGATGTGACTGAGTGACTGAGTACACATGTGCTGTCTCCTTCATACAGGTTCTAAGTAAAATTTTGCTTAAATTGANAGCAACCCACTACGGTATTCTTGCCTGGAGAATCGCATGAATAAAGAGGAGTCGGTAGGCTACAGTCCATGGGATCACAGAGTTGGATGTGACTGAGTGACTGAGTACACATGTGCTGTCTCCTTCATACAGGTTCTAAGTAAAATTTTGCTTAAATTGAAGAAAGTGGGGAAAACCACAAGACCATTCAGGTATGACCTAAATCAAATCCCTTATGATTATACAGTGGAAGTGAGAAATAGATTTAAGGGCCTAGATCTGATAGAGTGCCTGATGAACTATGGACGGAGGTTTGTGACATTGTACAGGAGACAGGAATCAAGACCATCCACTGCAGCCTCCCCGCCCCCGCCCCCCCAAATTACAAATAGCTGTGAAAAGAAGAGATGTGAAAAGTAAAGGAAAAAGAAAAGATAAACCGATTTGAATGCAGAGTTTCAAAGAATAGCAAGGACAGACAAGAAAGCCTTCCTCAGCGATCAGTTGAGAGAAATAGAGGGAAACAATATAATGGGAAATACTAGAGATCTCTTCAAGAAAATTAGAGATACCAGGGGAACATTTCATGCAAAGATGGGCGCAATAAAGGACAGAAATGGTATGGACCTAACAGAAGCAGAAGATGTTAAGAAGAGGTAGCAAGAATACACGGAAGAGCTGTACCAAAAAGATCTTCACAGCCCAGATAATCACGATAGTGTGATTACTCACCTAGAGCTAGACATCCTGAAATGTGAAGTCAAGGGCCTTAGGAAGCATCACTACGCACAAAGCTAGTGGAGGTGAAGGAATTCCAGTTGAGCTATTTCAAATCCTAAAAGATGATACTGTGAAAATGCTGCACTCAATATGTCAGCAAATCTGGAACACTCAGCATTGGCCACAGGACTGGAAAAGGTCAGTTTTCATTCTAATTCCAAAGAAAAGCAATGCCAAAGAATGCTCAAACTACCACAGAATTGCCCTCATCTCACACTAGTAATGTTCGAAATTCTCCAAGCCAGGCTTCAGCAACATGTGAACCGTGAACTTCCTGATGTTCAAGTTGGTTTTAGAAAAGGCAGAGGAACCAGAGATCAAATTGCCAACATCCGCTGGATCATGGAGACATCAAGAGAGTTCCAGAAAAACATCTATTTCTGCTTTATTGACTATGCCAAAGCCTTTGACTGTGTGGATCACAATAAACTGTGGAAACTTCTGAAAGAGATGGGAATACCAGACCTCCTGACCTGCCTCTTGAGAAACCTGTACACAGATTAGGAAGGAACAGTTAGAACTGGACATGGAAGAACAGACTGGTTCCAAATAGGAAAAGGAATCCTTCAAGGCTGTATATTGTCACCGTGCTTATTTAACTTATATGCAGAGTATATCATGAGAAACACTGGGCTGGAAGAAGCACAAGCTGGAATCAAGCTTGCCAGAAGAAATATCAATAACCTTAGATATGCAGATGACACCACCCTTATGGCAGAAAGTGAATAAGAACTAAAGAGCTTCTTGATGAAAGTCCTATCACTTCATGGAAAATAGATGGGGAAACAGTGGCTGGCTTTATTTTGGCGGGCTCCAAAATCACTGCAGATGGTGATTGCAGCCATGAAATTCAAAGACCCTTGCTCCTTGGAAGGATAGTTATGACCAACCTAGACAGCATATTAAAAGCCAGAGACATTACTTTGTCACCAAAGTTCCATCTAGCCAAGGCTATGGCTTTTCCTGTAGTCCTGCACGGATGTGAGAGTTGGACTATAAAGAAAGCTGAGCACTGAAGATTTGATGCTTTTGAATTCTGCTGTTGGAGAAGACTGTTGAGAGTCCCTTCGACTGCCAGGAGATCCAATTAGTCCATCCTAAAGGAGATCAGTCCTGGGTGTTCATTGGAAGGTCTGATATTGAAGCTGAAACTCCAATGCTTTGGCTACCTGATGCAAGGAGCTGACTTATTTGAAAAGACCCTGATGCTGGGAAAGATTGAGGGCAGGAGGAGAAGGGGATGACAGAGGATGAGATAGTTTGAGTTTGAGTAGGCTCTGGGAGTTGGTGATGGACTCGGGTCGCCGGGCGTGCTGCCATTCATGGGGTCACAAAGAGTCGGACATGACTGAGCAACTGAACTGAACTCTCCATCTTAATATTCTTATCCATTTCAAAGTAAAATGCAGACATCAGTCAATTCATTCTAAATACTTCAGCAAGCACATATTGCTATTTATTAACATTCAGTTCAGTTCAGTCACTTAGTCGTGTCTGACTCTGCGACCCCTTGAATCGCAGCACCCCAGGCCTCCCTGTCCATCACCATCTCCTGGAGTTCACTCAGATTCATGTCCATCGAGTCAGTGATGCCATCCAGCCATCTCATCCTCTGTCGTCCCCTTCTCCTCCTGCCCCCAATCCCTTCCAGCATCAAAGTCTTTCCCAATGAGTCAACTCTTAAATAAATACAAACATTCAATTGCTCAGTTGTATTAGCCACATTTCAGTGTTAAATTGCCACTATGCCTAGTGGCTACAGAAGCACTGGAGCAATACCCCATCACGCTCATAGATTCCACCCACAGTCAAAGTGAGGGAGTTATGTAAGGTATGTACAGCACAGGGCGAGAATCTTAGGGACCATATTTCAGTTCTGCTTACCACCTGTGGGAAAGTGGCAGCTGCCTGGAATTAGACTTCCTGATCTTGACGATAATGCAACAACTGGGAAAACAAAGCATGCCAGAGAAGGTAAGAGGAGCTCAAGTTCAGTTCCTCATACTCTGTTTCCCATCCAGTCAGCTATTAAGAATTGGGTTTTATTATGCTTCAGTATAGATCTGAGAAGCTCCTGTTGAAAGAATAACTGGGGCCCTAGGCCTATATCAGAACTCATGGTAATACTTAAAGTATCCAATTTTATCTATGACTCACAAATGTCTTTAGACTGCTCTCTTGCAAAGAATGAATTAAAAAAAACCTCACACTGAACAAAGATTTCAGCAGAAAAACAGAAAATAAGAAAAATCAAGTACTAAAGACAGACAAGTCTCCATCAGTACAAAATGTAAATATAAAAAGTTTTCTTTCAGTTTTGGAAGCTTGTTCTTAACACACTAAAGGACACTGAATCCAGAAATCAGAGGAAGCCACTGTGAGAAGAGAAGACATCACAGTAAGTAAAGACTACATGAAAAAGAAAAACTGGTGAGGAAAGTCAGAAGCTACCTAGGATGTTATTTCACAAAAATCTATACATAAATTTTTATAATGGCTTTATTAATAATTGCCAAAATTTCGAAACAGTGCAAAGGTACTCCAATTGGTGAACTGATAAATAACTTAAAGAATGTTCATACAATGGAATACTGCTCAGCAATGAAAAGGAATAAATATGCAACAATACGGATGAATCTTAAATACACTATACTAAGGGAAGGAAGCCAGTCTGAGAGGTCTACATACCATACATACTATATGATTCTATTCACAGGACTTTCTGGAAAAGGCAAAACTACTGGGACAAAAAACAAATCTGTGGTTTCCAAGGCTTGCAGTGAGAAGAGGGTTGGACAGCAAAGGAATAAAGAGGACATTTTTCATGGGTGGTACAGCTGTTTAGTGGGTTTACCAGGTGATGAAAAATCCACCTGCCAGTGCAGAAGAGGCAGGTTCAGTCTTTGGGTTGGGAAGATCTCCTGGTAAAGGAAAGCCCAACTTGCTCTAGTATTCTCAAATGGAAAATTCCATGGACAGACAAGCCTGGCAGGCTACAGTCCATAGGGTCCCAAAAATCTGACGTGACTTAAGTGACTGAGCATGCGCGTCTGTTCAGTATCTTAATTGTAATGACAGTTACAGTTTCCAAACAGAATGAGTTTTAAACTATGTAAAATTTAAAAAAATTTTAATTTGAAGGTGGAAATAGGTGATTTGAGATTGCATAAAAATAAATAAAGACAGTCTTAAAATAAAACCTTAACAAACGGATTACAGCAACATGCTAGCAGATAGGAAAAGCATTTTGCAGAAAGCCATTTCTGGAATAAGCAGAGTTCAAAGAGGAAAACAGAGATAATATAGGTGTTTACCTAGAAAGCCCAAAAGAAGCAACTAAAAATCTACAGGATTAATAATTAATAAGAAAGCTCAATCAAATGTCTGGATAAATATAGCAAAATCAATGGCTTGCCCATCTGTAGGTTGATAAGAAAATCCATTCACAAGAATAAGCTAAAAATAAAATCATAACAAAGAAAAAAATTAAGGTTTTTAGAGTTACATATCAAATATACAGAATATATGTTTATAAATATTTAAAGAAGGGGCTTCCCAGGTGGTGCTAGTGGTAAAGAATCCCTGCCAATGCAGCAACTCAGGAAACCTGGATTCAGTCCCTGAGTCAGGAAGATCTCCTGGAGAAGGAAATGCAACCCCCTCCCATATTCTTACCTGGAAAATCCCATGGATAGAGGAGCCTGGTAGGCTACAGCCCATGGGGTTGCAAAGAGTCAGACATATTGAGCACTTGAAGTCAGCATAGTGAAGAAGGAATACAACAGTGGAGAAAGGAAGGTCTCTTTACAGTGATCACTGAAGTACAGTCCCAGACCACCACCAGCAGCAGCCTGTTCAAACTCAAAAGAAATGTAAGTACTCATGCTGTACTCTAGATCCACTGAATCATAGACTCTGGGGATGAGGCCCAGAGATCTGTGTTTTTCATAAGGCTTCCAGGTGACTGTGATGTTCCTCAAAGTTTGAGAACCAAGATGCTGATGCTGGTTTTAGGATCATACTTGGAAAACTGGTGGTTTATTTAAGGAACAGTGATGGGACAAATACTTAGCAGATATCTGGAAGGACATCACATTAATTCCTCATTATATATACACAATTTATACTTAAGGGTACCAAGTGGGGCAGTGGTAAAGAATCCGCCTGCCAATGCAGGAGATGCAAGAGACGTGGATTTGATCCCTGGGTCGGGAAGATCCCCTGGAGGAGGAAATGGCAACCTGCTTCAGTATTCTTGCCTGGAAAATTCCATGGATGGAGGAGCCTCGTTCAGGAGCTACAGTTCAAGGAGTCACAAAGATTCAGACATGACTGAGCACACACACACATATGTTCATATATATATTAACAGATTTTATCCTGCATAAGCTCCAGATGGAAAAAGAGTAGCTAAGGCCGATGCCTGGGTAACTCGCCATCCTCAGAGAGCTGGTGACCCCTTGCCAAGGAGATACCCAAACCCATCCAGCCAAGTCACCTGTCGATGTTCTTCTACCTGCCGAGCTGCTTGGGTGTCACAAGAACCAGTAATAACAAATTTCATAATCTTATGGGAACTTAATTTGCAAACTTCTGCCTATAACATTTAACTCAATATATATATATATATATATATATATAACAGATAACTCAAATTTCTAGATAGTCAACCTTCCAATATATTTTCAGATCTACATTATAAATTAAGGAGGCTTTCTCTAGATCATGTAAGATATATAGGTCATAGTGAAGTGAAGCAGTCCTTAGTGCCTTCCGACTCTTTGTGACCCCATGGACTGTAGCTGACCAGGCTCCTCTGTCCATGGAATTTTCCAACAAGAATACTGGAATGAGTTGCCATTTCTTTCTCCAGGGGATCTTCCCAGCCCAGGGATTGAACCTAGGTCTCCCGCACTGCAGGTAGATGCTTTACCGTCTGAGCCACCAGGGAACTATATAAATAACAGAAATACCTATTATGACATACCATCTTTTACATTAAAGATGCAATGTAAATTTACATATTTTACATTAAAATACTGTAAAAACTGAAGGAATTTCACTTCTCTTATTGGGGTAGGGGGGCGGGAAGCCCATAACATAACATATGTAGAACTTCTTACCCTTACCTCGTATTCCTATTCTAAATATTCTGGAGCCCAGCGTCTTCGTGTTCATGCATAAGGAAATTACTTACAACAATTCCAATATAATAAAATATTCCTAAGTGCTTCTCTGCCTGTTATGTTGAAGACATGGAGTTTATTTATAAAAAAATAATAATAATAATTGAACTATTAGAAGTCACAACCTCTGAGAAAATTAAAATGACTCTCTTAGTGAACCAAACACTTGAAAACAATGGCAAGAAGGTGGCAGACATCCCTGCTCATAACAGCCAAGGAGGCCTGAGATGGAAGAAGAAAGAAGCAAGCAGATGTAAAACACAGTAAGACAGAAATTTAAAGAAGCCTGGGACTAGCGAGAGATCATCAGCACCACAGTTCTGCCTGTAATTGAGAAATGGACAGTCTGGGTAAAGCTTTTAATTGACAGTGAGGAAAAAACTCTGTTTAAGAAACATGGTCAACTGCTTGGTTTTAATGGATTGGATTCTTTCACTAAATATCGCTACAAGATGCAGGCAGCTAATAGCAGGGATAGTTGCACAGACAAGGACCCAGAAGTCCGGAAATCAGGGATCACTTCTAAAACGAGAGAGGTAAGAATAATTAGAGGAGATCAGGGGCAAAAAGTGTAGAAATTCAGCAAGGATAAAAAGGAATTAGCTGATGGAAAGGAAAGTGAAGTTTAAATTAATTTCAAAACACCAGGCAGAGCCAGCAGTAAGCCTGACACCGGGACATACATTTTTGCTCCCTGTATCTTGGAATTGCAGGCTTTTCATCTATAAAAGCAGGAATAATAATTACCCAAAAAAGTTGTTTTGAAGATCAATTGACATAAGAACTGTTCAAAAACCTTGTACATAATGGAAAGGAAATACTATTTATTGAGAGCTTTTTAAAGCATATATGAGCTATTTCAAACCAAGAGGTGTATTCTGTTCCTCTTAACCAGGGTGTACCAAAACTGTTCTTTAAAACTGAATAGAGATTCTTACTGCACTTTCCTCTCACTTCTAAAGTATTCACTGCCAGTTCAGCTTTGTCAGTGGTATTAATGGACTTTCTGGGTCCAAAGAAATGGAAAGAAAGCCCAGATGACCATCAGGCTTAACACTGTAAATACTTCTCTGTTCTCATAGTACTGGAACGATCTCTGATGAGACAGATTTATTTAAAAACATAGGGTTGTTATGGTTGGCTTCAAAGGTTCATTGACTTACTCAACAATTGAATGAGTGCAGGACAACAGTAGAAAGCTGCTGTATGTAGGAATGAGTGCAGCAGAGGTTAGCACAAAAGGGGTGCTGGAGATCAACGTCTTTGGGGAAACAGGGAGAAGCTCATTAGGTAACAGGTAAGAAGGACAGTCAATCTTGCTGCTCTTGGTTCTTAGCTAACATGGGAGTGCACTCTTTTCCACTAGCAAAATTTTCAGTTCAGTTCAGTCGCTCAGTCGTGTCCGACTCTTTGTGACCCCATGAACTGCAGCATGCCAGGCCTCCCTGCGTCAGTGATGCCATCCAACCATCTCATCTGCAGTGTACACCACCACTGGTGTACAGTCAATATAATCAACATTTAAAAGGTTGACAACACTAAATGTTGTGATTGGAATTTCACTCACTGTTGTTGGGAATTGAAGTTTCTAACCACTTTGGTTTCCAGACCACTAGACCACCCGCCCTGCCTCTTGAGAAATCTGTATGCAGGTCAGGAAGCAACAGTTAGAACTGGACATGGAACAACAGACTGGTTCCAAAATAGGAAAAGGAGTCCGTCAATGCTGTATATTGTCAACCTGCTTATATAACTTATATGCAGCGTACATCATGAGAAACACTGGGCTGGAAGAAGCACAAGCTGGAATCAAGATTGCCGGGAGAAATATCAATAACCTCAGATATGCAGATGACACCACCCTTATGGCAGAAAGTGAAGAAGAACTAAAGAGTCTCTTGATGAAAGTGAAAGAGGAGAACTTAAAGCTCAACATTCAGAAAACTAAGATCATGGCATCTGGTCCTATCACTTCATGACAAATAGATGTAGAAACAGTGAGAGAGACTTTATTTTTCTGGGCTCCAAAATCACTGCAGATGGTGATTGCAGCCATGAAATTAAAAGATGTTTACTCCTTGGAAGGAAAGTTATGACCAACCTAGACAGCATATTAAAAAGCAGAGACATTACTTTGCCAACAAAGGTCTGTCTAGTCAAGGATATGGTTTTTCCAGTAGTCACGTATGGGTGTAAGAGTTGAACTATAAAGAAAGCTAAGCGCTGAAGAATTGATGCTTTTGAATTGTGCTGTTAGGGAAGACTCTTGAGAGTTCCTTTGACTGCAAGGAGATCCAACTAGTCCCTCCTAAAGGAGATCAGTCCTGGGTGTTCATTGAAAGGTCTGATGTTGAAGCTGAAGCTTCAGTACTTTGGCTGACTCATTTGAAAAGACCCTGATGCTGGGAAAGATTGAGGGCAGGAAGAGAAGGGGACAACAGAGGATGAGATAGCTGGATGGCATCGCCGACTCAATGGAAATGAGTTTGGGTAGGCTCTGGGAGTTGGTGATGGACAAGAAGGCCTGGCGTGCTGCAATTCATGGGGTCACAAAGAGTCGGACACGACGGAGTGACTGAACTGAACTGAACCGCTTAGGAAAAGGTCTTCTAGTTTCTTAAAAAAGTGAAAGTGAAATTAGCTCAGTTGTATCCAACTCTTTGCGACCTCATGGACTATACAGCCCATGGAATTCTCTAGGCCAGAATACCGGATACCCTGCCCCTTCTCCAGCGGATCATCCTGACCCAAGAATCGAACCAGGGTCTCTTGCATTGCAGGTGATTCTTTACCAACTGAGCTATCAGGGTGAATGTACACTTTCTAATGATCCAGATAGTCCACTCATTTACTGAAGAGAAAGAAAAGCAAATGGTCAGAAAAGATTTGTACAGGAATGTTCATAGCCATTTTGGTGACAGTAGCCCCCCTACCCCCCCCAAAAAAAAATTGGAGACATCTCTTGTGTCCATCAGTTGAAAATGGATAAACAAAGGATAGTTTATTCACGCAGGAGAGTAGTATTTATAGATTAAAAGAAACCACTGATAGAAGCAAAAATGGATTTGTCTCAAAATGTGCTAAGTCAAAGAAGCACTACACAAAATGTACTCGAGGTATATTTTCCATTTACATGAGTCTGTAGAACAGGCGGAACTAAGGGTGGGAAAACGTTCAGTGTGTTGCTTCCTCTGGGATGTGACGCTGGGGGAGGTAGTGGAGGTGGATTGATCAGGTGTGTGGGGATCACTTTCCAGAGGAGTGCAGATGGCATCTTGAGAGTCATTTAGGTTCCACAAGTGTTAATATTTGTCAAAACTCGCTTAAGATCTGTGCATTTCCTTTTATGTAAATTTTGCATCAAATGAAAAAAACACTCTAGTTCGTGATATAAGAGGAAAATAATTCTAAGCTTTGAAGTCAGTCGCTCAGTAGCATAAAACAACTGCATGTCTTATGGGGCTGTTACCGCTGGCATTGGGCAGCGAGAGCCTGCTGTTTTACAATGCACTCACCTTACATCTTAACAACGAACACTCTAAACTACATCTTGGTGTTTCTGACTGCTTAATTACCAATTTGTAGACTCTGAGCAGGATGCAAAAATGCTGTTTATGGAAGCTTTCCTTTCTCAAGAACTTCCTGTCTAGTGATAAAGTCATTGGGACCCAGATTTGAACACTGTGTGCAGTTGTAAAAAAAAAAAAAGTGCTCAACAATGAAAGTGGAAGAAGTGTGCAGTACATAATTCGATACGTTTTCAGGGATAATAGAGTATTTATAAAATTGTCTTTTTCTGTTTGTCCCCCTTGTCATTTCAGTCTGTTGGCAAAGAACCTTCTGGTGACATCCAGATTTTTCCCTCCTAATTTCTTTGTGTGCAGTCGCTCAGTCACGTGCAACTCTTTGCGGCCCCCTGGCCTATAGCCCGCCAGGCTCTTCTTTCCGTGTGATGTTCCAGGCAAGAATACTGGAGTGAGTTGCCATTTCCTTCTCCAAGTGTTTCTTTAACATTGCTTAAAATAAGAATCACCTGGAGTGTGGGTTCAAAATACATTTTCTACACTCCCCTCCTGGCCATTCTGCCCCAGCGTGTCTGGATGGGAATCATGGTTGACACATGTCTTTTGAACAAGGACATAAGGCAGTTCATATCAGACTCTTTGGGAGACACTGCTTTCCGAGTGTAGTAAAAACATCAGACATGAAGTACTCTGGTAATTCTTAGTGGTGACCAATAATAGCTTAATTATTCAGTAGGACAGTGATAACAATTATACAATAATATTATTGAATATGGCACTGTTAATATAATCCCATCACTCCTCTGAAGGCCTTGTTTTTATTACCTTGTTTAATCCTCCACACAAGAAGAAGGTGCTATTATTATGTCATATTACAAATGAGGAAATAGGCCCAGAGAGGACAAATATTTATTTTGCCCTTGGTCACGAGGATAGAAGGTGACAGGATCAGGCTTTAAACCTAGATATTCTGGCTGCAGATTCCATCCCTTACCTAGCACTTTGCTTGGCCACAAAAATAGATTGTGGAAAGAACCTCTTGAAAAAAAGTTTTTTTTTAACCTTTAAAAATTAAAAAAAAAATTTTTTTTATTTGCCTACCTCAGATCTTAGTTTTGGCACATCGTGGCATCTTCCATCTTCATTGGAGCATGCGACCTCCTAGTCTCCACATGTGGGATCTAGTTCCCTGACCAGGGATCAAACCCAGGCCCCTTGCAGTGGGAGCTCAGAGTCTTAGCCACTGGACCACCAGGGAAGTCCTGAGAATATCTTCTTTTGAAGCTTGGAAGGAATTTTTCTCCATGAGTGTGATGAGGTAGAATGATGTTCCAGTGCCTGGATCCTTCTCTCTTATCTCCTTACTGACTCTCTAGAACTCTTGACCTTGAAGTTTGGAAGGCTTTGGCTTGACCTGTGCAGGATCACTTATTAGCAACTGGATGGTGGGTGTGTTGCAGCCTGTCCTTACCTTGAGTTCACAATGCTTCCTGTGGTGGCTGGATCATGGCAGGGGATGCACGGGGTATGTCACTCATCCTCTACTCCTGTGCCGTTTCACCCTTTGCTGACCTTCCTGTTCTTCTATGTATATGGGGCTCATCCACTTTTCTTGAGAGTTGCCTGTTTTTCCTTTTAGCTATTACTGTTTAGTCACTGAGTCATGTCCAACTCTTTGTGACCCCATGGATTGTAGCCCACCAGCTCCTCTGTCCATGGGATTTTCCAGTCAAGCATACTGGAATTCCCTCCTCCAGGGGATCTTCTTAACCCAGAAGTCAAATCCGAGTCTCTTACATCTCCTGCATTGGCAGGTGGGTTCTTTTGTCTAATTTCCATGGAGTTTTCTCCTCAACTCTTTCCGTTCTTGTAGCTTCCTTAGAGCTGCTCTGGTTTTGTATCTTTCCTCTTCTTTAGCATTTTGTGACTTTTGCTTATTGTGTATCTCTGTTAAAATACATGTTTCCACACCACCCCCCATGAAGAATCAGTACCTAAAAGTTGAAATCAAATTTGATGAAGGCAACGCCAAAGACATGAGGACCTGGGAAACTATACTTGAGCGATGCAGCCTGAGGAAATTTATGGGATCAAAGATACGTGTCTTCATCAAAAAAAGAGTGATAGGAAGAGAGATGGAAGGGGAACCATATAGATGAAAGGATTTTAAAAGAAAATTGTGGGATGTAGTGTTTGTGTGGATCCTTATTCAAACAAACTTTTAAAAGATGGACATTTATAAAATTGAATACTGATGAGTTAAAAAATATTTTAAAACTTTTTGAATGTGATGAAATATCTGTAATGAAGTGATATATCTGCAATTTGCCACAAAAATCTCTGGGTGGGGTCAGAAGAAAGGGTATGTATGAATGGGAGGCCTTGGGTCTCTATGGGTTCTATTTGTTGAAGCTGCTTGGTAAGTATATGAGGGTTCATTATACTATGCTATCTACTTGTGTATGCATTTGCAATTTTTCATTATAAATAGTTAAAATGAAATATGTGCTTATACTCCTTTATCTGCATCAACCTCCAGAATTAATAAAGCAGTTCTTACTTTAAAATGGATTCTCTATTAGGAGTTTTCATTTACCTTATAGTAACTATCCACTTCTACCTTGAACTGCTAAGATTTTGTTCCAGTATTTTCTGACAAGATCTTTCGAGATAAGCCTTTAGAAAGCAGTTCCCCTCAGCAACTGTCAGTAGAGTCTGATCAGATTGGTTAAATTAAATGAATTCAACTGAGGCAAAGTCAAGTGCGTGAGAACCTCCTGGTCTCCACTGAACATCTGCTCCTGCTGACGGGCTCGCAAAGGTCAGGCTACCTGCTATACCTGAGCTGCATTTGAGGGAGCAGGTGCAGAGTCCTTGGCTTCTTTTGTCCTGCACCTGCCTTACCTCAGGTAAGGAGAAACAGCTGTGGAAAGCAGAATAGTATTACTCTGTAGGTGGTGGATCTGGAATGATATCAAATAGGCAGCTCTCTTTGCAGCCTCATTTTTAATAGCTGATAGCTTTAACTTGGCATCACAGAACAAACACATTAGGACATCTGAACAAGGTACTAAATTCTTTGGGATTTTGATTGGAATCAAGTAATCATGTTTCATTCCATTACCTGCCCTGAATGCAGTTTAGAGCCTACTTTCATGAGGCATTTGCTGGCCTTTTCCTTGCCTCAGAGCCACAGGATAGTAGGGTTCTGTGCACCTGCCTTCCTGCTGTATGGCTTACTGGTTCTTGGTATATACATTTTAGATCACAGGCCTGTAGCAAATGTTTAATAATTGCAATAAAGTGCAAGGATGTTTCTAGTGCTAAAGAACCTGCCTGCCAATGCAGGAGATATAAGAGCACAAGTTTGATCCCTGGGTCAGGAAGATTTCCCTAGAGGAGGGCATGGCAACCCACTCCAGGATTCTTGCCTGGAAATCCCATGGACAGAAGAGCCTGGAGGGCTACAGTCCAAGGAGTCATAGAGAGTCAGACACGACTGAAGTGACTTAGCCTGCGTGCATGAAGGGATGTTACATGATGTGTTAAGGCAAGGCTGACTCAGCAGGGCATTTAATGTAAATTTTAAGGTGTATGTGTCTCATTACATGATATTTATTTGTAAACAGAGTTGCACTTATCTATACAGTTTTCAAAGTTTTCTGTCTGGTAGAGTATAGAATGTATGCTGCTACTGCTAAGTCACTTCAGTCGTGTCTGACTCTGTGCAACCCCATAGACGGCAGCCCACCAGGCGCCCCCATCCCTGGGATTCTCCAGGCAAGAACACTGGAGTGGGTTGCCATTTCCTTCTCCAATGCATGAAAGTGAAAAGTGAAAGGGAAGTCGCTCAGTCGTCCGATCATTAGCATAGACTGCAGCCTACCAGGCTCCTCCATCCGTGGGATTTTCCAGGCAAGAGTACTGGAGTGGGGTGCCATTGTAATGGTTAAGTAATTGACTTCCACAGTTAAATGAATCGCTCTTCTCCTATTTGTTGAATCTCCATGACTTTAAATAACTTATTTAACATAATTATCCTCAGTTACTTGTCTATCAGGTGAGGAAAATGATAGAACTAACCTCATGAGTTGCAGTGAGAATCAAATGAAAAAATGTATGCAAAGGGCTTGGTAGGGATCAGGCTTGAACAGGTGCTTAAGTGATGGTGATGATGGTAATACTCATGGGGGTGGTGGTGGTGAAGTGAGTAGGAGTAGTAGTATAGTGGTGTGTGAACAAAGATTGCATATATAACTTTGAACATTTTTAGAAATTAACATTGTTTTATGCTAACAAAACAGACTGTGCTCAAGCATTCAAGTGGTGTGATTATAAATGAAATATAAATACATAAAAAATGTTGCAAGCTTTTGGACATATAATTGTACACTGAGCCCATTGTAATCAAGGCAAGAATGGAATTTCTGCCAAGGATACTGGGAGTTCATTTGCTTATTGGCTGCATGCTTAGTATCTAAAAATGTCATTTTGGGAACTTCCCTGGTGGTCCAATGGCTAAGACTCTGTGTTCCCAATGCAGGGGACCGGGATTGGATCCCTGGTCAGGGAACTAAGATCCCACATGCCACAACTAAGACCTGGCACAGCCCAGTAAATACAAATAAATGTTAAAAATGTCATTTTGGAGTCAGTCTAATACACAAGTTTTCAATTCAGTGTATTATTGACCTCAACTAGTTGGTTTTTAAAAATTCAGCTTAACTATTTTTTGAGTCAAACATGGTAAATTAGTATACATATTCAACAAAAATCCGTTTATTTTTTTTTTACCATACCATTCAGATGGTCTTAAGAAATAGACAGTAATAAATTTACTAGTGTTAGAACTTGGGAGAATTAACCTCTGATCTTGCATTGTGCACTATTTTTGCTGTGTTTTCAATCATATAGGAAATAATTCTTCAAGTGATATAAAGGGGAAAGCACATTAACACCTTAAATTTTTTTAAAGCCTTAAATTTAAGCTGTTTTTTAAAATAATTTTGAATGATAATATTATTTGTAAAGGCTGCTCTTCTAAATAACAGATTTTCCATTTGGGAAAGTTAGAAGGTCTTTTATTTCATGTTTGAGTGTTTCAGGTATAATAATTGACCCTACATTTATAGAGCTGAACCACAGAATTTTAGAGATAACCATTATTTTTATTTTTCACTAAGCTATGCACTTTCTAACTTTAGTTTTAACAAATAAAAATAACATGTGAGATACATCGCTATTATAGCAAAACCTGAATTTTTCAAAGAGAATGAATAGATGTTGGTGTTGTCACATGCTCTTTAGTTTTTTTAAGAAATAAAATATTATAAAGTTGAAATACCCTGTCATCTCCCACCAGGTTTTATTCTTCCTACTTTTCTACCAAAAGTAACTGCTGTAATGAATTTGGTATTTATCATGTGTGTATGTTTTATAAGTTGTAACATTGAAAAGTGGTTTCATACTCTAAAATATTTTTTAACTTTTCTCTTTTCACTCAACATGTTCTTTTACAGGGCTATCCATGTTGGTCCATATATTTGTTTTACTCATTTTAATAGCTCTATAGTATTTCATTTTATGAGTTTACAGTTTATTCATTTATTTGGTGATGAACATTTGGATTCTTTCTGGGTCAGGAAGATCCTCTGGAGAAGGAAATGGCAACCAACTCCAGTATTCTTGCCTGGAGAATCCCAGGGACAGAGGAGCCTGGCAGGCTGTATACAGTCCATTGGATCACAAGAGTCAGACGTGACTTAGCAACTAAACCACAGTTACAAATAATGAAATCACAATGAGCATCCTTATGCTTTTTTCCCTGCATACATGTGTGGTAGTTGCTTCAGGGTATATTACCTCTAAACGAAATCTTGGGTTAATGGGTGTGTTTATTTTCAGCTTTACTGGATATTACCTCACTGCTCTCATATAATCCTTCCAGAAGCATATAAGTATTTCTGTTTCCCCACATCCATACAATTCATTTTTTAGAATTCAGAATCTAAAATTTCTATCAGAAAAATGATGTAAGCTGACAGATACATAGATCAGTGAACAGACAGAGGTGTGTTTGTTCAGTAGGTATTTACCATCATTGTGTTGATAATTTTCATTAGGAGATTTCAGAATTTGCAGGTTATATCTAACATTGGTTGTTGTGAGAAGGTCAGATAAGTCTCATGTCTCTTTAGCTTTGTTTAACTTCCACTGTTTATAATCATTCCTAGAAAGAACGGGAATGGCTTCCCGTGATAATCTGCCCTAGTGCAAGCACCTCTGTGTCCAAACTATACTCAGATGCGTGATTACCCAGTAGAAATATGCATGTTTCTTTATCACTCCTTAAAATTCTGTTTCTCAGCTTTCTTTTCCCCTTTTGAAGAAGCTTAAAGTCTGATTTCCCATGCTCCACAGCCGCGTGTCAAAAATAACTTAGCATTCTGGACATGGGATAAAAGGGAACCCTGACAGATAAAAAATAAGAGATTGGGATTTAGAAATGGCTTTTTTTCTTTTGAAATCACTTTATGAAATTTAGAAATGAGATTCAGGAAGATGGATAACAAAGTCTTGGTAAAAGCATATTAAGCATATATAATGGCACCCCACTCCAGTACTCTTGCCTAGAAAATCCCATGGACGCAGGAGCCTGGAAGGCTGCAGTCCATGGGGTCGCTAACAGTTGGACACAACTGAGTGACTTCACTTTCACGTTTCACTTTCATGCACTGGAGAAGGAAATGGCAACCCACTCCAGTGTTCTTGCTTGGAGAATCCCAGGGACGGGGGGGCCTGGTGGGCTGTCATCTATGGGGTCGCACAGAGTCGGACACGACTGAAGTGACTTAGTAGTAGCAGTAGTATAAAGACATATATATTATGTCCTCTATGTATATATGCTCAGTTGTGTCTGACTCTTTTGTGACCTCATAGACTAGCCCATGAGGCTCCTCTGTCCTTATAATTCTTCAAGCAAGAATACTNTAGCTGGTGCACTACCTGTCTCTTATACACATCTAGATGTGTATAAGAGACAGCATATTTTCTTTTATTTCTTTAAGAGTGATTTTAGTGGTTGCTTTAAAATCCTTGTTTGCTGATTTCAACTTTTGTGTCATTTCAAATGGTCTCAATTGAATGTCTTTTCTTTTGAGAATGGCTCATATTTTCTTGTTCTTTTGTTTGTCAAAGAGTTTTAGATTTTATCATCATTGTGAATGATACATGGAAGAGACTCTGGTTTATGTTATTTATCTAAAGAATATTGAGTTTTGTAAATTTTTCAGCAGGAAGTTAGCTTGATAGAAGTCAGATTATAAACTCTTTCTCTCCTTCAGTGGGCAGCAGCTCAAATTTAACTTCAGTTATTTTAATTGCAGTTAGGCTGCTTGTAGTTGCCCCACACATGCATAATTAAAGGGTCAAAGATTTGGGCTTTCCTTCTCAATCCTTCCTGACTTTCCAACTGAGTCTATCAATTATGAAGTATGTGACCTTGGAAGTATGTTACTCTCTCAGAATCTCAGTTTCATTATAAAGAGGTAATGGCATCTTCAGAATTTTAATTTAATGATCATGTCCAAGGTGAGTAGAGTATAAAGATGAAGAATCAATTAAGTTTTAAAACTTATAGAAAAATAGACTAAACTAGTTTGAGAAATTTATTTTAATTCTTTCAGTTTACAGAGGAGTAATTTGATGCTCAGGAAGATGCAGGGACTTGAGTGACTTGTCCAAGGCTGTTAATCATTAACTTATTTTGGGCAGATTCTGAAGATAAGTTTCCAGAATTCTATTCAGCATTCTTTCCACTATAACCTACTTATAAGGCAGCTCAGTCGAACTCAGATGGATACCCTGGGAATGCAGAGAAAACAAGTGAATTTATGAAAGTTTGTGGAGGAAGATTTGATCAGTGACCAATCAAGTGATGGCTTGGAAGTCCTAAAAGATAGATATCTACAACATAGATCATTAATAACTAAGAGAATATTGCCATCAACTGAAATAAGCAATGGAAGTTTGTAGGAAAGATAGTGAGTTAGCAAAGGATTAGGGTAGAAAAAAATAAAACACACTTAAGCTAGCATGTGAAGGATTTAGATAGTGTGTGAGGAAGAACTGTTTGTGAACAAAGTCTGCCAGGGGTTTGTAATAGGATATTTGGGCAGACTGAGAAAATCTTTCTATAACCAGCTTTAAAACTGGGATAGTTTTCTGTCACAGCTGAAGTGTAACATTGCTTGTAAGCAAGAAGTCATATTCAGTGAATTCTCAAAGTTCTTCTGGAGTCTGTGATTCTTTGAAGTTCTTAGATTTAGTGCACTTGGCTTGGAAAACGGATGTTGGATATGGGACATAAAAATAGAAAGGATTTGAAATGACCTTTTAAATGTGAGGTGAATTAACCATTCCACTTCAGAAGATTTACCATGGTATAACCTTTCCAGATCCTGCAGACTATAGAGCTTCTAAAGACTCAAGAATCTGAAACCTGGTCCACACACTAGCCCCATGGAGCCAGCATGTCTGCCAAGGCTGTTACAGAGAAGGAAGCTTGCCTTATCAAAACGCAGCATCTGCACCAGAAGTAGGAGAGCCCTAGAGCTGAATTTCATCAGCATAAAAGGGATGATGAGTATGACCAAGTTTCCCCAACAGCTTCCTGTTGAAGGTGATTTTGTAAATTAAAGAAGTTACATTAACATAATTTTCCTTTTCTGGCTCAATTGGTAAATAGTTTTGCTTTTGTCAATGTTGATTTTCTTCAAGCATAAACATGGATTCCAAACAAGTCTAAGGACAAGTGTTTTTTGTTGTTGTTGTTGTTGTTGTTGTTTTGAGGAAAATCCTATATTTCACCTCATATTATTGTGAGAAAAATCAGAGTGATCAAAAAGTACATTTCAAAATCCTGCTTTGAACTTGTCTTAGTCTGGGACCCAGAAAAGCTGTTTCTGTTGTGGAAATATGTGGATCTTGGTGATCTAGACCCAATAAATTATTCTCATTTCAGTGAAGTAGTTTATTTACAGCATCTTGATGGGAGAAAATGTGGAGGCTAGTAGTCCATTTAACTACAGTGGTGAGTACCACTCATAAAGATAGATGTGTTCAAAATTTGGTTTCTTTCTTTACAGTTCATAGATTTTATTTCATGACAATTATAGCCAGAGGAACATGGGATAGAAATTATTAACATTATTAATTTAGGCAAACTAGAGAAAAATTGATAGTCATTATTTCTGTTGATGTGTAGCAGCATGATCTCACTGAAGCATGCATTGAAGTTGACCATTGGGAATGGTGACTGGTTCTCAGTATCCATCTATAGTATTTGTGTATAATGGAGAGGGTCTACAGGGATGAAAGTCTGTGCACTGGATCTTGGGGCCATAGAGAAAGATGATGCTGAAATGATAAAGACATAATGGGGTGTACTTACAAGCCTAATCTATGAGTAAGAGTCATTCTCTCCAGCTTTGGGGACTGAAGGGAAATACAGAGCTATTTTGGTACCTGAGAGGTTTTGCAGCTTTGTGGGCAGTTGGAGGTTGGTTTGGTATACAGAAATCTCTTAACCACATGGCAGCATGTGGCAAATGAATTAGAACTATTCTTAGACTTTTCCTTGTAGTGTTAATTCAATTATATTCTTGTTCTACAGTCTATGCCCATTTCATGGAGAATAGGCAATCAAATTCTTCATTAAAAGTTATTTGATCTTAATATTTGTCACAGTCTTTGTTTTAGCAGTGTTTTGGGGAAAAAAGCATTTATTATTTATTCCTTCATCATGAATTTTCAGCTGGATTCTAAAGTGTCAGTGAAAATGAAGACAGAATGCTAATCTAAATTATGATGGACCCTTAAGGGGCATGGCATTGAGATAGGGTTTTATTTGTAACACAATGGGCAACAATTGAGGATCAAGAGAAGCCTTGAGAGCAAACGTCAAACAGTAGAGCATTTACTGCCTTTTGTTTACATCTAGATGGCTATGGTTTTTCCTGTGGTCATGTATGGATGTGAGAGTGGACTGTGAAGAAGGCTGAGCGCCGAAGAATTGATGTTTTTGAACTGTGGTGTTGGAGAAGACTCTTGAGAGTCCCCTGGACTGCAAGGAGATCTCCAGTCCATTCTGAAGGTGATCAGCCCTGGGATTTCTTTGGAAGGACTGATGCTAAAGCTGAAACTCCAGTACTCTGGCCACCTCATGTGAAAAGTTGACTCATTGGAAAGGACTCTGATGCTGGGAGGGATTGGGGGCAGGAGGAGAAGGGGACGACAGAGGATGAGATGGCTGGATGGCATCACGGACTTGATGGGACATGAGTCTGAGTGAACTCCGAGAGATGGTGATGAACAGGGAGGCCTGGCGTGCTGCAATTCATGGGGTTGCAAAGAGTCGGACACGACTGAGTGACTGAACTGACTGAACTGAGATAGTGTTTCAAACTGTAAAACTTCATGTCAAGAGTGATGTTNAAGTCCCATGTTTCACACAAAACTTTCTATGTTAAAAGTATTTTCTAGAAAATACTTTTATTTTTTAATAAAAGTTAAAAAGTTAACTTTTATTTAAAAGTTATTGATTAAAAGGAAAATAAAAATCATAATAATCTTGAATTTTGCTAGAAGATAGCATTGTAGGTTAGTAGATTTGGGAAGTATTTACTCAGTAAACTAATCTGCCTGTTTTCCCTAGTGGGAGACATGTGGTCTTTCTTGCACATCAGAGAAAAGCCACAGAGAAGAGTAAATCATGCTCATTCTATAATTCTGCCCACGTGTGCTTCTAATTATTTTTAAGGCTTACCCAGTCATTCTACTTGACTGCAGGAAGGGATTCCAGGACTGTTGGAGACACAAAAATCTAGATTGCCCAACTCCCTGATATAAATTTTAACAGAACAGTTGGCCTTCCGTATCCATGGTTCTGCATTCACTGATTCAACCAATGGTAGGTTGGTTTTGACCAGTGATTGGTTGAATTCCAGGATGCAGAGTCCACAGATGCAGTGAAGGCCCACTGTAAATGCAGTGTTTGTTTTAGAACTTCAGCCTGGAGCTGATAATCCTCTTACATCTACTTCTCAGTCTATTACTCACTTATATTCCTACCCCTGAATACAGTTTTTCACCTGGGAGGCTCCATAAAGTGATGCTGTCTTATGGAGGATTAAGAAACGGAGATCCACCCATCTTTGTCATGTTTATCCATGCGTTATGCCAAGGTGAGCAAGAGTGCCACCAGCACTTGGCTTTCCTGGATGATCCTACCCTCTAGGATTGACCGGTTGCAGTTTTGTACATATCTTATCCTGAAATTCTTCACTTTATGAGTCAGAACAAAGTGTCCATGTTATGGAGGTGGCTCCACGTGAATACACATGTTTAGTGATGAAAGTGTTTTTTTGTGAGAACTTAGCAAAAACTAGTATGTCAGTAGTCATTGCATTACTAAAGGTAAAAGGCAAAAGGAAAGAAAAAAAGGAGAATTAAAGGAAACAGAATTCACCAAGTGGGACACAAATCAATTAAGGGCGTGAAGCATCAGCTGTGCCTGTACAGTTTGAAAAGGGTGAGGGTGACTGATATGTTTTGGAAATGTTGGCACCAGACAACTAGAAACACTGCAGAATTTCTTCCTCTCTGTTTATAATGGACTTAAATCATGCTTGAAGATACTACTTGAGCCAGACCATATTTGTTTGCTCTATTTGATATAGTTATTTATTTTAAAACATTTTCTTTTCCACGATGTAGGGAAGAAAGCTATTCACTTTCTTCTTTGTGAGGCTGTTTATTTGGTCTTAGCAATTTATAACTTCATCCTGTTGGCATTAGTTGTGTTTGCTGGCCACCCAGTACCTTTTGAACTTTCTTGGGTGTAATCTGGGATGTTTCCAACCTTGGAGAACCACTTCCCCAGGATGCAGCTCAGAAAACCAACCTCCTGTGCCCTAGGGCACTAGAGCATGACCTAGATTCCGCCAAGAAATCTAAATTCCGAAGTGAGCAACTTGAGGATAGAGGCTCCCCCTGTAATCCATTTTGGCTAGCCAGAGAGGTGGAACAGCCGCCTGCTCTTGAGGGTACAAGCTTGGATTCTTGGTGCAGCGGAAGCACTGACGTTCTCCTTCAGCCTGTTTGTATTGTGTCATATGTTGTTCCTGGAAGCTTAGTACTGAGCCTCATTCTCGGTATCCTGTTAATAAACTCCCTTTTCTGCAATCATTCAGAAATCAGCTGTTGTTACTTACAACTAAGAACTTGAATAGTATCAATTCTCAATTAACACTGTGAAGATCTCATTAGGGCGCCAGACTAAACTTAGCATGCCTGTATTTCAGTGACAGATAAAGGCAGAAAGCAGGGTCTAGGCTTAGAACTTGAAAAATGATAACATTTTTAGGATTAGCCCTAGAACGATAGGCCTGTCAATGAGAAGTGATGCCTGGATTCAAGGTAAAGGTTTGAGTTCACTCTGGGAAAAGACAACTCCAGCATGAGGTGACAGTAGATATCAAAGTCAGGAAAGTGAGTGGAATATGTTAGATTCATGCTTGATAGGCATGTTGCTGCTGCTGCTAAGTCGCTTCAGTCATGTCCTACTCTGTGCAACCCCATAGACAGCAACCCGGCAGGCTCCCCTGTCCCTGGGATTCTCCAGGCAAGAACACTGGAGTGGGTTGCCATTTCCTTCTCCAATGCATGAAAGTGAAAGTGAAGTTGCTCAGTCATGTCCGACTCTTCACGACCCCATGGGCTGAAGCCCACCAGGCTCCTCCATCCATGGGATTTTCCAGGCAAGAGTACTGGAGTGGGGTGCCATTGCCTTCTCTGGATAGGCATGTTGAAATATGGGTGATTTTTTAATTGGTTTTAGACAATTTTAGATTTCAGTACCAAATTTTGATTCTGACTTTCCTTTGTCATATTTCTAAGATATTAAGTCTTAAAAAGTTTCAAAGAATTGGGTTCTTTGTCTACTATATGCAGAAGTGACTAAGCCTAAATTATTTTTATCTTTAGGATTATGTCTTATCATCCACACTTCTGTTTAGTTGATTTTCAAATTCTGACGCTAATTTTTCAATTTTTAGTGAACAGTACGCCCAAGAAAGCACTTACAATGAAAATACACTTCAAAAATTGTGGACCTGTGAATTTATTATTTGGGTACTCTTAGTTTAGTAGATTTATCCCAATATTGTGAATTTTACTTGAATACTAAGTCTTAATTTGGGAATATGACAATCAGAAGGTAATGTTATTTTAATAATACAGACCAAGTGCTAAGTGCCTCTCTTCCTTGAGATTCAGATGATTATCTTGAAGTCCTTCTCATACCTATACAACTGAAGATTTCCTTCTTAAAATTTTCTTAGTGCAAGCTAGTACAGCCACTATGGAGAACAGTGTGGAGATTCCTT
>SJYV01056329.1:833237-875121 GCA_006410875.1 Neotragus pygmaeus
ATTTAAAAAACATATAATAATAAAAATAGCCTCCATTTATTTAGTGGTGATTCGATCCAGTCTCTGTGTTATATATTTTACATAAATGATCTCTAATCTAAACAACACCCAGCAAGACAAATTGTTATCCCTATCATATTAATACCAAGAATATAAGGCTCAGAGAGCTTGAGTGACTTGCTCATAGCTCTCCGGGTCTGTTTAAAGTTGATGTTTCAGAGTAATGTTTTGCTTGTTTGTTTTTGCCACGCCATTCAGCAGGCAGGATCCTCCCCAACCATGGATGGACCCTGTGCTCCCTGCAGCAGGAGTGTGGGGTCTTACCCACTGGACTGCTAGGGAAGTTCTCAGAGTGATTTAAAATTAAACAAAAGGAAACAAAGATGCTTTTCTTAGGAATCTTTACTTGTTGTTTAACCCTGAACCTGATCTCAAGTGGCCCTGTGGCGTATCCCAGCTTTTATATTCAGAGAAGAGTTGTCCTTACTCTGTGGACCAGATCTGTGTCTTGATGTCACAAGTTGCTATCTTATAACAACCAGCAGTGACTACTGAGAATGACTTCATTTTACTCCCTGTTGAAGTAACTCCTCATAGATTTCAGCTTCACTTTGTCTAGTTTCCATTCTTCATGCATAGCCAAAACAGTAAAATGCACTGAGAGAGTGCTGTGTTGAGAATGTTCTGACTTGTTTCTCAGCCTCCACTATTTTCTTGTTCTAAGAAGGAAAAATACGTCAAACGTTTCCTCTTATCCTGAGAGATGCCAGGCCTGATTTGTATGCTGTTAACTGTGAATGAAGTACCTCAGATAGATTTTCCAGAGCTGTAGTACTTAAAAACATAGTATATTTTGAATAAAATGTAACAGGGTATTTGAACAAAATTCAGCTTGGTTTTGTGATAAGGGCATGCATTCTGAACCAATGAAGAGAGAAGAATCACATCAAACTTTTGTCAGTCCTCTTGTGCTATTTGGAGAACAAACTTTATATTTAAATAGATCATCACCCCATCAACATTCAAAGGGTCTGCTTCATGTTCCATAATGAATCACGTACTCAAAATACAGACATAAAAGGAAGCACTGTAAATTTTTTTGTGGGTTTTCAGCTATAAAGAAACTGTGGTTTTGAAGTTTTTCTTGCTTGACCCTTTTTAGCATTCTTATTTCTGGGATGTCTGAGTAGGGGTGGAGAAAGAACTTAACAAAGCGATGGTCTCACCTGAGAAATACTGGAGTTAGAGGAGACAGTATGGAAATGAAGATTTTTAGTCTTACATAATAATCTAGTAACATCTAGTCGTGTGTGTATGTACTGTTTTGGGAAGGATGACAGGCAAACTGCTATAGTGAAAAAGTGGTGAGGTTAAGCTGAGGGTTCCTTCATTTCCCTGTGGATTGCCTTCAATATTATTTTTTAATTGTTTGAGTCAAACAGCTCCAAGCTTTTCCACCCAGAAAAATAGTCTGCAGTCTACAAGATCTGACTGAAGACTGGGATGAGAATAGAGAAACGGGAGTTGAATTTTATGGCTTGACTTTATTTACCCAATAACTATCCCTTTGGAAGCTTTTGTTCTTTACAAAAATAGGTTATTTCAGTAAGTCTAAATAATGCACAGAAATTCCCATCATTTATCAAATGGTTTGTAAGTTCAGCTGCATCTGCATACATTTGAGCTAGTACATTAAAAATAATGAATAGCATAACTTATGTTTAAAGTATAGGTCTTAGGTTAAGCATTAGGAACCAGAGTATTTATTAGGTGGGGTGGTATTTGACTCAAAAATGTTCCATTATGCAGAGTAGCAGTTATAAAAATGATACTGTCATTTAAAAAAGGTATTTAGAGAGGAAAAGGATGAAGATATAACTTAGGTATTTAAGGTGTTCAAAATTCTAATAGAGAAAATGAGTTATTAGCATACTGACTTGTAGATACTTAAATCTCTAGCTTACATTATAAGTACTACATTAGTGATATTCTAAGATGTACTTGCTATAGAATACAGTGTTGCAAGAGCAAAGGTCCACAGTACCCTGTTCAGTAAATTTTAGAGTACATTGATTTTTGCTTTGAAGTGAGGATGCATTTATATATCATTTTACACCTAAATAAAGGTATATTTTATAAATGAGGAAATTTTGTAATTATTTGGAAACATTTTGTGGTAGTTTTTTTCCCTTAGAACCACATTTTACAAAGTATATTTTATTTTTTCCCAGCTTTATTGATACACAATTGACATATAACAAAACAGTACATTTTATATTGTTGGTTTCTTACATTCCATTATATATAATAATTATCTTTTAAGTATGGATATCAATAAATAAGAATTGTAAAGATACTAGAACCTAAACCAATTCTGAGGTTCTAATGTTAAGCCAGTGATATGGGTTGGTAAGTACCATGGCATCTTGAAGCATACTTCCAATTAATTTTATCTCTTTTATGATAGGGATAGCCCAGCTGAAACTGTGGAAGGAAATTAATGTTAATTATCCAGATATCAGTGAAAATTTTGACAAATTCCAGTATATATTTTCCATAAGAATGTTAGGAAGATTAACTCAAACATATTAAAAGATATTCTTCAATGCTCTATTAATATTTAGCCTGTGGATGGTTTCCTACAGATGATATCATTAAACTGGAACATTATTGTACTTTATTTAGTAATTAGAATGAAAAGCTTACAGAAGGTATTGATTCATGACATCAGTATGGGAGAAATTGGTGATGTTAACAGAATGGAAGACTCTGAATTAACTGTAGAAGATTTGGTCTGAAACATCAATAAGTGTATTAGTATGTTGAACTTGTATAATTGTTTCTATAAGGCAGGCGGCTGCGAGAGCCGGGCCGGCGCACTAAGCGCGGGCGGCTGTGGGAGCCAGGAGCCGGGCCGGCGCACTAAGCGCAGGCGGCTGCGAGAGCCGGGCCGGGGCACTAAGCGCGGCTGAGAGGAGCTACCCACGTCTGAGGTCAGGGGCGGCGGCCTAGAGTGCCAGGCTGCTGCGGCGCAGGAACTGCCGAGAGGAGCTACCCTGTGTCTGAGGTCGGGGCGGCAACCGAGAGGAGCTACTCCACGTCCGAGCTCAGTGGAAGCCGGGAGGAGCTACCCCCTGTCCGAGGTCAGGGGCGGCCGGGAGGAGACACCCCACGTCCGAGGTCAGGGGCAGCCGGGAGGAGCTACCCCACGTCTGAGGTCAGGGGCGGCCAGGAGGAACCACCTCGCACTCAAGGCCAGGGGCGGTGACCCTGAGGAGCCATCCCGAGCTCCCAGGCCAAGGGCAGCANGGGGTCGCAAAGAGTCAGACATGACTGAGCAACTGAACTGAACCGACTGAACTGAACTGATAAAGAATTGAGGGTTAGCACTCACCCTGCTGGGGGTGCTGGGGTTTGGGGGTCTGGGCAGCTCATTTAGATTATGTCAAGGGTATGTTGTTCTTATAAGAGTTACTTTGGGGTAAACTGTTGATATATAAGTATTGAGAAATAATTCTTCTGTTAGTCTCCGGGGAAATGGGTTAGAAAAAGATACCTCGCGATTGAGTTATAAGAAGAGGTACCAGCTGTCCCCCTTTCTGTGAACAAAGAGTAAGAATAAATGAGTATCAGTGAGAGTGGAAGCAGGTTGGTCATTGTATTAGTACCAGAAAGAAAAAAGGAACCTATTCTCAGCAATTTTGAATACAGTACATAATTGCACCTCGTAATAACTATGTATTCATTTCATAAATATTGAATGTCTTCCACAGGAAGGTCTAATGTTAGGTATTGATTCCTGTTTGAAGCCAAGAAGCGAAGGAGTAGATATACAGTACCCTTCCTAGTTCTCTTTCATGAAAGTGGATAGCAGGCTGAGTGAGACTTATTGAGAAATGGAAAAACCTGTGTGGTATCTATTCCATGAGGTGAATATGTCAATGTTACATACAGTCAAGAATAGAATGGTTCTATAGAGTTCGACACTCTTTGATGTCAATTAAACTGACCTTCATACTGAAGTCTCTTTTGCATATTCCTTAAGAAATGTCAAGAGAAGCAAGAGAAGGTTAGTAATGTGACTTATATTTTCTTTGTCATTATTTACAGTGTATTATGTACATAGTGTAATCTGTCAGCCAACTTTAATTTCATAAGCTATTCATTGTGTTTAAACAGTGCCTTTCTTATATTAAATATTTATGGCAGTCTTTGAGAAGAAAACATTAAAATGGCAGGTGGGGGTTGTTTTAAACATTTCCTTGATTGAAGGCAAGGGACACCCTTGTGAATTTATAGTTTGCTTTCAAAGAAAAGTTCACAATGTCTGATAATAACCCAAGGAAGCTAGAATTCCACCAATTCCCAGCACTGTGATTNTTAAAATGGCAGGTGGGGGTTGTTTTAAACATTTCCTTGATTGAAGGCAAGGGACACCCTTGTGAATTTATAGTTTGCTTTCAAAGAAAAGTTCACAATGTCTGATAATAACCCAAGGAAGCTAGAATTCCACCAATTCCCAGCACTGTGATTTCAAAAAGCAATGGCTGCAAACAGTCTTCATGCTTCAGCACCTTCCATTTTGAAATTGTTTGCAAGGGCAGTGAAGAATGATGAACAAAAACATTTACAGTTGTATTGCCTATTAATAATTCAATAGGAGTACACCTATTTTACATTAATATTACTTTTTCATTGATTTTTATCCACAGTAACAAAGATAAGTGGAAAATCAAATTTTTGACCTGTGTTGGACAAGAAGTTATGTCCTAAACTCTAGAATTCTGCAACTTAAAGATACTCTGGGAATCTTGTCCTTGTTTTCCTGAAGGAGGGATATGCCTTTTTGCTTTACTGTTTTCTATTTCCCTCGGTAGCTGATAAGCCTGAATGATGATTATTTATTGGAAACCATCCAATAACACATAACCAGGAATAACACTTTTTTTTTTTTGCCTTCGAGAATGATGTCTTCTAGGTTAAACTTGGAAGAACTGTCTATCTTTAATTACATTACTGTCTTTAGTAGCCATGATAAAACCTGTTCTCTGTAATAGAGCTTTGCTGAATATAAAAATGAATTCTGTGAATTTTTATGAAAATCTTAGAAGATTATTTATTAACTGTCTCATCTGTCTGTTGATAATTGAGATGCTGTCTCCTTAACCACTCTTACTCTCTCTAAGTGAACAGCCTGCGTTTGATGTAAAAGGGTACTGACTGTTCTGAAAACAAGTTATTTTAGTTCATCCAGCTACTTCATTAATGTTTGGTGAGAGCTTTGAAAATTTCTAGTTGGAGAGAAATTATGACTCTTGTACTACTTAAGTCACTTCCTAATCATTAGTGGCCATCCTTGGTTGAAAAAGTGATTATTTACAACTAGCAGAAAGTATGGGTGTGTGTGGGTACCATGGACAGTCTGGTAATTTCAGAGTTCTTTTAAATATATATCTTTCAAGTAGTTAATTGACAGTTATTTAGTGTGGATGTTAGGCAACTGATTTTCTAGTGGTAAAAATTGTGTCTTAATTTTTTAACGGTTTATTATGTGTATGGTCTCTAGCATCACATTTTTAATATACAATTGAAGAATTTTTCCACACATGTGCTTTCAGGCATCTTTCAATCCCCTGAAATATCAAGCTAAATATTGTATGTGGCTTATTTCTGGAAAGGGATCGATAACTTCCACCATGTCAAAGGCAATCTCTAACCCAGAAAATTTGTGCTAAGTAGTCTATTTTAATTTTCTTATTTTCCAGATGAAGAAAGAAAGAGCCAGCTAAGTCAAGTGACTTATTTAAAGGTAGACAGTATTGAAAGAGCTTTATTTAAAATCCTTTCTCCCACCTGGACTTCCCTGGTGGCTCAGGCAGTAAAGCGTCTGTCTACAATGTGGGAGACCCGGGTTCGATCCCTGGGTTGGGAAGATCCTTTGGAGAAGGAAATGGCAATTCACTCCAGGACTATTGCCTGAAAAATCCCATGAACAGAGGAGCCTGGTAGGCTACAGTCCATGGGGTCGCAAAGAGTCGGACACGACTGAGCGACTTCACTTCTCCCATCTAAACTGTCCCTGAGGTTTCCCTATTTTAAAAGTTACATGCAAAAAAACCTGAAATTGAAAAAAAATTATGGACCTTTTCCATACAAAAATCCATTCAACCCACGATACATATGAGCTAGAGACCTGGACTTATAATACTTCTATGATCCTGTTTTGAATTGCATCTGAGCTTGAAGTTATTATTTACAGAAGACAGCCAGTATTGATTCCATTTTGTAAGAGGAAGTAATGCCTCCTCCCCTGCCCAATTTTAACCTTATATGGTGGAAATTTAGCTTCTCCTTCTTCTGACACTTATTGAATAAATCTTGCTAGTTCCCAGATAATCAGGAGGATACCCAGTAGACTCTGGGAGGATCCTCACTTAAAGGCCCCAGCTTAGTGAGGTGGCCTTCCTGTGAGGATGGTGACAACATATGGTTGTAATACATGCAGCCACTCATGGGGTTTTCTTCGGGGATACTCTTGGTCTTCTTGGGGCGAGGGCACGTAGAGATGTTATCCCATTCTTTCTGGTGTTAAAGGCTCACTCGAGGGCAAGGATACTAGTTACCACTGCAGCCAAGTGTAGGAGAAGGTGGAGGAGAGAGCCCCAAGGAGCAGAGATGGTCTCCATTCAGAGCCACTGTCGGGAAAGTCAGATACAGTCAAGAAGGAAGTGGGATGGGGATGTTCTGACAAGGGCAGCTACTTGCAAGGAAGGAATGGTAGCAGATTGGATGTTTCCTATTTAATCTTAATCCAGTTTTCTAATAGTCTTTCTGTATATTTTTATGTCAGCAGCAGTGATTTTTGCTTTGTATTTGGTCTTTCTTTAACATTCATAATCATCAAAATAGGGTTTTGGGGATTTGATGTGTAGCAGGCAGGGCATGGGCTAGACTTATTATTTTTAATTTTTGCTGGCTCACACCAGCCCTCACTGAAAATCAACCCCTGTCCACCTCAGCAGTCGCTGGCACCTGTGTTCTTCTGCATGGGCAGGTAGGCTGCTGATGGCCCCTTCCCACACATCACAGATTCAAGGACCAACTCACATCAGTGTCTCCCATCCCATTTGGACCAGAAAATATACAAGGAAAAAAGGCTAGAGATTTAGTGCCCTTTAATTAAAAAAAAAAAAAAAAAAAGATGTTAGCTCCTGCTTATGATGTAAGTACTTGTTTAAATATTCTAAAACGGTATTTTCTTTTTCTTCTCTAAATTTCACTTGTCTTCATAAAGTTCATTTTCAAAAAAATTTATCAAGGTGGTTTGGATTTCCCAGATCAAAACTGTCAGTAATTTCTGGACTTCTTTCTTGACCAAAAAGTGCCAAGAAAAGCTGCATTAAAACAACAAATCTAATTTTAAGAGCGCTTCATGTGTTAAAAAGCAGACTCAAACCAAACTAATGAAAGCTATTTAAGAGAAGTCAGTTGAAGTGGTTCTAAGCGCTTATTTCATTGCTTTCTTAACTCCTTGACTGTTAACACTATAAACGTGAATTTGAGAAAAATTAACTTGTTTTTGAACTCTCTAAAAAGTATTTTTTTTCTTTTAATTAACTTTATTGTTTTTAAAGCCCAGCATCAAGCTCTATTTCTGTGCTTGGTTAGTTCCCATTTGCAAATGGGGCCATTTCTGCATATAGGTCTGAACAGACTGTGCCACAATTATCCTTTTTATTGTAACTCGACTGTCAAATAAATAGTTTTCTTCTCCAAATGGAAATTCAGAGTAACTCAAATGCCTTCGTAAACGTATTGTCATTTCCAATTTTCAAAGGCAATGGGCCCTGATCCAGCAAACAAAACCTGCATCAAGACCTGAAATGGACCCAGACTGCCTTGTTACTTTGGTATTTCATATAATAGTAACGTTTCTAGTATTTATTGTCTACTCTGTGGCAGCCAGAATGGGACTTGCTTTGTATGGATTATTTCATTTATCTTTACATTGCCCCTGTGAGGTGTGACTGTAATTATCTTCAAATCACACTTGAGGAAACGTGTGCTCTGAGTTATGGAGCTGACTTTACCCAAGGCTTTCTTGTTGTTTAGTTGCTCAGTCATGTCCAACTCCTTTGTGACCCCGTCGACTGTAGCCCACCAGGCTCCTCCTTGTCCATGGGATTCTCCAGGCATGAATACTGGAGTGGGTTGCCATTTCCTTCTCCAGGGAATCTTCCCAACCCAGGGATCGAACCTGTGTTTCCTACCCAGCTGGCAAATAGTAGAACCAGAAATCTAAACCAGGTTGACTCAAAAGCTCCTGTAATGTGAGCATCTGTGCTGTACTGATACCGAGGGACGTATATTTGTGTGTGTGTTTCTAGTGATAATTCATCTTTGAAGCCTGTTCAATTTAGAGGAGTAACTATACAAAGTAGTTGGCCTTGTTGGCTTTAGGTCCTGTGCTGAGTTCTTTACTGGAAAATTTGCCATCGTTGAATTGTCACAATCCAATGTTGCTGTGCCCACTTTACAAACAATTCAGAAGATTTTAATGTGGTCATTGTCACCGACTAGTAAGAGGCCATCCTAGGACATTAGGACCTGGTCTTTCTTACAAATATCATATGATGTCACTTGTATGTGGAATCTAAAAAAAAAAAAAATTGTAAATAAGTTCTTTTTTTTTTTTTTTTTTGTAGATTCCACATACAGACTCAGGCTTAGAGAACGAACTTATGGTTACCAGGAGGGAAGCATAGGGAGAAAGGGGAGGTTGAGAGTTTGGGATTGACATGTATACACTGCTATAATTAGAATTTGTAGTTAGCAAGGACCTGTACTGTATAGCACAGGCAACTCTGCTCAATAATCTGTAATAACCTAAATTGGAAAAGAATTTGAAAATGAATAGATACATGTCTGTGTATGACTGAATCACTTCTGTCTACACCTGAAACTAACACAGCATTGTTAATCAACTATGCTACAATATAAGTAAAAATTAAAAAAGGAAAAGAACCTGTTCTTTCTCCACACAAAACTGTTTTTCTATTTCTGGGTTTTCTATTTAGAAAATAGAAAAACTGTTTTCTATTTCTGTACTATTGGACAAGCTACACAAAAGGATTAAAGTACAGAGGTAGGGGGTTTTGTTTGTTTTGTTTTAGTGTGTGGCGGTTCTTTGTCTCTGTGGGATCTAATCATCTTCAGAACACTTTCTAAAAAATTGTTTCCTAACTACAGAAATATTGGAAAATTTTGTTATTTAAGAAATGCATCCTTTCCACAAAGGTTAAATATTTGAATCATTTCCCTGCTTTCTGCCCCATTGCTTTTCTTCCTTTAGCAAATATTAGTTAAGTAGTTATTATGTGCTGTGGTCATTGTATGAAGAGCTGAGAGCACCTAAGTGAATGAAACCACTGTGACCTGTAAGAACTTCCAGGTGCCTTTTGAGCAACTACTGTGTACTGCTTGCTTTGAGGTTTACAAGTAGAGTAAAGCTCCCTAAGATCTTCAGGGGATTGGTTTTCTAGTATAGGTTATCTTCACATGTTTAATATGCATCTCAAAACACTGAGATCTTATTCTGCGTTTTAGCTCCCACACCTAACCATGAAACCTGGCCATTGTCTTCTCTCTATATATTCTGTGTTGCTTCTAACTGTAGTGGGAAACCTGTTCATCAGGGTGACACAAGAACTATTTGCAAACTCTTGTTAAGAATCGAGAGCCTATAATCCTTTTGGGGATCAATAATTGGGAAGTATGAAATCACAGTGTGTTAACTGATTTCAGGGAGGAAATTTTAAAAGTCTTGGAAAGACTGTTTTTAAAGAATTTTGATAACATATTTAATTGTTGTTGCTGTATACTTCCATGAAGCCTAACCCCGGGTGTTTCTCTAGGTGTGGTTATCACTATCAGGAGAATACCTAGACTTAGATAGACATCACCCAGATGTACTTCAGTAGAATTTTACTGCCCCTGCTTGAATTTTTAAGATGCTTTGTAAGTGATTCTTAAGCATAGTAGCACTTGAATTCTCTTTTCTTTTTTATTTTGTATGTATTTAAGCAGAAGCAACTCTAGTTTGAGTAAAACAGAAATCACAGAGGGATACTTAGTGACTTGTGAGCCCTAAAGAAAGCCTTACTAGATGTCTGTATGCCTTCTGGCCCAAAGATGTGCCTTCCCTGACAGATGGTTGTTTCTTCAAAGGTTCTAAGTAGGGTGAGGCCAGAATTCCGTAACACCAGATTCCAGAGCTTTGAAAACTCCCACTTCTCAAAGAATCTAATTTCCTAACACCACCAAAAATATTCCCTTAAAAAAAAATGGAGGGAGAATTTTGTTTTTTCCCCTACTTAGTTCCAAAGAGACCTCTTTTTCTGATGAATTCATGTAATCCTCACAGACCCCTCCCAGGAAACAGTGTTAGCTTTGTTATATCCTTGCTACAGATCAGACTCTCTACTAGATATTTTTGTGTTATTGAACAGTTAGGTGAGATGGTTATTATTTATTCTTAAATCCTAGTTAAATAACTAGCCCAAAGATACCAAGTTAATCAGCAAAGATTTTAGGAATGAAACCGTGGTTGGCTGAATTGCACAACCCTCTTCCTAAGGCAAGAACAATGGAAGACAGCGCTTCCCGTTCTGAGCCCTACACACAGAAATTCCCATACGATGAAGCCAACATCTTTCCAAGCTTCGCAGCAGATTAGTACTGAGTGAAAGGACTTTCTTCATCTCCCCTGAAAGAGAGTCACCCTCTTTCTGAATTTAAGTATTTACCTTACTCTTGAGACTATAGTATCATAGTGTCCTTTGCCTCAGGACAGTAAGATAATTGTTTTAGTTTTAGGGGTCTTTCCTTTTGGCTGTTACAGGTTTAGAATAAACAGAAGTTATGTTTTAATAAACAATATTATACAGCCACATAGGTGACACTGTCCTTGTGAAAGCTGAATGAGAGTTGAATCTAAGACAGCGCTGAGACATTTTTGAACTAAAACTAGAGACTCAAAATTAAGACTGTCTCTGCAACTGTAACTTCAGCACATTTGACTGAATGTTATAATGTATTCACTGTAAAGTCTAGAAGCCTTATAAATATATGACTGGCAGTTGCCTTAGGCAGAAATCTTTTACTGATGCAATGAGATAAAAGTAATTAAGCTACATGTAGACTGATGGGTAATTAAATCCATGTGAAGCATTTTGTAACTAATTGCTGTGTTCTAATCACAGATTGCTTTCTATTTGTCAAGGTAAGTGTATATAATTACACAGTCCTTATTTTCTTTAATCTGAAATCATCCCANCATTGGATGCTCATGAAGTCTCAGGAGATACATTAGTGAAGAAAACGAGTGAAAATCTCAGTCTTATTGTAGTTTTCATCCTAGTTGGTGGTGGGGAAGAGTGAAAATACACTATAAACATAATTAGAAACAAGCTATTGTGTGTTAGACATTTTTCTCCATATTTCCTTCTGCTGGCTTCTCCCTCCTGTGCTATTCACCGAGTTACCAGGGATACTTTTGGAGATCTTAAGAATAAATAGAGAGTGAAAGAGACCCTCTCTAGGACCTCAGCTTAATCCTCAGCCAGTTGAAGTCACATGAGATGACACAAAAGAACTAGGAAATTTCAGAATACAGAATAAATCCGTCCCCACCCACACACACAAAGCGTTTTTTATTTTTTAAAGAATATTTAAATAAACCCATTTGAAATATTGAGATTGGATTTCCTGGAAGATATTTTGCAGACTTAATAGAGGCAAATTAAAGCATTAAAAAAATATAACCAACTTACTTATTAAAAAAAAATAACAAAATGACTTTGCTGCAGTTGGCTGAGTTTGGTCTGGTGCAGTTACCACAAGTACTCTATAATTTCTTTTTAAATCATTTCTGCATAGTTAGAAAATATTATAATAATGTATTGACTGCAGGAATGGAGGAGGAGAAGGTAGAGAGTTCTTGTAATGGTTTCATGCAGGGAAATTGAGAGAAGGCAAAATTATTATTAAGTTAACATGAATGTTTGATATTTCAAACAAAAATGAATGGGTGATATTTCATCTTTTCACAAAGAAGAAAAGTTGTGTATATCAGCCTCGAAAATTAGGAGCTTTTTAAAGGATTTCTACTCAACTGCTGTGTTGGTTAATAACAAGTGAGTCACTTACCTCACTCATGTTCTGTGTTTCCTCATTTTTAAATTATGAGATAAATAATGGCTTACAGTTAGAGGCAATTGGTAGATCTTTGTATCAAAGTTTGGAAATACTGTTTGTAGTAATACAAAGTATGAGGTGAAGTATTCAAGGAATTTTTATGTATAGTTTTATATAGAAGAATAATCTTGCTTTTTTTAAATTGTGAACTATATGAAATGTGCATGTCAAAGATGACTTAAACATAATACACAAAATGTAGAATTGGGAGTTTGCTAATGGCATTTTTACTAACAATATTTTGTGAGATTTTAATACAATATAACAATGTAATCAAATAAAAATAGATATAAGTANGACAGCTATATGAAATGTGCATGTCAAAGATGACTTAAACATAATACACAAAATGTAGAATTGGGAGTTTGCTAATGGCATTTTTACTAACAATATTTTGTGAGATTTTAATACAATATAACAATGTAATCAAATAAAAATAGATATAAGTAAATGAAGTATAAAATGTATAGGGGATAACATCTTATATCTGTTGTTATTTAACTGAAATTTTTCAGTTTTCTTGATTATTTAGAAGAAAGTACTTTTTATTAATGAATGAAACTTCATGTTCTTTTAGTCCTGCATTGTAGACAATTTTCCAGTCTACGTAACGGTGCTGTCCAATACAAATACAATGTAAACCAAGTATGTGATTTAAAAGTTTCTAGTAGTCACATTAAGAAAAATAAAAGAAAAAACTACGGGTTATATTTTATCAAATGTTTTAATTAACCCAATGTATCCGGATTATTTCAATTTATAATCAACATGAAAGTTCTTATTGAGATATTTACAGTCTTTTTTTTCATACTAAGTCTTCAGAATCTGTGTACTTACTGCATATCTCAATTTGAACTAATATTTTAAATATTCAGTATCCGAACATGGTTGGTAGGTGTCATATTAAATGGTGCAGGCTTATACTCTTAATGCATCTAATGGGTTATCTATACTGTGTTTTGATTTTCTTCAGTCAGTTCTTATTTCTAATGTTACTCTAGCTTTCTTCCTTTGAGTTTTAGTTGATACTTTTCAAGTTTCCCTCCCGACCTGGGGATCAAGTTCACATCTCTCGTGTCTCCTGCATTCGCAGGCGGGTTGTTTGCCATTAGCTCCACCTGGAATGTCTGACTCTTTGCTACCCCATGGACTGTAGCCTGTCAGGCTCCTCTATCCGTGGGGAATCTCCAGGCAAGAATACTGGGTGGGTTGCCTTGCCCTCTTCCAGGAGATCGTCTCAACCCAGGGATTGAACCCAGGTCTTCTGCATTGTAGGCAGATTCTTTACTGTTTGAGCCACCAGGGAAGCCCATGGTTGCTCGAGGCTTTAAATATGCATAGTATTCTTTACAATGAATTTTCTCAGCTTTGTTTGTCTGAAGTCTTTATTTGTCACTGGAAAAGTATTTTTCTATTTTCTTTGAATACAAAATTCTAGTTCAGTGTTTGAGTATTTTGAGGATGTTTCTCCATTACATTCTGGATTGCATGGTTCTAACAAGAAGTTTTCTGTGATTTTTATATCTATGCCTGTGTATAATATCATCCTCATCCTCAATTGCTTTTAAAAGTTCCTCTTTCTCTTTAAAAAACAATTAATTTATAATAGCCTTTGGTGTGGTTCTTTATTCTACTGAGGCTGATTGAGTTTCTAACATTTTTATAGTTTTTATCAAATTTGGAAAAAAAAATTCAGCGTTACTTTAGGGACTCTAACTATGCAGGTGCCAATCGGGTTACTGTTGTTCCGTTCATGCTCATACTCAAGGTTCTTTGTGCCTCTTTGCTTCATTTTGGTTAGTGTCTGTTACTAGATCTTTTTCTCCAGAAGTTCCAGTACAGTCTTTTAAAATTTTCTGGTTATTTTCTCATCATGTTCATATTTTTCGAACATGTGAATGACATCTACAGTAGCTATTTTAATGTCCTTGTCTGCCAACTTTGTCATCTCTGTCATTTGTGACTGTATTTCATTTGATTAATGTTTTTCTCCACATCATAACCATAGTCAGTATTTTGTTGTATGCAGGCCTGGTAATTTTTGTTCAGATGACAGGCATTTTGAAAATTATTTTGAATTTTGTTATGTTCTTTTTGGACTTTGTCCTATTTTAAATAGTTTGAAATTAGCTTTATTCATTTTTTGAGGCTGTCTTTTTTCAGGTCTATTAGTATAGGTCTAGAGCAACTATGGAGCTTCCCTGGTGGCTCAGGAAGTAGAGAATATGCCTCCAATGTGGGAGATCTGGGTTTGATCCCTGGGTCAGGAAGATTCCCTGGGGAAGGAACTGGCAACCTTCTCCAGTATTCTTCCCAGAAGAATCCCATGGACAGAGGAGCTTGGTGGGGTATGGCTCATAGGGTCTCAGAGTCGGACTCAATGGAGCAACTAACACACATTAGAGCAGCTTTTAGTTTAACACAAATTTTTTCTCTACCCCTAAGGTGGTTATGGAGAAGGCAATGGCACCCCACTCCAGTACTCTTGCCTGGAAAATCCCATGGGCGGAGGAGCCTGGTAGGCTGCAGTGCATGGGGTCGCTAAGAGTTGGACATGACTGAGTGACTTCACTTTCCCTTTTCACTTTCCTGCAGTGGAGAAGGAAATGGCAACCCACTCCAATGTTCTTGCCTGGAGAATCCCAGGGACGGGGGAGCCTGGTGGGCTGCCGTCTGTGGGGTCGCACAGAGGCGAACACGACTGAAGCGACTTCTTAGCAGCAGCAGCAGCAGCGGCGGCGGCAAGGTGGTTAACCTTTTAAGGACTTTGTCCAGTGATCTGTGTATGCCGAAGTCTTTCTTTTGGCTTGTAGGAACAGACTGTTCCTGGTCCTTTGTGACTTCAAGGAATTGTTTGTCTTACTGCTTTTCTGTGATTCTTAACCCAACTTTGGGGTTTAGTTTTTCCTCCCATGCATTCTCAGGGAGAAGCTTGAGGGGAGCCATCTGCTATTCTTTGGAACTCTATCTCTGTACGTCTTTCTCATCGATGATATTGGCACCTGTAAAGGTAGCTCTCTGAACTCCAGTTTCCATCTCCTCGTTTTGGCAAGATCACCAGGTTCTATTTGCTTCTCTTTTTCTGTGCTGTGGACTAGAAAATGCCGCCAGGCAGTGAGGTGGACAGTTACAGGACTCACCTTATGTGTTTCTCTCAAAAATCATAGCCCTGGACTGCCTTCTGGTCCTCGTCTGATGATTGTTGTTTTATATATTTTGTCAAAATTTCTAGTTGTTTATAGCATTAAGGCAATTCTTGTTATGGTTAATCCTTCATGTGTAGAAATGAAAGTCCTCACAATATTTCTTTTTAATTAAAATTATTTGCTGTCATTAACATGGCCAGAGTCCACAGTTCATACTGGATGTTATTATACGTTCCTCTACAGAGACAAATTGTTGGTGGATATAATTTTAATTAGCATAGACTGATCAAGCTACAGAGCTAGGCTTTGGCATATATGTTATTCTATTATAATATATATTAAAAACTTTTATTAATATCATGTGCAAATGTTTATAGTGCTTTGTTCTTAGAAATTTTAAATTGAAGAGTGGTTGATTATGAAAATCAGACCTTCCTATTCTGATTCATCTCCTTCTCCAGGCCCAAACACCAACTTCTCCGTACAACTTACAAACATTTAGATATAGTTTTGTCCTAAAATTGTACTGTAACATTTCATCATATAGAAATAGCACTCACCTCTTCCCCCCACATTTTTTTAGTTTTCTGAGCAGAAAACATAAATATCTTCTGATCTCTGTGATATTACACCTGGAAAGGGCACAAATAATGCTTCACAACTATTTTAACTAGCCCATTTTTTGGTCAGTTGCCAGTTATAGTAAAAAAGAGTAAAACTGACCTCAGCTATTCTGTTTATCATAATAGTTACTTGGTGTGTGGGTGATAGATTTTTGAGCGCGAGCCTCTTTGTCCTCTCTTTTTCCCTGCCACACAAGAGAGGATTCTATTTTACTTATTCTTATCTGTCCTTCTTCCTGAAGTCATTGTAGTGGTTGAGCATCTTTGAAGACTCTCTGCGTTTGTGGCAGTTGTTGGTTTGTTGGATGTTAGCCTAAGTGATGCTCAGTGATGGGGTGATAGCATTATAACCGGTATTAGTGCTTAGGCTCTGTTGGATGGGAAGAAGAAGAAAAAGGAGCAGATAGATAAGGATGATACCACTTTCTTTTTCTCTTGGTGCTCCCAACTAGAAAGCATAAATGTGTTTCTGGTCTTGGGTTTTTTGCTTGTTTCTATTTAAATACATGAGTTTTGTTTCATACATGTTGATCAATTGTAATAAATTTCCTTCTTCAGAAAAAACAGTGAAAGAAAGCAATTTGACAAAGCCTGGACAGTGGCATTTCCTGTTACTTCTTGTCCTGGCCCTTCTTGTGTGCCAAATCTAGAGATTTGAGAATTCCCAAACTGTTCGGGATATTTTGGATCATAGGTTTGAGAGTATCTTAAAACCTGGAGTTACTGAGAGCTTTCACTAGCAATTATAATATCCAGCTTGCACATCCATTGCATACAATAGTTAATAGGTTATGGATATGTAATATTTACTCTCTTAGCTCCACCCAGTGAGCTTGAGCCTCTTGCAGCAACTGTTGTCACCGGTGGCTCCCATTTTGCAATTTTTTTTTTTTTTTTTTTCCCCAGCACACATCCCTTACCCATTGTGCCCCAACCACACCGACAGCTTTGTGCTCCCTTGGGAACTGTAAAAGTGCTTGTGCTGGGTCTTTGCACTTACAGTGCATTTGCTGCAAGCATTCTTCCTTCAGATCGCTGGTCTACCGAGCTTGCTACTTGTTTCATTCAGATTTCATGTCTTCCTGAGTTGTCCTCGCTATTTGCCGTCGACGATGACAGCATCCTTTCCCAACCACTGTATCACTTGTTCCTCTAGTCCTGCTTTTAGACATTTTATTAGCAGTTATTTTTACTTGACAACATATTCTTTATCTCAGTTTATTGTCTCTCACTTGAATACATTTCTTAAGGGCAGAGACCTATCTCTAGATCTGAAACACTGTCTGGCACATAGTCTGGCAGATATTTGCTAGAAGGATGAGTGAAAGAATGATTGAATGAATGAATGATGTATTTGTATTAAGATACCTGCTTGATGCACCTCCAGGCTGAATATAAGAAACTACTAGAAAATAGAAAACTCTGTTTGCTGTTTAAATACTTGAAATATTAATAAGCTTTATATTTAAAGTCAAAGTTCCCTGATTCTAACTACAGAATTTCTGATCCTATTTGACTGTATGTTTGATGGAGTTCACTTATGAGAAAGACATTTAGGATCAAAAAATGTTGGTCCCCCCCAAAAAAAAAAAAGTTAGTCCAAAAAACATTCTGTTTATAAATATTTTTGTAATGATTATTTATAATAATTATGTAAAATTATTCTGTAATAATTTAAATTCTCTTTGTTCCTCATTCTGTAATTGAGTTCAGTAGCCAAAATAACACCAAATCTTTTTAGTTTCCTTTACCCTCTAAACTCTGTAGTTCTTCTGGTTTGTCTTGGAATCCAGATAAATTTCTGCCCATCACTGTGATCAGCTCATATTGATCTTCTCTGAGACTAGGTCCTGCATTACAGGTGTCTGTTCTTTCTTCCTCCTACTTCCTTTTTTATCTATACTGTTTGGACTGCTGGGAGTAGAGCCTGCTGTAATTTTAAAAAGAAAAAAAACAAAATAACATCTCTCCCTACATCCTATTGAAACACCAGAGGGTCCTTCATAGACACGGCTGTCTGTATTCTCTCTAGGGGTATTTAAAAAGCCCTATGTATGGAGCAGAACACACCAGTATTAAGAGGATAAACTTAATCTGCCTTATTGAGGATTATTGCAGATTTTTAGAGACTGGGGAGTCAGATGCCTTATTTTTAGAAAATGTGTCATCCTTTTGTGGTGTTTAGTTTGGTTTTAGCTTTCCATTATTTCCAAATTCTTACGAAAGTGTGGAAATAAACAATTTTTATATGATTATGACCTTTCAAAAGGAATTAAGTAGGTTTTTTTTTAAATTTAGCAGCAACATTGTCAATCTATTCCAACAGTTCTTTTTTTTCTGTGTATGACCACAGTCAGATGTCAGTGTACTCTGGAAATACTGTCTCTTTGATTGTTAAAGCATTTAAAAAGTTCATTTTCAAGTTTAGTAAATTTGTGGATAATTGATCCATCTGAATTCACATGCACGTGGGAAGTTTTACCTCTAAGGAAAAAGATGGTTTGTAGTCACTCTCCATGGTATCCTGTAATCACTATCTGGTAATAAAGAACTCTAAGTAAGGATTGCTTAGAAGTAAACTATGCAACAAATGTGAAGTATTCAAGTTGCACTTTCATAGTGTCCAAAGAAAAGTGATTTTGATATTTTCTCATTGCCTAGTGCAGAACCTGGTACATTACTGTGTACACTCTGCGTGTATCCATGTGCATACATGTATGTTTATATATGCCTGTGTGGGGACAAGGAAGAGTACTTTCAAATGTTACCTGAATTCCACTTAATTACTCATTTTCATTGAACACAATCTTATTAATTAAATTGATTGGAACCAAAGTTTATTGAGGGCTTCCTGTGTGCGAAGGCACCATGATAGGTCCTCGGCATAAGTGTATTAGGAAGATTTTGCATCTCTGACCAGAAGATTCTTCCATCCTCTCAGCAGAGACAAGCAGTCAAACCTGTAATTAGAATGCACTGCGGTATGAAATTTTGTACAAGATGCTGGGAAGCACAGGAGAGGAGCATCTCAATTAGCCTCGTTGGTCAGCAAAGTTTCCTGGAAGAGGTGTTCATTACGCAAGAAGAGTGAGGTGTATTTTAGACAAAGAGAACAGTGTGTGCCAAAGCTTTGAGTTCTGACCAGAGTTCTCCAGTGTTCCTCTTGCCTGGCATAGTGGTTGTATTGTGAGAATGTGAGGGAGAATGTTCTTGATCTTAGAAGCTATATGCTGACATATTTAGAGATAAAGTATCCTAATGTCTGCAGCTAATTCTCAGATGGTTCAGGAATTAAAAAAGAAAGTTGTATATGTGGATGTGGAGAAAGTATTCACAAATGTGACAAGATGTCATTCTTGACTCTGGGTGAAAGAGGAACATGCATTTGTTGTACTGCTCTTGAAAATTTTCTTGAAATTCAACACTGTTCAAAATAAAAACCGAGCAAAAACCTTCAGGCCACTAATAAACTTTTTTTTAAGTTTACAAAAACAGTATAAACATAATTGAAGAATTAGCTCATCAATAATTATCTTCTTTGGTGGCCTGTTTGGGTATTTGTCCATGATAAATCATTGTTTTATAAAAGATAGCCTTGATTGGATCTGTTTTGATACATCTTTAATAAAAGTGTTACTTAAGCCCTTTTTATCTCAATGGAAACATAAGATCGCTGAGTGTCTAATAGTAGGATTAGAAAGGACCAAAGGGGTTATATTGTCCAATTCACTCTTAAATGAATTAGCTAAATAGGTAGAAGGCTACCTGTGTATATTATTACTTAGAAATGTTGCCATTGGAGCCATTTTCATGACCTTTCATGTGATTAAACAGAGGGTCATATTCAATTCTGAAATTTCTTTAAGATAATTTTTTAAGAAGAAAGAGCCCATAAAAGTCTAGTTCATATACACTGTGACCCTTACAAGAGAGAATGGGGAATTAAGAGCAGAGAATGTAATGCCGACTTTTCTGTCTATGGGATTTTTCAGGCAAGAGCGGTAGAGTGGGTTGTCATTTCCTTCTCTGGGGATCTTCCCGATCCAGGGATCAAGCCCGGGTCTCCTGTGTCTCATGCATTGCAGGCCCATTCTTTACCAGCTGAGACATCAGGGAAGCCAAATAAAAACAACAAATAATGTATGTTTAATTCATATTCTCCACTGACCTATATTCCGTATATGGAGGAGAAAATGGAGCACGAGGGCTGGGATGGATGGTGAAAAAGACTGGGGAGTGGAACTGCAGGAGAAAGGGAAGGGCACGGCCGGCAGTGGGGAGCACAGGGCACGGGGAGACAGGACGCATCTTCTGAGGAAGGAGGGTGTAGCGGATTGTGAGGCGAGTTTTTTCAGTATAAAAGTATAGTTGATTTACAATGTTGTGTTAGTTTCTGGTGTACAGCAAAGTGATTCAGTTATACCTGTGTGTGTGTGTGTGTGTGTGTGTGTGTTCCTTTTCATATTCTTTTCCATTGTGGTTCATAGCAGTATATCAAATATAGTTCCCTGTGCTATACAGGAAGCCCTTGTTTATTTTATGTATAGTAGTTTGTATCTTGCTAGTCCCAACTTTCTGCTTCATCCCTCCCTCCAGCATCTTTCTCCTTTGGAAACTGTACATTTGTTTTCTATGTCTGTGAGTCTGTTTTGTAAACAAGGTCGCTTGTGTCTTACTTTAGATTCCAGGTATAAGTGATATCATATGATATTTGTCTGTCTCTGTCTGACTTACTTCTCGTAGTATGATCACCTCTAGGTCCATACATGTTACTGCACATGGCATTTTGTTCCTTTTTTGTGATTAATCTTCCATTGTATATACGTACCCCATCTTTATCCGGTCACCTGCCGATGAACACCCAAAGGTTGCTTCCGTGTCTCAGCTGCGGTAAATAGAGCTCAGTGACCAGAAGAGGGCATGAATCTTTCGAGTTATGGTGTTTTTCTGGATATATATGCCCAGAAGTGAAATTGCTGGGTCACATGGCAACTTTGTTTTTGTATCAGTCTACATCCCTACCCAGTGTAGGAGGACTCTCTTTTCTGCACATGAGGTGGGTTTTTTGATACTATGTTTAGTTGATGTTGATTTTCTCACCATATAGTGCTAAGAAAACATCACAATTTGCAGTTTTTATATTGGTATAGTCTCTGTTTTTAGAGACTACTCATGTGGAATAACTGAAACAACTCATGATGGTGGAAATTTTTCCCAGTGATTAAAGCATGAGCTACCAGAGAAATATCACTTCTCTGATCAGATGAAATCAGTCATCACCCATATTTTAATTTATTACAATGAAGCTCATACACAGGATAATTTATAGTGAGTCATAGTCTTTTGGAATTGAGTTTTGGCAAAGTTTGTTGTTTCAGAAAAGATTTTCTTTAAGACTGTATTACTGAGAATATTATCTTTCTTTTACTATTAACTTTTTATTTCTTCTACTTTTTCCATCCTCTGTCATCTCAAATTACTGTGGAGCAGAGATCAAAATCCAACTGTTGATGTTGCTCTGTCTTCAGGGAAAAGAGCATTTCAGCTATAAGCTGATCTGTAATTACTTGGGTAAAATGGTAATAAATTCCAGTAACTAAACTTTTTAAAGAATTTTCCTTTATAAGATGCATTTCCTTTCTTCCTGGTATCTGCTTTCTTTAAAACCAAAATTAATACAACCAAAGGATGATGGATAATCTTATGAACCTAGTGTTTATTAGGAAAGTCAGATAGATAGTAAGGAACATGAACAAAATTCATTTTTAGGAAAAAAGTAAGATATCTCCATGGATGTTTAAAAGACTCATTCCTGTCTCTTGAGTTTCTACCCACCACTTTCTTTTTATGCTTCTATTTATTATTATAAATATGGAAGGATTTATTGGTGATTCACTTCTCTTATCTCAGTTCTTCCTGCTTCCGACTCTCTTTCATTTCCATGTTTGTTTTTTCTGACATGTATCGATATTAGTTAAAATCTGTGTTGCAGTGTAGACTGGCTCTGTGTCGCTTCAGGCCCCTCAGATTGCCCTTGATTTCCGTTTCTCAGGCTGTGTTCCACCAGCATCCACCCCTGCCCACCATCACTGATAGGGATGCATGTGAAGTTCCTAGGGCGTCTGTCAGTGCCCCCTCACCAACGCCTGAGTGACAGTCAGTTTCAGATCACAGAAGTCTAATGATGAATCCGTATCTGTCCTGAGCTGCAAGAGCTGCAGGGTGCATAGTAGGTAGAGCCTAATAAATGTTTGATGGACGAGTAAAGAAATGAACGTGCAAAGGAGTAGAGCTCATAACTGAAGTCCTTGAGGAGTGAAGCGGTTTAGGTGAGCACTGTGTCCATAAGTATAGCCAATTAAGTGTGCAGCTCGAAGCATGCATGCGTCCCAGTATCCATTAGTGATTTCAGACTGCAGCCTTGGGTTTCCCTGGTGAATTCAGATGCAAGCTGACCTGACCGGAACCGCTTGCACTATGAATAATCACAAGGCTTCCCAGAGGGCAGGGCTTCAGTGGCGGGGATTCCGCACCACAGAGCTTCACCTTTGCTATGAAATGGCTTCGTGTGTCCTAACGGTGGGAGGCACTCTCATTAGAAAGAATGCTTGAAAGGTCGCCTTCCAAAACCTGAACTTTCTGATATAAAGAGCAAAATCATCTTTGACAAAGTTGGGAATTGAATCAGCAAGGCACAGTTCTCCTCAAGTCCAAGGACTTCATATTTTGCACATGCTTTCTCATTTCATTGTGTTTTACACCAGGTTGCTATTATATCAAGCATTTTAGCAGCCTTGATCTTAGAGGCATGGAGACCATTATTCCTGTTGTTGCTGACTTACTGCTACAGCTGCTTCCTCTTTCTGTGATTTAATTTGAAGCTTCAGCCCACCAGGGGGCTGTTGGTCCCCACCTATGCAGACTGAAGAGCTGGCTGCTGTTTTCCGCATGGCTATTATTTCCACCCTATTCACAGCGATTTTTCCCCTTCTATATTCATCTAGCAAACAGCAAGGCACTGTTCCAGGAACTTGCTCTCTCTACATAAGGCATAACATGGAACCATTTGGATGGAAAAATTATAAATTAAAATTATTCTGTTCATTTTAAAATATTCATATTGTGTTGCTCAAATGCCAGTAACTGGAAAATCATGGATAATGTCCTGTTTTTATAACCTCTTTCAGAGTGTTTTAAAATCCGTTTATGTTGTTACTTAGCCATCTCTTTTCCTGGAGTGGATTTTGTGATAAGAATTAAAAAAAAAAGGTTGTATGAGTCCAGTGTCTGATGACATATGTCATGTTAAAATACAGATGATACCACTAATTACAACCAGTTTTTTTCAACAGAAAAACACTCTATGTACAGAGGATATTTATAAAATTATAGAGCCACAAAGATAGCTTGTGGATATGCCAGATTATTTACTTTGAGGATAAAACTTTTTATTAAATGATTAAAACTAAGCAAATGTTTATTAATTTCTGAAACAACATATTTAAATTAAGAAAAGACATTCATAACATTACAGATTTTCAAATATGAGGTGTTAGAAATGTTTAAAATACATCTCTAACTTTTAAAATGAAACGTTTTTTTAAATGTCTTCTTTAATTTGGGGAAACTAAATTTTATTTCTATCCTTGTGTTTTCCATGTTGTCTGGGTGTGGGTGAGGATGTGCTTGTCTGAGAAAGAGAATCAAGTGGGGAAGAGTTAATATGTTTTTATGTTGGTTGATTGTTGATAAAGTAAATATATCTCTTCTTCTAATGGAAAGAGCTATGATTGGAGATCATAACTTCATGTATATTTTTCCACCTCTGTGTAACACATTAAAGAGAGTGAGGATCTTTCTTTTTTGCTTCTTTTTTCTGTTAAAGTTCACATCCACATAGAAACCATATGTTTTATTTGTTGTCTCTCTTGGCTGGGCATATTTAAGTGTATTTTTTAGATTCTTCTGTCAACCAAAGACAATTTAAAATTTTAATTTTTCAGTCTCTTCCTAGAAACTTCTGCTTTTGGTTCAGGCTGTCGTATTTGTTTGTGTGCCTTGTGTGTGTGTCGAGTTTCTTCAGAAGCAACAAACCACATTAGCCTGAGCAAGTTTCACAGTCCCTTCTCGCTGTCTGTTTCTGCCTTGTGAATCGTTTTGCCTTATAAAACAGGCTAATCCTTTCACTGAGTATGCCTTCAGAAACATTCTGTGCACCCTACAAACTTGGGTGGCTCTTGCTAACTCTACTTTATTTATTTTAAATAATACTAGGTGATCCCAAAGTATTTCCTTTCAATTTTTGGAAGACTGTTACTGCAAGCGGTAATGTTTGAAGTCAGGATCCTTTATAACAACAGTAACAAGGAAACGTAGCTACATTTTCCTAAAGTCCAACTGATGGAAAATAGGATGCAATCTGTCCTATTTTTAGTAAACAGGTTTTCCCACACAGATGCTTAGTTCCTACAGCGACTAGCTTCTTTGAATGCAGCAATACAAGGCACTCTATTCTTAATTGAATAAAGAAAACAAATTGGCATAGTTACTGCAGGAGAAGTGGGTACCTCATGATGAATAATTTGTGAGTTCAACTTTAACTACACTTGACATTTTTCCTTAGGTCGCTGACAGACTGATTAGTGAGTTAACTGCTGATGGTACCTATTCTGTGGAGGGACTCTTTCAGTTCTGGGGCTTATGCTGTTCAATCAACTAGGTATCCTCTGTGATGGGACTAAAGCCTCAGTCTTGATCAAAGGGCTTTGGAGGAAGCATGGTTGAACTGATTGGCTGTGAATGTTAATCACTCCATAGGACGCACTGATAATTTACAGCATTGTTGTAACTCTCTGGTGTTCATAAAATGAACTTAATAACCCAGTGCCACCATGGGATAAGCTGCTTTTTCTCTGCAATTGAATACCCAGACTTGCCTGCATAATAGTGTTGAAAAAACCTGCATTAAAAAGAGTGAGCAGCTGTATGATGAAGGAAACGGCTCTGCAACAGATTTGTTAATTATCTCCTTTGATTCGCAGAGGGTGTTTGTGAGATATGGTTGACCAGTGAAGACACAGGGGCTTACGGCAGAGATATTGGCTCCAGCCTCCCGACCCTGCTGTGGAAGCTCGTTGAAGTGATTCCTGAGGGAGCGATGCTGAGGCTGGGCATGACCAATCCACCCTATATTTTAGAGCACCTGGAGGTAAGGAAAAGCAGCTCATTTCCATGCTGACACAGACCTGAGCCAACCCAGACAGCGTGGCGGCAGCCTCAGCACCATCCCACGAGTTTCCTTTAAGACCACTTTCACATTTCTTTTGTGGTCCCACATTACCAAGAATGAATTGGGAATTTCAAGTCCCCTTCTTTGTCATTCTGCACATCTTGTTTCTGTTTCCTCACCCTTAGTTAATGTTGCCTAGGTTTTCTAGCATTTACCATCTTGTCCCAGTTCTTTGTATTTTGCTTACAGCCCTTCAATTTTCCAGTGTGTTTATTTGCCTCAATCCCTCCATTTTTAACCCTTGTCTATTTAAGGGCAGATAATATGGTGCATTGATTTTGCAACCAACTGTGAACATTGCATTATCTGAACTGCTGTTAGCCCTACCAGTAAGGATACTGTGCTGTAGAATTTAAGGATGTTTTAAACTCCATCCCTTTGGCAATAGTCAGGGGTGCAGTGAGATCAAAGAGACACAGAGCTTCATGTTCTTCCATGGATCAGGTTGCTTACTCTCAAGCAGCCTACTGTTAAATTAGGAAAATGGACATTTGTACAAGTAACTATGGTTGCTGTTATGTTTAGTCACTCAGTTATCTCCAACTCTTTTGTGACCCAGTGGACTGTTGCCTGCCAGGCTCCTCTGTCCATGGGATTTCCCAAGCAAGAATACTGGAGTGGGTTGCCATTTCCTCCTCCAAACTCTTCCCAACCTGGGGATTGAACCCAGGTCTCCTGCATTGCAGGTGGATTCTTTACCACTGAGACTCCAGGGATGCCCAAGTAACTATGTATGGTACTTGATGACAAATAGTACAATAAGTATGAGCAAAGAATGTGGACAAGGGAGCAACCATTTAAATGAAGAAGTATGTGCTGGGATCCATGATTTTTATTTGAGAAATAAATTATGCTATTAATCTCATAGTTGAGGACAAGTACTCTTGGAAAATCATGCACAAAGTGTAGAAACAAGTGACTTATATTTTTAATCAGTTGTGTTCTTTGCAATAAGTTTGCACAGAAAAATGACATCACAAAATTTTAAAAGCAAGTATAGTGGCTGAAATTAAATGTGTAAATGCAAATAAATATCCCTGAATTGTTTCTGTTGATTTGGTTTAGAGGCATTTACCATGAGGTTGTTGCTGAAAAGTCACGCTACTATGAACAACCCATTTTAGAAATTCTGAAAACAGTTGATTGCAATCTGGTTGTTAAATATAAATATATAATGAAGAGATTTAGCAACTTTGTTACATTTTCCCAGCAAGATCTTTTTAGTAACTGTGTGTGATTTATATGTTAACTGTGGTACTTTGGACACTGTGGGACAATTATGATTTGCTATTTAAAAGTAAGTTGCAGGCAGGTCTCTTTTTACTTAACTCTTTGAATTTGAACTTGAAAAACCAAGATGATTCTCTGTAAAAAATCAAATCTGCTAAGAGTGATCTTGCTGTGTTTGCAATAAATGTGAGGCATCATGAAGACCAGGAGATTTGGATTAAAAAAAAAAAACTCATTAAAGATCAAGGGAACATTAGTAGCTACAGAGAAGTTCAGGTGGGGAGTAAACACAAGGGGAAAAAAATAATGTATTGGCTCTGAGATGAGTAACCTAATATCTCTTGGAAAAAATTCAGTCCTTTAATTAATTGCAAAATTGCAGAAGCTAATATTGCAGTTATAGCAAACCCTAATGCTCAGCACCTGGCATGGTGCTCGAGTTGTTGACCTCTGAATAGGAGCTCCAGAAGAGCTGCTAAATCAATAGGAGATGCCAAATGAGCTTTATACTTTACCTGGAAAAACAATAGGTGTTTAGTTCATAGATTGTAGTTAGAGTGAAAATAACTTCCAATTGTCATAACGTTATTGTTGTTCAGTCACCCAGTTGTGTCTGACTTCACAATCTCAAGGACTGCAGCATGCCAGGCCTCCCTGTTTCTCACAATCTCCTGGAGTTTGCCCAAGTTCATGTCCATTGCATCGGTGATGCCATTCAGCCATCTCATCCTCTGTCGGCCTCTTCTCCTTCTGCCTTCAATCTTTCCCAGCATCAGGGTCTTTTCCAATGAGTCGGCTCTTTGCATCAGTTGACCAAAGTATTGGTCATAACATTACCTTTTAAAAATGCTTGCTTTAAGATATCTATGATGTTGGCCTTCCCTCCTACATTCTCATCTTCACGAGGGCATTGTCATTGTCTGTCTCTCGATACCCCACCCAGTAGTGATTCAATGAATGAGTGAATCAAAGGGTGAATAAAGAAGAGGATAAAAGGAAGCCACTCTTGAATAACTTCTCTGATGCTTTAATACCTTTATGGTGGGCATTCCTGGCAAATTATATTGGGAGGACCCAGCCTTTTTGTGTTTCTGGAAGATGCTTCATGCTGCTGCTGCTGAGTCGCTTCAGTTGTGTCCGACTCTGTGCGACCCCACAGACGGCAGCCCACCAGGCTCCCCCGTCCCTGGGATTCTCCAGGCAAGAACCCTGGAGTAGGTTGCCATTTCCTTCTCCATTGCATGAAAGCTACAGACTTTATTTGGTTCTGTTCACTTCACATTACCTGACTCTTGAGATATTTTCTTAAACTCTTTTAACAGTTGCTTTTTTTTTTTAGTTGAACAGTTTAAAGTAAAAGTCATTTAAAGGAAAATACCAAAGTTTCTATCATCATTTAAATGTACGGAATGGAAAAATGGGTCTGTTGAAAATACATTTTATTAAACCTTCCCAGGAACAGAAGATATCACACTTAACATAGAATGTAGCTTTAAGTTTCTATTGAGAGTCTAGCATTATGTGTGGCACTTTATATAGCAGATATTGCATGAATGTGTATTGAATAAAAGGAAAGGAGGGAGAATTCTTAATCCCTAATCGGCAGTCAAAGTTGAGTATCTGATTGGAACACCTACAAACTCTATTTTTAACTTATCGATTCTGTAAAAAAAAAAAAAACCATAGGGGATTCATTTTAAATGATGACATAACTGACAAAGATATTTATACACACACATATATATATGTATATACATCTATATATGCATGTGTGTGTGTATAAAATGCTTGGTGGGAAAACATCCTAAAATTGAAGAAACATGATCCATGTAATATTATTAATTTGAATAGGAAATAGAAACTATTGATAAAATAGTAGATTAAAAAGCATTTTACCTCATTAGATCTGTGATGCCTTTTCATTACTCACCATGTAAAGAAGGTCTTTATCATGACCTATAGGGTCCTGCCAGCAATTTTGGAAAACTCAGCAGTGGCCACAGGATTGGAAAAGGTCAATTTTCATTCCAATCCCAAAGAAAGGCAATGCCAAAGAATGTTCAAACTACCACACAATTGCACTCATCTCACACACTAGCAAAGTAATGCTCAAAATTCTCCAATTCAACAATATCTGAACCATGAACTTCCAGATGTTCAAGCTGGATTTAGAAAAGGCAGAGGAACCAGAGATCAAATTGCCAACCTTCATTGGATCATCTAATAAACTAGAGAGTTCCAGAAAAATCTGCCTTATTGACTATGCCAAAGCCTTTGACTGTGTAGATCACAACAAACTGTGAGAAATTCTGAAAGAGATGGGAATACCAGACCACCTGACCTGCTTCCTGAGAAATCTGTAGGCAGGTCAAGAAGCAACAGTTAGAACTGGACATGGAACAACAGACTGGTTCCAAATTGGGAAAGGAGTATGTCAAGGCTGTATATTGTCGCCCTGCTTGTTTAACTTATATGCAAAGTACATTATGAGAAATATCAAGCTGAATGAAGCACAAGATTGCCAGGAGAAATATCAATAACCTCAGATAATGCAGATGACACCACCCTTATGGCAGAAAGTGAAGAAGAACTGAAGAGCCTCTTGATGAAAGTGAAAGGGGAGAGTGAAAAAGTTGGCTTAAAACTCAACATTCAGAAAACGAAGATCATGGCATCTTGTCCCATCACTTCATGGCAAATAAATGGGGAAGAATGGAAGCAGTGAGAGACTTTATTTGGGGGGGGGGCTCCAAAATCACTGCAGATAGTGCAGCCATGACATTAAAAGATGTTTGCCACTTGGAAGAAAAGCTATGACCAACCTAGATAGCATATTAAAAAGCAGAGACATTACTTTGCCAACAAAGGTCTGTCTAGTCAAAGCTATGGTTTTTCCAGTAGTCATGTATGGATGTGAGAGTTGGACTGTGAAGAAAGCTGAGCACCGAAGAATTGATACTTTTGAACTGTGGTGTTGGAGAAGACTCTTGAGAGTCCCTTGGACTGCAAGGAAATCCAACCAGTCAATCCTAAGGAAGTCAGTCCTGAATATTCATTGGAAGGACTGATGCTAAAGTTGAAACTCTAACATGTTGGCCACCTGATGTGAAGAACTGACTCATTGGAAAAGACCCTCATGCTGGGAAAGTTTAAAGGCAGGATAAGGGGACGACAGAGGATGAGATGGTTGGATGTCATCACCAACATGATAGACATGAGTTTGAGTAAGCTCTCGGAGTTGATGATGGACAGGGAAGCCTGGCATGCTGCAGTCTGTGGAGTGGAAAAGAATTGGACACAGCTGAGCGACTGTATTGACTGACAAGGTCCTTAAGATGCTTCTTTCATTAGATTCCTGTTTGCTCTTCCCTTTGCTACCCTTACGATGCCTCCTGTGTAGCCTGTATTTTTTTAACCCATTTTATACTCCTATTTTTTACTTTTTTTTATATTTCATACTTACCATATGATGACAGTGGGTAGTAATGTTAATCAGAATTACTATTGTTTGCTACTGCATATATTGACTAATATATTCCCCTAATATGTGCTCCTGTAGCATCTAGTAAGAGATACTTCCCCTCTATTTTTGCTTTCCTGTTGATATTGCTAAGATAATAATGCTGGCATATTCCTCTTCAGTGAACTCTGACCTTCTAGATAGAGTGGCTTGTGAATTTGATACTCTTGAAACTACATCGCTTAGTTTTGCCCTCTGGGTTGTGGGTAGCCCACAGGTAAGGTATTATGTTACTTCAGACTGACCAGTTGATGCTAGTGGTAAAGAATCTTCCTACCAGTACAGGAGATGCAAGAGATGTGGGTTCAGTCCCTGAGTTGGGAAGATCCCCTGGAGTAGGAAATGGCCCCCTATTCCAGTATTCTTGCCTGTAAAAAGGAGGCTGGTGGGCTAGTCCGTGGGGTTGCAAAAGAGTCGGACACAACTGGGCGAGTTAACAACGTCTTCATTTTATTGACAGAGAAGCCAAGTCTTAGAAAGCTTTAATAATTGCCTGTATTACATAAGTGATTAGCAGCTGTCTGGTCTCTAATCTCCTCTGATTCTAAAATATTTTCTACAGTCCTGCATCTTCCATAAGACCTTTCCCAATAATTTCCAGTTTCTTTCCTTGCTTTGTCAGACTCTGTCCAACGTGTCTGTCGGCATTTGTCATGGGGCAACATGATTCCTTATTTACACATAAATCCAACAAAAGTGTTCTCAGGTTTAGGGAGAGGCTGAATTGTTTACCTTTGCATTTCAGCGCCATGGAAAACATGTACTTGATAAGTGTGTATGGAATGATGTGCTGGCTCTCACTTTACCTGCTCTTTGACTACGTGTCTTTCACATATTGAGGCTCTTTCATATCAGGGCTGAGCATCTGGTTTTGGAATAGTTTGTGGATGGTTGTCATACATGCTTCTCACTGTGGGCCACCCTAGTGTGAAGAGGCACTGGGTGGTGGGGAAAACCCACCTAAGGGGTATGCCTTAGTTATTTGCCCTGCTAACGTACCATGGTGACAGATTGTCTCTTTTGAACTACCTAGAGCCAATGAGTTCATTATATGATTACTGAACTTGTTGATTATTTAGGTTTTTAGCTTCTTTCTTCTCTTTCCTGCCTCTTAGCTTTCACTGCTTTTTATCACCTCCATCAGAGAAGTCAACAGTGGATGGTCAAGGAAGAGAAATTAAAACCAGGCAGTTTGTCTTGCTCTTTATTTTATGGGTTGGCTGGTAGGGAAACGATATGAAAGCTGTTGACCAGTAAGGGATATGAGGATTATTTGTGAATTTGATTTATCTAACCTATCCTGGTTCTCCTTGTGTTACGAATAATTTAAAATAACTTTTATCTTCCTTGAAGATGCCTGTATGTCTTAAGAGTCCTATCAGAATTTGGGTGTACCACTTACAGCCTGGTCCAGAGAGAGCAAGTTGATTAATCTGGAGGACATATGCTTTTTATTAAGGACTTTTCTTATGTTCGGATTACGAATAAAGCAAATTGGTTACTTTTAAATTTATGTCACTCTGCAAAACATTGCTGAAAAGTATTGCCACCCATATTTACATTGATTACATTTTAATCAGCTTGATTTAAAATGTATAGTTTTTTACAAGATTTATATTTAGTATACTTGTTATATATATTATATTATGTAAGTTTAATCATAGTGATATTTTAAGTATTCCATCCATTTTTGATTGAGAAATCTTGTAGTTACTATAAGACAGTTTCCTGCTACTCTTGATTTTTGTATATTTTATTTACTTCTATTTAAAAGACCTTACATTTTAATCTAATTGTTGATTTAACAAAGTTAATTTATCTGGTAAAAAACAGTAGATACCTGTCAAGGACTTTCACTGGTAATTTATAAACATTAACAGTATGTTTGGCTTGGTCGACTTCTGAAAAATGCCTCATAGTTTCCAAATGATGGCAAACTCAGTACCTGCTGTGCTTATGTTTCATCAAAGCAATACAGAATTTCCAGTTCACATGTGTCTTTAAACCTTTGGATTTTTTCCTTGAGATTTATACTTTGCAGCATAATAGAAAAATATGCAAACAGATTTTGTGCTGTTGTATGCAAACCATTTCACCCTTCGCGTGAATAGAAGGGTAAGGAAATGAAAAGGAGAAATGTTTTATTTCTGCAGCCCACTCTAGCTTTTGAGTCTTGTCAGTGTGGTTTGCTGTGACTGTTGGCACCCAGCTCTCTACTAATTAGAATTACCAGCACTTTTCTTTGTTCTTAACCTGCCATTGATTTGTGACTGGATTTCAAGAGATCAGTGAAACTTCTGAAACTGGAAACCAGAGTTTGTGCCTCTGAAAATTTAGGGGGAAGAGGCCTTCATCAATTATTAAAAGGATTTCTATATCCTTAATAAAGAGCTCATCAAGCCTAATACTGAGAGCTGGGAGCAGCCCTCCCAGATAAACGGGGCTTGTGCCCCAGTCCCGTTTGCTGAATGACTTGAATCCTGGTAAAACCACGAAATAAATTCATTTATTTATGAAGGCACTGCTTGTATTTTTAAAATTAATTTTTACTGGAATATAGCTGCTATACAGTATTGTGTTGTTTCTTCTGTACAGCAAAGTCAATCAGTTGTCCATACACCCACTGTTTCTCAGATACTGTTCCCATTGAAGTCATTACAGAGAACTGAGTAGAGTTCCCTGTGTTGTACAGTAGGCTTTTATTAGTTATCTATTTTGCATATAGTAGTGTTTGAGTGACTAAGTCTCATAACAGCACGCAGGTCAGAGGACCTAGAAAAGAAACGAGCTCATAAAGAGTTAGACTTGATCTCAACAAATAACTTGCTGTCCTCACAGCCACACACTCATCAGTTTCATCAGAAATTTTATGTTTATCATCTCAGGTATGTTTTTCCCAGGGGGAGATTGAACTATTTTGTGCATGACTGTTTCTCATGTTGAAAATATTATCTCTGTCTTCTTGGGGAGAACAATGGAAAATCCATATTTTAAGATTCTGTTTATGTGATGGTAATTTATACAGCAACTCGCCCTGTGGGCCTCCCGGCCGCCCTTAGTTTCTGAATGACCAGATAGCATGGGTTGGAGTGTATACTCAGCAAATGAATATAAATAGATTGGTTTTGGTTATCATAATATGGTTTAATCCACTTCGTGATAATATCATCTGAACTTTGCAACCACTGATAACGTTTTTCTCTTGCCATTGGCCTAAATTTTTATGTATTGCTCATGAAATCTAGTGACTTACTGACAGTCATTCCCCAGAGAGATGATCATTTTCCTGAGAGGAAAAAACAGAGAGATAAAACATGGGATATATATTTATATATCCTTTAACAAAACAGAACACTTTAATATGTCAAAATTGTAAATATAATTCTAGGATACTAGAAGCCTGGAAATTTACATATTTTGATTGTGGCGTACAAAATATTCCTGTTTCATCTTTTAGTATTCTGGTGTGCATCTCAGTTTCTAAAGAAGGGCATTAGATATGTATATGCTTTAATTTGCATCTTAAAAGGCATTTCACATTGCCATTTCCCTGAATCCTTAATTTCACAGGAGTAGCTGAGAAGGCTTCCATGTCACCTGTCAAAATTTGTATAGTTCAAACTCCACAATACACCATCTGTGGGCTTTATCTTCCTCATTAATTTAGGAAGTCAGTTATGCTCAAACCATTGAGAAAAGCTGCCTCTGACTTTTCCTTCAACAGCACAGAACATGGCTAACACAGAAGACATTTGATGTAATTTTTTCTTTACACCTTTCTTTGAATACTAGGATCATTTCTGTATTGATTTCTTTGCTCTGATAGCCTAAGAAAGGCTACCATTGCTAATTCAGCACTTAGTAAAATGAAATCTTCATATATTATATCAGGTGGGTAATGGAATTTTCACGTGATTCCTGGTGTAGAACAGAAAGGTTGATAATGAAGTTAATGGTTCATAGAAGAATTGAGAGACATTCTGCGTATTTTTCAGAAATAGTTCCTTGGTTTGCTTCTATTTATTTTTAATCTACTAAATTGTTTGTTGTTTTTAGATCCAGTATGCATCTGTCCTTTGTCCCATATCTTCCTTTGCCTACCACAAAAATAATCCACATGAAAATGTTAGGCTTTCACATTTTAAGTCCAAAATTCTTTAATGTCATTTAACAGTAAATGATGATTGTGTCCTAAACTGGAAACATAAGGGTTCTTAAACTGTTAAGAATGCCTTTATTTGAATGTGTTGAACAGAACTATCAAGTAGATAATGAGCATGAGTGGTATATGTATAATAAATCATTGTTAGCATTAGTGGGTGCTGCACGTGGGCCAGATAAGTCAAACTGTTTAGAGTAATATAAAGTTCTCCAGTTGTTCATTAGTTTAGGGGGGCAGAAGTCCATTCTGTCTCTTTATAGCTTGTATCTTTCCCTGTTTTTCAAATTGCTGTGAGAAGTTTGCTCCTCGTAAAGCCTTGATTAGAGAATATATTTTTGATAAATCTATCCCTAATATGTGGCAACAAAGAAGTAACTTTCATAGTTATGTGTTAAAATATGCCTAAAAAGCAAGCTTTACATCAGCTTTTTATTACATAGTCATATGAAATAGCAGCCTAAATGCTACTCAGTTGAAATTTGAGACATTCATCTTTTCTTTCATTGTCTGCTCTATATTCATGCTTCTTTTTTCCACCTCAGTGGATCTTGTTGTTTTCTGTTCCTCTACTGCTCTATTACTGTCTTTGTTTTAGCTTCCTAAGGTCACTGTAACAAAGTACCACAAATCGGGTGGCTTAAAATAACAGAAACCTCTGCTCACAGTTTGGGAGGCTAGAGGTTCCTGAATCACAGTGTTGTCAGGGTTAGTTCCTTCTGACCTGTTCTCTTTACCAGCTTCTGCTGGTTGCTGACAGTCCTTGGTGTGCCTTGGAGGCAGGTGGACATATCACTGCAGTCTCTGTTTCCGTTGTAACATGGTGTTCTTCTCTGAGACTAAACCACCAGTCTCACTGGGTTAGAGCCCACACTAACTCACTGTGACTTCATTTAAACCTGATTACATCTGCAAAGACCCTGTTTCCAAAGAAGCTCATTTTCATAGGTTCTGGAGATGATGATGATGTCAAAAATGTCTTTTTGTGACTCACAATTCAGCCTACAAGAGCATTCTTTTGTGGTAAATACATATCCTCCATGTGCCATTTGAATTTATATATTATAATCTTTAAAATTACTTTCTCAGTGCTTACTTTGGTATTTTAATCTATAGTAGTCTAGTTTAGGCTAATATCAACTTTGCAATAGGATGCACAATTTTTGCTTCTATATGTAGCTCAATTCTCTCTCCCCTTCTTTATGCTGATGTTATCATACACAAGCATATCTTTATAAAATGTACATATATCTACATACTCATAATTAATACTTCATGCATTTTTTACAGAGACGAAAATGGCACCCCACTCCAGTACTCTTGCCTGGAAAATCCCATAGAGAGAGGAGCCTGGTAGGCTGCAGTCCATGGGGTCACAAAGAGTCGGACACGACTGAGCGACTTCACTTTCACTTTTCACTTCCATGCATTGGAGAAGGAAATGGCAACCCACTCCAGTGTTCTTGCCTGGAGAAGCCCAGGGACGGGAGAGCTTGGTGGGCTGCCATCTCTGGGGTCGCACAGAGTTGGACACGACTGAAGTGACTTAGCAGCAGCAGCAGCAGTTGTTTAAGTTAGAAAGACAAAAATTAGAGTTACAGAAACTACATTTATATCATCTTGTATATTTACCTTTACCCGTGTTCTTTATTTCTTTGTGTGGATTGGAGTTTACTATGTAGTGTCATTTCATTTTGGCCTTGGTGGACTCTATTTAGTATTTCTGAATTGGGGTTCTTAGCAAAGTATTCTCTCAGTTTTTGTTTATCTAGGCATGTGCTAAGTTGCCTCAGTCATGTCCTACTCTTTGCAACTCTATGGACTGTAGCCCACCAGGCTCCTTTGTCTATGGGATTCTCCAGGGAAGAATACTGGAGTGGGTTGCCATGCACTCCTCTGGGGGATCTTCCTGACCCAGGAATCAAACCCACAACTCTTATGTCTCTTGCCTTGGCAGATGGGTTCTTTACCATTATCGCCACCTGTGGTAGCTTAGCTTTTTCTTTATTTTTTTTGAAAGATGGCTTCTCTGGAGAGAGAATTCTTGGTTAGCAGTCTTTCAGCACTTTAGATTTGTCTTTCCGCTACCTTCTGGCCTCTGATTTCTGATATCAACTGTTAATGTTATTGAGGATCGCTTATTCATGATAGGGGCTTCCCTTGTGGCTGAGAGGTTAAAGCATCTGCTTGCAATGTGGGAGACCCGGGTTCGATCCCNCTTTCCGCTACCTTCTGGCCTCTGATTTCTGATATCAACTGTTAATGTTATTGAGGATCGCTTATTCATGATAGGGGCTTCCCTTGTGGCTGAGAGGTTAAAGCATCTGCTTGCAATGTGGGAGACCCAGGTTCGATCCCTGGATCAGGGAAGATCCCCTGGAGAAGGAAATGGCAACCCACTCCAGTATTCTTGCCTGGAGAATCCCATGGACGGAGGAGCCTGGTAGGCTACAGTCCACGGGGTCGCAAAGAGTCGGACACGACTGAGCGACTTCACTTCACTATTCATGATGAGATACTTGTCTCTTTCTGTTACCAGTATTCCCTTTTTGTCTTTCAGTGGTTTGTGAGATCACTAGGTATAGATCTCTTTGAGTTTATCCTATTTAGAATTTGTACAGCTTCAAGGTTATGCAGATTAATGGTTTTCCTCAAATTTTTGAGTGTGGGGATATAATTGTTTCAGATATTTTTCTACTTTTTTCTTCCCTTCTAAAATTTATATTATGTATATATTCATATGTTTGATGGTATCTCACAGATCTGAGACACTATTAATTTTTACTCATTGTTTTTTATTTCTGTTCCTCAGACCGAGTAATCTCAAATAACCTGTCTTATAGTATGCTGATTGTTTCTTATGCCAGCTCAAATCTGCTGAGATCCTACAGTGAATTTTAAATTTCATTTCTTTTACTTTTCATACCAGAATGTCTTCTCATTATTGGTATTCTTTATTCAGTGAGACATCATTCCCATGCTTTTCTTTAATTCTTTAAGCATGATTTTCTTTACTTCTTTGAAAGTCTTAATCACTCAATCGTGTCTCTCTTTGCGACCCCGTGGACTATAGCCCATCAGGCTGCTCTGTCCATGGAATTCTCCAGGCAAGAATACTGGAGTGGGTAGCCATTCCCTTCTCTAGGGATTTGTCCCAACCCAAAGAATGAACCCACGTCTCCTGCATTGTAGGCAGATTCTTTACCACCTAAGCCACCATGTTAAAATAATGATTTAAAGTCATTGTCTAGCAAGTCCATTATGTGGGCTTTTGCTGGGTGGGTTACTGTTGATTACTTTTTATGTGTGTGTTTTTCATGCTTTGTAATTTTTTGTTGAAAACTAGACTTTTAAATATTGTGGCAGCTCTGGAAATCAGATACTCTTAACTCCCCAGGATTTATTGTTGTTAGTGGTGGTTTAGTGACTTTTTAAAATTCAGTCAAGTCAGTACTTTGTTATATGTGGCCAGTGAAGTCTCTATCAAATTAAAAGCTTAATAGTCAACCACTGATTGGACAGAAATTTCCTTAAAAGCCCAGAACCAGTAAGTTTCTGTCTTTACAGAAGAGCCCTTTATGCATACTGGAGCATCCTTCAGCACTCAGGTTGCTCACAATTCCTGATTGTGTAAAATCTCAGACTTAGCCATAAGTGAGAGCAAGGGCCTTCTCATGTCTGCTGAGTAGGTGCATAGCCAGACATGCACATGGCCTTCTAGAGTCCCAGGAATATGTCAGTGTGTTTCACAACCCCTTCTGGACATCACATTCCCTAGCTTTTCCTTTTTAAGCTTTTTGATTTGCTTATTATTTGCTCTGTTTTTTGCAGCCCCAGGCAGCCATGATGTTAAGCAACTGCAGCTGATTATTTTTGACAAATGCCCCTGGGAAAAAGGCTTTTCTCACTGGGTGAGTGCCAGGTCAGGTTAAATAAGAAATCCATGTGAGTGGAGTCTTCCATGAAACCACGACGCAGGTCAAATAGCGAGAGTTTTTCTGGGAATGGAGTTTTGAAGGAGCTCCAGCCCTCTTCTGCCCTCTCCAGTGGCTGCCACAGCTGCTGGTTTTCACCATGATTAAAGATTGTTGGTTTTTAAGGCCACCACAGAACTGAGGAGTGGGAGGTGAGAAAAGAGCCGGTTTAAAATGCCACGTAACTCTGTGTTCTTACCAAGACTGCTCCACTTTTCCTGAAGAAACACTCCTCAGGTTGCTGTAAGCCTTTCAGTTAATTTCCAGAGTTCTGGGAAAAATTGATTCTGCCCGTTTTTGTCACTGTCCTCATTGTTTTTTATGGAGGAGAGGCTTTTCAGGGGTCTTTACCACCCTGCTGATGTCAATAAATATTGTTTTTACCTTAAAATGGGCTGCCTCTGTGTCTGTCAGGCCAGGAGTGTATGGGGTTGGCTCAAATTTCTTCCTTAATTTTTGTGTTCCCCGTTAAAGGTGCCATCAGCCACTTACAGTTCCATCTGCCCTTGTGAAGCTTGTGAGGAGGAACTCCTGTTATTAGTAGGTTATTGACTGCAAAAGATCACTATTAATTGAGTCTCTCAGTGGCCTGTAACAAACAACAGCCTCACAGAAGGCATTTTAGCCACTAAAATGCATCCCTCATTAGATACTCATAGCTGTGGGCATCAAACAGGAAAATGTCGCTTGCATCTATGGAACCTTGCCTGAGAAATATGGTTGCTCCCCTCTCTCTCTTTATTGATTCTTTTTCTAAAAACCATATGAAATATTACTCTATTATATATATTCTAATAGATCAGCCTCCAAATCACTTTCCTGTATTGTTGAAGCTATTGTAAATCTCTTCTCATGAAAACGCTTCATTTTCTTGATACATGATATTTCAATATATGTTCCATCCTCTGGGTCATCTTCCAGAAAGCTTTGTGCATCAGTTGACTAGGTATTTGTTAATTCGAAAGAGGTTTGCTGTTGATCTGCCTTACTAAACTAGGAAGATATCAAACTTAGAATTAAGCTATATTCTATAGAATTTGCAGTGAAGCACTGGAAAATATTGGTAATTTTTAGATATGTAACTCCTGAAATTAACGAGTCATTTTGAAATTTGCAGTGCATTGTTTTACTGTCATGAAAGTAAAAATAGGTTTTAAAGTTTACCAAAATTTTTGTTAAAATATCTTTATGATGTTTTTCTTTATTATCCTTCTAGCTGAAAGTGAGGAGAAGGCAATGGCACCCCACTCCAGTACTCTTGCCTGGCAAATCCCATGGGCGGAGCAGCCTGGTAGGCTGCAGTCCATGGGATCGCTAAGAGTCGGACACGACTGAGCGACTTCAGTTTCACTTTTCACTTTCATGCATTGGAGAAGGAAATGGCAACCCACTCCAGTGTTCTCGCCTGGAGAATCCCAGGGACTGGCGAGCCTGGTGGGCTTGGTGGGCTGCCGTCTATGGCGTCGCACAGGGTCAGACACGACTGAAGTGACTTTAGCAGCAGCAGCAGTTGAAAGGGACATGGCTGAATTGAAATGTTCACAGAAGTAGGAGACCTGAGTCTGAATCAGTTTGTCATTAATCTGGGAAATTAGTTGAATCTTGATCACTCTATTTACATTTCAGTCATTTTGAAAAGGGAACATCATTTTGAAGGGATTGAGATGAATGAGATAGATTGAAATTTTTCCATTTGATCTCATTAATTCTGAGCCTTCTAAAATCTTGGCAAACTCATTTTACTTGATGTGACCTAGAACTTAAAAATATAGCATTTCAGAGAATTGCTGGAATTCCCTGCTGGTCCAGTGGTTAGGACTCCATGCTTTTATTGCTGAGGGCACAGGTTCAATCCCTGGTCAGAAAACTAAGATCCCACAAGCTGTGTGTTGCAGCAAAAAAAAAAAAAGAAAGAAAGAAAGAAAGAAACCCACACACACACACACAAAAAGCCAAAGAAATCTTGGGTCATTTCATCATGCCATATTTGCTATGAAATAATCATCCTAATACTTTCTTTGACAGCTGTATCATGTTTATATAAGCCTGTGAATGAGAGGCCTGGATCACAGAAGCTTTCTGATTCTGTCGCTAAGTGGAGGAGTCACTTAATTTGCATTCTCTGTCTAACGCCTGAGAAAGAAGCATGGAGCTCCTCACTCGCAAGTGCTTTTCATGCTGCAAATGATACAATAGAAAAATGGAATCTTTAGAAAACCGTATCAAGAAGATCTCTCTCTTATTGAAGGAATAATTGTTCCATAGACCACTCTGGTTCCCCACTTACAACCCTGGGGAGGAATTGGGGATCGTTTAGGGGGCTGGCGCCATAAGCCCTTGGGTATACCGCCAGCATCCACTCCCAGTCTTCCTGAGTTTGAGGCACTTGATCCCATGCACTTCCAGGCCAGAAGACTAGAGTGGGTAGCCTGTCCCTTCTCCAGGGGATCTTCCCAACCCAGGGATTGAATCCAGGTCTCCCGTATTGCAGGCGGATTCTTTACCAGCTGAACCACCAGGGAAGCCCCGTGGGGTTGCAAAGAGTTAGACCTGACTGAGCGACTTTCACTTTCACTTCTCTTAGTGTTCTTTTACAAGTCTCCCAGGGCACCAGCCACTCTTCTCTTGTATACAAACCAATCTCGGTTAATTGCATTTACCAAATACGGTGCTTTATACAGGTTTAAAGGTTTGCGGCAACCCTGCATTGAGCGCCTATCAGTGCCATTTTTCCAACATCATTTGGTCACTTCATATCTCTCTGTCACATTGTGGTAATTCTTGCAATATTTAAAGCTTTTTCATTATTATATTTATTATGATGATCTGTGATCTTTGATAAATCTATTTCAAAAAGATTATGGTTTGCTGTAGGCTCAGATGATTGATTAGCATTTTTTAGCAGTATTTTTTTAACTTAAGTATGTACACTTTTAAGACATAATGCTGCTGCTGCTGCTGCTGCTAAGTCGCTTCAGTCATGTCCAACTCTGTGCGACCCCATAGACAGCAGCCTGGGATTCTCCAGGCAAGAACACTGGAGTGGGTTGCCATTTCCTTCTCCAATGGATGAAAGTGAAAAGTGAAAGTGAAGTCGCTCAGTCCTGTCCGACTCTTTGCGACCCCATGGACTGCAGCCTACTAGGCTCCTCCGCCCATGGGATTTTCCAGGCAAGGGTACTGGAGTGGGGTACCATTGCCTTCTCCCAGACATAATGCTATTGCCCACTTAATATAAACATATCTTTTTCTACTCTTTTTTCCTTTCCCCCCCAACTTTGAGTTATAATTGGCACATAATATATATAAGTTTAAGGTGTACAACGTGATTTGATTCAAATAGTGTTGTGAAATTCACCACAACCAGGTGAATTGACACATCCTTCACATAATGTAATTACCACTTTGTTGTTGTTCTTGTTATGGTGAGAATATTAAAGCTCTGTTCTCAGAGTAGATTTCCATGATATAATACAGTATTGTTAACTGTAATTGCCATGCTGTGCATTCAGTTCAGTTTAGTCACTCATTCGTGTCCGACTCTGCGACCCCATGAATTGCAGCACGCCAGGCCTCCCTGTTCATCACCATCTCTCAGAGTTCACTCAGACTCATGTCCATCAAGTCCGTGATGCCATCCAGCCATCTCATCCTCTGTCGTCCCCTTCTCCTCCTGCCCCCAATCCCT
>SJYV01056329.1:888106-909161 GCA_006410875.1 Neotragus pygmaeus
AAATAATTTTTTAAAATCATGTGCTACCTCATAGATTTTTTTATTGATATTGAAGTTTTTTCATGGTAAGTTTAAATAGTTGCAAAAGATGTAATCTTTGCTGTATTTTAAACAAATAATTATATTCAAATAAAATTGTTATCACTCATATGTATTCAAATAAATATTAAAAATTAGAAAAATTTACATCATCCTTTTTTCCCCTGGATTTAAATCTCCATTTTCTCTATAGAAGCCTAATATAGTGTATTTTTAAGCTTGAAAGTCATCTATTGATCATTCTATCATCCTTCTCTGTGTCAAAATATATAAATACGATATTTCACCTTCTCTGACTTCACTCAGTGTGACAGTCTCTGGGTCCATCCATGTCACTGCAGATGTGATTGTTTCATTCCTTTTAACAGCTGAGTAATAGTCTAGTGTGTGTGTGTGTACACATATATGGGCTTCCCTGGTAGCTCAGACAGTAAAGAATCTGTATGAGACCTGGGTTCAGTCCCTGGGTTGGGAAGATCTCCTGGAGGAGGGCGTGGCAACCCACTCCAGGATTCTTGCTTGGAGAATGCCCATGAACAGAGGAGCTTGGTAGGTAGGCTCCATGGGGTCGCAAAGAGTCAGACACAACTGAGTAACTAAGCCCATATGGGGTTAGTTGCTTACTCTGTGTGTGTGTGTGTGTGTTGCTTACTGTGTGTGTGTGTGTGTTGCTTACTCTGTGTGTGTGTGTGCGCGTGTGTGTGTGTGTGTGTGTACACACACCACATTTTATCCATTCCTCTATCAGTGGACATTTAGTTTGCTCCCATGTCTTGACTATTGTGAACAGTGCTGCAGTGAATATTAAGGTGTATATATCCTTTATGACATCCCTTACATGTGGAATTTTAAAGAGACGATACAAATGAACTTAGTCATGAAACATAAACAGACTCACAGATTTAGAGAATGAATTTATGGTTGCCAGGGAAGCGAGGGAGAAGGTGGGAGAAGATAGGGAGTTTGGGATTGACTTGTACACTCTGCTATATTTGAAGTAGCTAACCAGTGAGGTCCTCCTGTATAGCACAGGGAACTCTGCTCTGTGTTACGTGGCAACCTGGATGGGAAGGGAATTGCGAGGAGAATGGACACATGTATATGTATGGCTGAGTCCCTTTGCTCTGCACCTGAAACTATCATTGTTAATCAGCTATACTCCAATATAAAATAAAAAGATTCTTAAAATGTGTATATAAATTAAAAGATTTGTGACCACAACTCTCTATTTTTTAAAGAACCCTATTTTATTAAATTGTCATTAGTGGTAGTATACAATTCATCAGAAACTAAAAATACTTTGTAAGCATTAATATAGAAATGCATTATAGATTCTGCTCTGAATGAAATGGATGTTGAGGGTGGCAGGCATGGTAACTCTTTATGTTGCTTTGAAAAAGGCAGCTTCATAAGTCCCTGCATGGTGACCTGAAGGTATTCAGCAAAAGTGGAAGGGAGGTGTGACAGGAGAACTCCGAATGAAGCCTTGACACACAGACAAATGGGTTTTATGAAAATGTACAAATGGAAATTAAAGACCTGGTCATGGATTCCTTTGTAAATGACCCTTGCCTGCGGGTTTGTTTCACTCTAGGAATACTCTGTGCCCTAGAAGGGCCGCACTTACACTATGCTTTGTAAGAAAGAAGTCTGTGACCTAGACAGTGCAAAGTCATGTTCAGAAGGTGGATTTGGCCAAATATCAGATTTCTGAGGGTGAGTGGTAGAAGAAACACACAGTAAATAATGGGGTGTAATGGATGAAGGTGAGAAATGCAGAGATTTTGAAACTAATCAGGAAGAGGTTGTAATTCTTTGGCAAAGATATGCTGAGTTCATTTTTTAAAACTGAGCTATAATTGACATATTACTTACTAGTGTCAGATGTACAACATAAAAATTTGTTATCTGTGTGTATTCTGAAGTGATCACAGTAAGTGATAAGGCTGGGCAGCCACCAGTCTGCTCTCCGTGTCTTATGAATTCTCTTTCTTTTTTTAAATTTCACATGTAAGTGAGATCATGCAGCATTTTTCTTTTCTGTCTGATTTATTTATTTCATGTAGCATAACACCCTTAAGGTCCATCCAAGTTGTCGCAAATGACAGGATTTCCTTCTTTTTTTGGTCTGAATAATACGTATACTGTTGTATACATACACCCCATTTCCTTTATCCATTCATCCACAGTGAGTTCATTTTTAAACGTCATATATATAATCAGTGCTTGGGAAGGTCTTTCAATAGTTTATTAACGGGAAAATAAACACCCAGATGGGAGTATCCCATTTGTTTTTAATTTTTAATGAGTAGTTTTAATGTCTAATTTTTAAACCTCTAAGGGGTTGGATTTTCCTGTCTTCATTTCACTCAGCTGAAAACATTTCAGTGTTCATTGTTCTCAGGGCAGCCACTTCAGAGAAATTTCTTATCTGGACTTTGTTCTCCTACTTCTTGACACCATTTTCTTCAGGGACACTGAGTATTGTTTATTCAGAATAATCCCAGGTTTTTATAGATTGCCTGTATAAACTGTGCCTGTCTAGGTATTTTTGTGGAGAGGTTATTTAGAGTCCTGTGAGGATGGGACAAAGGAGATGATCTGAACATTCTGTGGACAGCTGTGGATGGCACCGTCAGTCTCCGTAGGGTTCATTTCAACGTATTAACGTTTTTTTAGCCTCTCTTTGACACTTTGTTTTCCTATCTTCTAGATTACCAATCTCTAGATAATTGTGAAATATTAAAAAAGACAGAATAATTGACTTGGAAATTCTTTTTCTCACGTAAGACAGAAGGAAATACATAGCATGTAATATGGTGTCTTACATCTCCTTAATGATTTTTAATCCACATTGTAATCCACATTGCAGGTGGATTCTTTACCAGATAAGCCACCAGGGAAGCCTAGGAATACTGGAATGGGTAGCCTATCCCTTCTCTCAAGAATCTTCCCAACCCAGGAATCGAACCAGGGTATCCTGTATTGCAGGCAGATTCTTTACCAGCTGAGCTACCAGGGAAGCCCTTAATGATTGTTATTTAGATCTCTATTTATCCAGTTTTGAAGCCAAGTAAACATAATATGTGAATAATATATATTTATAACATTTGAACATTGGGAAGATAAAGTTCAAGTCCTGCTCTATTATCTTTATTTTCTAAACAGGTAAACCCTCTAAAAATGGCAACATGTAAGATCTGAAAACACTTTTGTATCAAATGATCACTTCTGTTATTAGGCAGATCCTTTCAAAAATGTGCATCAGTTTTTTATGTTTTTAAAGGCCACAGACCTTGACAGAAGGAAAATAAAAATCTTAATTTTCCCCTCTAATCTGAGGAAATCAATTTTAATTGCTTAGAATTTTAACTTCAATTTGATTTAAGAAACACTTAAAAAATATTAGGTTGGTGCAAAAGTAATTTCAGTTTGGGACCATGAATTGTAAATCATTATAACTAGGCTCAAACACATCTTTTTAAATCAAAATTGGAACCATTACAGTCAACATATTTTTGCCAGCAAGCAATAAGTTTGGTTATTCCTGTAGCATAAAAATCCAAACTTTAGGATTCAACAAACTCTTGGAAAGCATTTTCTGCCTGCTGTTGATTGTGGAAGGATTTTCCCTGCAAAAAGTTGTTGAGATGCTTGAAGCGGTGGTCCATTGGCAAGCAGTCAGGTGAATATGGCAGATGAGGCAAAACTTTGTAGCCCAATTCTTTCAACTTGTGGAGCACTGGTTGTGTGACCTGTGGTTGGGTAGTATTGTGGAGAATTGGGCCCTTTCTGTTGACTGATGCTGGCTGCAGGTGTTGCAATTTTTGAAGCATCATTGATTTGCTGAGCATGTTTCTCAGATATAATGATTTTGCCAGGGTTCAGAAAGCTGTAGGGGATCAGATGGGCAGCAGACTGCCAAACAGTGCCCAGGACCTTTTTGGGGTGCTAGTTTGGCTTTGGGAAGTGCTTTGGAGCTTCTTCTTGGTCCCACCACTGAGATGGTTATCGCCGCCAGCTATCATATAAAATCCACTTTTCATCTCACATAACACCTGATCAAGAAATAATCATTGTTGTTGCATAGAATAAGAGAAGATGGCCCTTCACAACAACAACTTGTTTTGGTTTTGGTCAGTTTACGAGGCACCCACTTACGAGCTTTTTCACCTTCCCAGTTTGCTTCAAATGCTGAACTGCTATAGAATGGTTGATGCTGAATTCTTCAGCCACTTCTCGTGTAGTTTTAAGAGGATCAGTTTCAGTGATTGTTCTCAATTGGTCGTTGTCAGCTTCCAGTGGCCAGCCACTGCACTCTTCATCTTTAAGGCTCTCATCTTCTTTGCAAAACTTCTTGAGCTGCCACTGTGCTGCACGTTCATCAGCAGTTCCTGGGCCAAATGCATTGTTGATGTTGTGAGTTGTTTCTGCTGCGTCATGACTCATTTTGAACTCAAATAAGAAAATTGCTCAAATTTGCTTTTTGTCTTAACATCATTTCCCCAAAGTAAATATAAAATAAGCAGTAAGTAAAAAATTTTAGCAGAAAACATAAAGGAGACGTGCCCATTCAAATGATGTTTAACATAACCACATTAGTTTATTCCACCATAAAAGGGAAGATTTCAATAATGCAAAAACCGCAATTATGTTTGCACCAACCTAGTAGCTCAAGTCTTAACAGGTAAATTTGGCTCATCAAATGAAATTTTTTCCTGATATTTCTTTACATTCTAGACAAGCTTTCTGATCCTAAAACTTTGGAACCACAGTGCTTAAAAAAGCAGCAGATTCCAATCCCAAAATACTCTGTTAAGGTGTTGTTAGACAAGCTAGCCTACCATGCAATAACTGGAAATGCTTTCATTTCAGGTCCAATTAAGGAACTGACATGTGAAGCCAGTTTTACCAAGTGAGAACAATTAAAGTAGAACAAAAAAGAAATAGGCTCCTCTTTGTTCCTTTATAAAAATCATATACCCATTTATCAGTTTGAACTCAAATTCCATATTATTCAATAGCAAAAAAGTAAAGAGTGTATTAATTTGTTACCTTTTAATTTCAAGTACTGTGGTAAGAGCCATTTAATTCATACATTTTGAGACATTTGGGCAAAATTCACATTTTAATAAATCAAATGTAATGAGAATTTTGCAAACTGAAAACGTTTAATTGTCTTTGTGGTTTTGGTGTTGTTTTGGAGCGAAAACTCTTCACTGTTTATTTGCAGCCCTGCTTCTAGAAATGATTTACTGTTTACATTGACATGTGAATTAATTAATGCTGGTCCTCAAAAATTATTTTAGATTTAGTGAGGACACATTTGTGAGACACATTTTGGTGGAGCAGAGTGTAAGAGAGTAAAAAATCTTTTCCTCTACCTATCTAAGGCTCTCCAGGTGGATTCTCTAAGTTAGACTAGTCAAAGATAGATTCAGTTCAGTTCAGTAGCTCAGTCGTGTCCAACTCTTTGCGACCCCATGAATCGCAGCACGCCAGGCCTCCCTGTTCATCATCATCTCCCGGAGTTCACTCAGACTCACGTCCATCGAGTCTGTGATGCCATCCAGCCATCTCATCCTCGGTCGTCCCCTTCTCCTCCTGCCCCCAATCCTTCCCAGCATCAGAGTCTTTTCCAATGAGTCAACTCTTCTCATGAGGTGGCCAAAGTTAGATTAGTAAGAGAAAAAAAAAGATTATAAATATGTGCTTCCTGCCTCTGTGCATGGAAGCACCCAGTAGTCAGTAACCCTAAAGGTTGTTTGGAACTTGGGTTTACTTACCATCTTATGCTAAAACTAAAGAAAATGTAGCTTCTGGGTATAGAAAACTAGTTATGGGAAAGTGACTAGGAAATGTATAGTGAACAGGGATTGTTTAGAAAGGTTTCTTATGCCTATATAAGTCTTGTCTTCACCATTGATTTGCTGTTGTTTTTCATTGACTCAGTCAGGTCCGACTCTTTGTGACCCCATGGACGGCAGCATGCCAGGCTTCCCTGTCCTTCACTGTCTCCTGGAATTTGCTCAGATGAGTCAGTGATACTATCTAACCATTTCATCCTATGCCAGCCCCTTCTTCTTTTGCCTTCCATCTTTCCCAGCATCAGGGTCTTTTCCAGTGAGTTGGCTCTTTGCATCAGGTGGCCTTTGCATCAGCTTTGGAGCTTCAGCCAAGGTATTGGAGCTTCAGCCTCAGTATCAGTCCTTTCAATGAATATTCCGGACTGATTTCCTTTAGGATTGACTGGTTTGATCTCCTTGCTGTCAACGGACTCTCGAGAGTCTTCTGTCACCACTGTTGATAGGAGTTGTTAAAATTTTGTTCTCAGTGTGGAATTTCCATGTTTACATCTTTTTTTGCCCAAAGTTTCTACCTTTAAAAATGGAAATTTTATATGTAGATATTCCTTTTACCAAAGGAAAACGAAGGCGCCATTTTTGGAGCTTTTCCTGGGTCTGCTGGTTCTCAGTCGCCTTTAGCTCAAAATAATGTATATGTGAAAGAGGAATATTTGAGAGTTGGTCTATTGTAACTTTAGTCAGGGTGACTGTGTTTATACCACAGCTGTACCATTGACCTTGAACAAGGTTTTAACTTCCCTGAGTCTTAGATTCAGTAAAACTGCTTTCTAGTTTTGTGCAGAAATTTAAATGAGATAATGAGTGTTGTTATCAAAGTAAACTTGGGTCTGCGTTCCTGACTCACCAAAGCCAGTCTGCTGGCACTAAGTTGTATGAAGGAAAGTGTAGCATTCATTGCAGGGTGCCTTGCAAGGAGAATGGGCTCCTCCCCCTCCAAAGACCTGAGCTCCCTGATGACTTTCAGGGAAGGATTTTTAAAGACAGAATTTGGGGTGAGGGTTGCAGCTCATGGACTTCCCTGTGATCTGTTGGTGGTGAGGTAACAGGGTGATGTTCTGGAAACCTTAATCATCCACCTTATGGTTCACAGACCTGTGACTGTACCACAGTCAGAAGTCTAGAGCTTGTGGTCAGTATGTAATTGCCATCTCCCACTTGGATGTGGGTCTTAGTTTCTGTAGAACCTCTCAAAGGTGTGTGTCAGATTGTTATGTATATCCCTTGAGGAGGAACTTGGACTCTTTTATCCCTAAACTATTGTTTCAGCTTTTAGTACTTTTCTTGCTTCACTACTTTTCCTTTGTGTCTGCGTTCTCAAACTTGGATAATTAGACTTGAGTCTGCTCTTTGGAACTTGGGGGAGGCCTAAGGGACTAAAACTCCCCTGAAAGACCCTGTGTTCCAGTTCTGCAGGTTTCAGCGTGAATTAGCAAATGGTACCCCCTGGCACCTAAGGAGGCTATCTGTCGTCATTGTTGTTATTACTCTGACAGCTACTACTTACTGTTGGGCTGCCCTGGTGGCTCAGATGGTAAAGGATCCGCCTGCAGTGTGTGAGACTTGGGTTCAGTCCCTGGGTTGCGACGATCCCCTGGAGAAGGGAAAGGCTACCCACTCCAGGATTCTGGCCTGGAGAATTCCATGAACAGAGGAGCCTGGCATTCCGTGGACAGAGCAGCCACTTTCCATGGGGTCAAAAGAGCTGGACACGACTTTCACTTTTACTACTACTGTACCACTTAATAGTGTGTGATTCAGAGACTGCTGAGATCTTTCTACTTTCCTCTAATAATCATTCCAATTAAATGACTGCTTATGGTCCTTTTTTTTTTTTTTAATTCCCTTGTGCTAATTGGCTTCAGTCTTATCCAACTCTTTGGGACCCCATGGACTGTAGCCTGCCAGGCACCTCTGTCAATGGGATTCTCCAGGCAAGAATTCCCTTGCGATAAATTTGAGAGTGGGGAAAGATTTTCCCCTCCCTCTTCTCCTTTTACTTTCATTCTCATTTTTGTCTTCTTTTTGAACAAAGAAATTTCTTCCATGTCTGTTTTTTCCTGCTCTCTCATCATAATACCAACACTGCTCTACTGGTAACAGCTTCTTCAGGAATGATTCTGAGCTGTTTTGCTGATGCTTATCTCTGATTCTCCTTCGTTTGTTGTTTTCAATAAAAATTTTTCCTTTTGGTCTGGCTGATTTCACTTACCATAATGTTTTCAAAGTTCATCCCTGTTGCAGCAATATTATGTTCTTTTAAATATCTCTTTTTGGGGTAGTTTTATTCTCACCACCAGAGCATTCTGTACAGACTTCATTTAGCTCTTCTGTCCTACAATTTTACCATCCATATGCTCATACCCCAAGAGCATACTGTGTTTTTTGTATCTCCTCATTTCCTTGCTGCCTGGCACTTAAACAATTAATTTAGAGTTGAATGAAGGGATGATGGAGTGATTCAAAGATAATCAACATGGCTATTTTGGAGTAAGTCCTACAAAGGTTTCTAGGTAAAGGTAAAACGTCTGGTTAGGACAGACATTTGTCTTCACTTATTTTAATGCAAACACTGAAAATGTTAACTCTTTGCAGTTTTGCATTAAAGACAAAATCAGTGCCTGTGTTCTAGGAGATCCTATTTCTGGAGTCACCTTCAACACTCTTAAAGTCATATAAATCAAGGTGAAATAAGACCAGAGTTATATTTCACCCGTTTCTTCATTAATGACACTGTATTAGCCACTAAGTCAGTTCCCTGCATCTAAACTTATTCTTGGGACTTCCCTGGTGGCTCAGTGGTAGAGAATCTGCCTACAGTGCAGGAGCTTTAGGAGACTCGAGTTCCATCCCTGGGTCGGGAGGATCCCCTGGAGGAGGGCATGGCAACTGACTCCAGTATTCTTATCTGGAGAATCCCATGGACAGAGAGGCCTGGCAAGCTACAATCCATGAAGTCGCAGAGAGTTGGACACGACTGAGACAACTTAGCACACCTGCATGCAAACTTCTTCTCGGCCATCTAAAGATAAATTATCATTAATAGCATTAGAAAGTAAACTAAGGAGCATAAAAAGAGAACATTTCCCATCCTTATATCCCAAATGAAAAGGAATCGATATTGTGAACAGATTCTAATTTACACTTGATCTATAACTTAATTATAATAGGGAATTCAGTCTAAACTGCACAGTTCAGTTCAGTCGCTCAGTCGTGTCTGACTCTTTGCAACCCCATGAATTACAGCACACCAGGCCTCCCTGTTCATCACCATCTCTTGGAGTTCACTCAGACTCATGTCCATCGAGTCAGTGATGCCATCCAGCCATCTCATCCTCGGTCTTCCCTTTCTCCTACTGNACACAGCAAATTCCTGTTGGCTCTCTATTTTACATATGATAATGTAAGTTTCCACGTTACTCTCTCCATCCATCTCCCCCTCTCCTCCCCTCTCCCCATGTCCATAAGTCTATTCTCTGTGTCTGTTTCTCCATTGCTGCCCTGTAAGGAAATTCTTCAGTACCATTTTTCTAGATTCCTTATATATGCATTAGTATATGATATTTATCTTTCTCTTTCTGACTTACTTTACTGTGTATAATAGGTTCTAGGTTTATCTATCTCGTTAGAACTGACTCAAATGTGGTTTTTTTATGGCTGAGTAATATTCCATTGTGCATGTGTACCACAACTTCTTTATCTTCTCATCTGTCAATGGGCATCTAGGTTGCTTCCGTGTTCTAACTATTGTAAATAGTGCTGCAGTGAATGATGGGATACATGTGTTGTTTCCAATTTTGGTTTCCTCGGGGTGTAGATCTAGGAGTGGGATTGCTGGGTGGAGTTTACTTTTGAGTGATAAGAATTTTCCAGGCACTCTGCACTACCCTGTGAATATGCTAAAAAACATTTATTAATAATTTCTTTTTATGAGTGAATGATATGTATGTATTTATATATCAGATAAGCTATTTTTTAAATTCCTAAGGGTAAATGGCATAGTTTCTTTCTTTTTTTTTAAGGTATTCTTAGGTTAGTTTATGTATATTATGTATGCTTGCTTCTTAGATTAGCTCATGTATCCTAGGTTAGCTAAAAAAAAGTAGCAATGTTAAATTTTGCATTGTAAATGTGCATATACTTCCCAACAAAGTTATAATCTGAGAGGGCTTTCACTGTGAATGAATGGCAGGGACATCTGAATGCAAGTATTAATGTATATTATACACTCCCACACACTGAGTGACTCTGCTGGCTCCTAGTGTATATATATTCAGTACCAGATAGAAAATGATGACTCATTTGATAATTGCAGGGCAATAAAAATGAGACTTAACATTGCTTTTAAAAATATACCATATATAAATTACTTTTCAAAATTAAGCCTGTTTTCATTCATTATTTTTTTTCTTTGCTTTTTAAGTTCATTAAAAAATCACAAACACTGAGACAATTACCAGCTTGTAATAGGAAAACTCCATAGGAAAACAACAGATAGAAATACTGTTTTCTTGATCTGTTAGGCATTCTGTGGTCCTTACCTACAAAGTAGTCAGCATTTGTATTTTAAGCAGCCTTGATACTTCAACCCTTACGTTAAAAATGAACTTGTATTAAAATATTAATAGATAACTGTTTCTATGCTAGTTGCTACAAGGGCTCCTCAAAACACACACCTGTGTGCACACATGCCTGCTCACACACTTGCCTGTTTTGTTGTTGTTGTTCAGTCACCCAGTCGTGTCCCTTTCTTTGTGATTCCATGGACGGCAGCACGCCAGGCCTCACTGTCCTTCACCATCTCCAGAGTTTGCCCAAATTCATGAGTTGGTGATGCCATTTAACCATCTCATCCTGTGATGCCCTCTTCTTCCTTTGCCCTCAATCTTTCCCAGCATCAGCGACTTTTCCAATGAGTTATCTGTTTGCATGAGATGACCAGAACACTGGAGCTTCAGCTTCAGCATCAGTCCTTCCAGTGAATATTCAGGGTTGATCTCCCTTAAGATTGACTGATTTGACCTTGCTGTCCAAGGGACTTCCAGAAGTCTTCTCCAGCGCCACAGTTTGGAGGCGTTCTGCCTTTACAGTCCAGCTCTCACAACCGTACGTGACCACTGGGGAGACCAGAGCCTTGAATGTACAGACCTTTGTCGGCAGAGTGACGTCACTTGCTTTCAGTCTCTAGATTACCCACCTCAGAGCTTAGGGTTGCTCTTGACTGCTCTTCTTGAGCACACCATTTGTAAATTACTTCCATAAGAACATACATTATGATTTTAATCCAAAGCTCCAGCAGATTTTTAGAGCTATAACCCACGTTGGGGTTACCTAGAAAGTATCTGATCTTGGCTTCTACAATTGTTTGTTGCTGTTCATTTGCTAAGTTGTGTCTGACGCTTTGCAACCTATGGACTGTAGCAGGCAGGGAGTCCCTGTTCCTCACACTGTCCTCTCATCCTCTGCTGCCCTCTTCTCCTTTTGCTTTCAATCTTTCCCAGCCTCAGGGTGTTTTTCAGTGACTCGATTGTTTTTATCAGGTGGCCAAAGTTCTACAATTAAGGCAGGCCAATTATCTGCTTGTATACCTGCCTGAATATGTGCTTATCTACCTTCTTTAGCCAAGTGGAACTAATGCCAAGTTTGTTTTACTGTCAAATAGCAATTATATTTTAAATCTTTCTCTTTGTATGTGGATGTAGTTTTGACTTAAATCTCTGTTTATATGTTTGATGGTGTATACTTGGCATAGTCCTAGCCATTGTAGAATCCAGAGAATGGAGTAATACATGATTACTGCCCTTGTAGACCTTCTGTTTGGGAGATGCACGGCCACGTTGCCTGGTAGATTTCAGGAAATATGTTGGTGATAGCCGGAACAGGTTGCTGAGGCATCACAGAATAAGAAGTCATCCCTTATACCATAGAATCTGGAACTCCAAACTAAACCTTAAAAATAGAGAAGAATTTTGAAAGGGGAAGTAGCCCAAAGGTTATTCATTTGTTGTTCAGTCACTCAGTTGTGTCCAATTCTTTGTGACCCTGTGGACTGCAGCACACAAGGCTTCCTTGTCCATCACTATCTCCTGGAGTTTGCTCAAACTCACGTTCACTGAGTCGATGATGCCATCCAACCATCTCATTCACCTCCTCCTCATTCATCCCCTTCTCCTCCTGCCCTCAGTCTTTCCCAGCATCAGGGTCTTTTCCAATGAGTCATCTCTTCGCATCAGATGGCCAAAGTATTGGAGGTTATATGTAACCAACAGGATTAAGTGAGAAGAGGGATAGAAGGAAAAACAATACAAAAAATATCTACTTTGTCTCTTTGGGTTATGTTAATATACCTTAAGTTGTGGCTCTCCTAATGAAAGAAGTATAGACTTTATGCAAGGGGTGAGCTTATTTTTGTGTTGCTACTTTTATGAAGTTGCAAAGTCTGTAGTATGTAGCTGGGGATAATTACTGTTGGGAAATCTTACTTTGAAAGCCAAAGGGGGGAAAACCCACCACATTTATCCTGCTTGTTTTCTATTAACATTTTAATTTGAAAATTGTCATACTATAATAGGGTGATGTTTCATCTAGTGAAGTATCCTGTTTATAGTAGAAGGGCCACCCTGAGTGTTTCCAATAGAGACTGTACCCCCTGGGCCCCAGGTCATGTTCACTGGGAACCCCTTCCAGATTAATTTTTTGCAAATCAGTACAAGTTTTCACTCCTTCACTTACTAGTTAAGGAAGCTACCTTGTTGAAAAGCAATTCTGCCTATCGATGCTTTAATTAACGTGTATGAAAATGTGTTAGTATGAATCTTAAACATTCTCCAAAGAAGAATGTTAGATAATTTATGTCTTAAATGCTAACACATAAGCACTTTGCTGGGTTGTCTTATTCTTACCATAGCCCAGTAACCCTGTGAGGTGGGAATTACCATTGTCTTCATTCTTCAGATAAGAAAACCAGTGCACAGAGATTGAGGGTAGAACTTCAATTCACAAATTGTGTTCCTTGTAAAGGTCTTTTTTTTTTTTTGCCACAGTATGTATGTTGTAGGTTAGCTAAAGCTGAGTCCTGGCCCTTTAGAAAACAGAGATTTTTGAACAATTGTTTTTTTCACACTGTTCAAGAATGCTGATACTCAGGTGTAAAAAACCTGAAAGACGCAGAGCCATAGCAGGAGGCCGATGTGTTTACTCAGAGTTGCTAGTGATGCTAAATGTTCAGGCCTGCCTCCCACAGCCTTACACACAGTAGTCTTGAATAAGGAGGTGAAGAGCCTTCTGACTAAATACCCAGCCAAGAGATGTAAGTTTTGTGAAGGAGAACTTCAGGTAATGTGTTAGCCAGTTATTTTGCTGGCAAATAAATTCTTGAACTTCAGTCCCAATTTAGTAATCTGTGTTTAACACAGTGTGTTTGTGTGTGTTAGTCGGTCAGTCATATATCCCAATTAATTCCTGAAAGAGAAGGTCGATAAAGGATATCCATGAGTGATATCATTTGGTTATTTGAATTTCTTAATCAGAAGGATTTTTTTAAACCAACTAAGCTGCTCCTAAGAAAATAAGGAGCTTGAGTTTGTCATTCTTTTCTTCCACTTCGGTCAAAATACTAGTGTTCATAGTCAGTGGAAAGAAAATGAAGAGGCAAAGGGCGTGGGTGATACATATACATGGCTGAGCCCTGAATAGCAAAGAGGCAGTCACCTCTATGGAATTAGGTAGCTCTTTGAGTCCACAAGATCCCTCAAAATGCTTCTTTTCTAATGATAAAATCAGATAGCAGATGTGAGAGTACAGTATAGTACTTTGAAAACTAAAATCACTGGACACATGCAAGTTACTAAAGAGCAGTTCCTTTCTTGACACTGTTATCTCTTTTGGACCCTTAGTGTCCACTCTCTCTCTCATCTCCCTCTTTTCCCCATTTCTCCCTCCTCCTCCCCCACCATTGGTGGGCCATAAGTTCGGCACATTTTTCTTTTTGCTCATATAAATGGTTTTCTTACGTCAGTTTTCCTTTTACCATTCTTTTTCCCATCCACTTCATCTCCTTGGAGGAATTTAGAACAATCTATGTATTTCCTAATTATTTCACTCAAGCCTGCTCTCTCTAACTTTGCCAGACAGATTCTTCTTTCTGCTCTTCCCTTCTTTCTCCTCTTTGAAACTCTGCAGCTTATAGGTAGATACCAGTAGGTGACCAGAGGTGGGCTGATTGGCTTCATTGATACTGTGCCTTTTGCATGCTCAAAAATAAGTGTTTGCTAACTAGCTGAAAAAGAAACAGGTGAGTCACAGATTTATTTTTCTGCTTTAGTATTAAAAAAAAAAAGTATTGACTTACTGTAAATTTGGGAACTTTATTCAAGTACTCAGGATTCTACAGCTTCAACTGTTTGCCTTAAATATTGCTGTTTCTGCTGCTAATGTAACAGGCCAGAATATAACATTGCCTTGAGGCAAGGGATGAGTGGTGCTTATTTTGAAGAACTCAGAAATCTTTTTAGTCTCCAGGATTTACATGAGTTTATCCCTGTTTCGTCACCTAAGAGAGGCAATGACCATGAGTAAATAGCTCTTCTGTTAAATCCTCAGGAAGTCATGTTAAACTCCCAGATGCATTCTAGAGTGCAATCAGTGGACTTCACGTGAGGAGCCTAGAGGATTGGTCTGTTTTTAGCTGTGTTTATTCACTAGGGAAGCCCTTCTCTGATTTGTTAAAATGATTAATGTTTTCTCCTTCCATCTTTCTCAAGGAAATGGCAAAAATCCTTCATCACCCCCGAGTCTATGCTTTTCTGCACATACCAGTTCAGTCTGCCTCTGACGCTGTGCTCATGGAAATGAAAAGAGAATACTGTGTGGCTGACTTCAAAAGAGTGGTGGATTTTCTGAAAGACAAGTAAGTCTGTTAGCACTTAAGAAAATCACCGTTTCTTTTTTCCTTTAAAAGCATGTGGCAAAAATGCACTTATGGTAGCCACAATTAAAGGCACCAGAGAGAGGTGAGACTTTTGAAGCTTTCAAAGCCTTTAAGTTTTCCTTAGACACCCTTGATGTGGTTTCTTCTTTCCTCTCAGTTTTATCCACCTTCCATCTGCGTGCCACACACCATTAATTTGTGTAAGGTTGCCAGTCTTCCTAAGGTAACGTGCATTATGATCATTTCTGTACCTGACCTAGTAGATGAGAACTGCTTTAGCTGTGCTCTGCTTACATCTCCTTTCATGTGGCTTTTTGAAGTTGTCAACTGTTTCTGACATGGAGATAGGTCAAATCATGTCACTACAAAAGAGATAATTTTCTACGAAATAGCATTTTTGGAAGAGTATCTGGGAACGTCTTTGCTTTTACACACTTACCCCTGTAGTTTTCTTGAAGAATGGAGCTTTATAAGGTTTTGAGATTCTGTTTTTTTAAAGTTCAAATTGCCATTGACCAAAATTAAGGCATATTTACACAATCTCAGACATGAATGATAATTTTGCTTCCACAGAAAACACTTGCAGCCTATAATTATATTCTTAAAAATCCTACTTCTCATCATCACCAAGGGTTGAATGCCTTCTATGATTATACAAGGCAGGAAATCGTGCCGGCCAAGGTCATTCGGAACGTTCTCAAGTCCAGGGCACTATTCTCCCCTTGGGGAATATGTCATTTATCTTGGCATATTTGTGGCATGGGTCTTTCTACTTTCCATAATTTTTTTCCCATAATTTTTTCCTCTGTTGTTTTTCTTAATTAAAATACAACTCTTTATTTCCATCTTGTTTATAATTATGTACCTCTGTACCAAGTACTACGTGGATATGATTGCTTTATACAAATTGTAAGCAATTATTTTTTCCACCTTCAATTAGCCACTTATCCTGACTACATACGAGTCTTTTTCTTCTGTTTACTTTCTCCTTCCTTCCTCATCTTCCCTTTATGTGTCTAATTTTTTTTTCACCTCTAGGCGTTTCTTGATTATCCTAACCACCAGAAATAAAGACACTTGGTTTGCATTCAAGCAAATCCAGCTAATTGTTCAAATATTCAAATCAGTGAATGGAAAGTATACTTATTCTAGGATTTCATAATTATAATCATTAAGTATATACAACTTTCAAAGTAGAAAACAGAATAATGATGGATCTCTAATACTTCCTGATCTTGAAAACGGAGGGCAAAGCTAAAGAATAAGGACTTTTATGTTAGATGTCTGTTGTTGGCCTGTGTCCCTCCTTTGCATCTGTTCTAGCTTATTCTGTGTAAAGTTGTCTCATGTACAGACAAGTTTGGGCACACCAGTAGGGTGAGTGTCTTGTTTTTAGAATTACAAATAAATTGTTGTGATATGTACTGTGCTCAGTTGCTCGGTCATATTTGACTCTTTTGAGACCCCAAGGACTATAGCTCATCAGGCTCCTCTGTCCATGGAGTTCTCTAGGCAAGAATACTAAAGTGGGTTGCCATTTCCTCTTTGAAGATATCTTCTTGATCTAGGGATCAAACCAGAGTCTGCTACTTTGGCAGGAGGATTCGTTACCACTGGGCCACCTAGGAAGCCTCAAATAAATTGTTACACCTGTGAAATTTCTTGCCTCTTGCTTACCAGAGCAGTAGAAGGTAATGCAGTAGCAATAGCAGATGAGCACATGGTTCATACGTTTGCACAAGATTTTGCCGAGAGCAGATGTAGCCTGTTGTGCAAAATAGACAAGAGCACTTTCCAAATAGTTTTATGAATGTGATTCAGTGAGGTAAAGGGATCAACAGCTTTCTTTGCCTTCATTTGGGTAAGTGCTAACTCAGTTTTTTTTGGAATTACTATGGCTGCTTAACTGGACAACAATCTCCTGACAAGTTCTAGCCTTTTATGCTATTCCAAAGATGGACCTTTTAAGTCTGTTGCCTCTTGAACACTTTCAGCAGCATCCATGAGCTAATTAGGGGTCAAAAGATGGATCACATCAAGGAATTAGAAAATAGTGGTGAGCTCATTTTTCTTTCTTTGGATTCTGAATTACTCTGAGGCATCCACAGAGCTTTTCTAGAATTACCCAAACTGTCTGGAAGACTCCAGAACCTACCCAGGGATCTGCAGGATTTCCATCACTAGAAATATCAGAGGTCCCTGCAAGAGGGAATTAGAGATTGCTGGAGAAGATAGCCCATCCCACCCATCCATCCACAGTTTCAGTTTCAGGTGCTGGGAATCACTGGAACTGAAAAATACAAGTCTAACCAGTTAGGATCTAAATTTTTTTTTTAAATTAACTCTTGTACTATTTATAGTTTTAGACAGTTCATCAGAACCAAAAAATTGTATGTTTTGTTCAGTTTGTCTTCTTGCTTGGACTAGTACAGGCTCACTCTTGTGCAGACTCTAATCTAACTTTACTCTTTAATAGAAAACTTTTCCTGTCCTCTCAGGGAAGTCCATCTATCCAGTGAATCATTTCCAGTGATGATAGACATATAGGAATAAAGGAAATATTTTAAGCTCTGACATTTGCTTATTTTTACCTATAAAATTCTCGCATAACTTCAAGCCAAGTAGATTCCTGCTTCTTGGAAACACCAAAGTTTCCTGGATTTCTATAGAATTCCAGTCTGGGTAACTGATCCAGCACACAGTTGTTTCATCCAGTATTTATTAAAATTTAATACAGTATTGTCATTCTTAGAAAGAAGGTCTGATATTACCATGTTGTCCTGTGGTGTTATTCAGCCTGTAAGCCGTATCTGACTCTATGCAGTCCCATGGACTGGAGCACACTGGGTTCCCCTGTCCTCCACTATCTCCCAGAGTTTGCTCACACTCTTGTCCATTGAGTCAGTGATGCCATCCAACCATCTCATCCTCTGTCACCCCCTTCTCCTCCCGCCTTCAATCTTTCCCAGCAGCAGAGTCTTTTCCATTGAATCAGCTCTTCACATGCAGTGGCCAAAGTATTGGAGCTTCAGCTTCAGTCCTTCCAATGAATTTTTAGGGTTGATTTTCTTTAGGATTGATTGACTGGTTTGATTTCCTTGCAGTGCAAGAGACTCTTCACGTCTTCTCCAGCACCACAGTTCTAAAGTGTCAGTTCTTCAGTGATCAGCCTTCTTTATGATCCAGCTCTCACATCTGTACATGACTACTGTACATAGCTTTACTGTACATGACTATCTTTACTGTACATAGCTTTCACTACATGGCCTTTTGTCAACAAAGTGATGTCTTTGTTTTTTAATATGCTGTCCTGATTTGTCATAGCTTTCCTTCCAAGAAGGAAGCATCTTTTATTTTCATAGCTGCAGCCACTGTTTGCAGTGATTTTGGAACCCAAGAAAATACTTTCTTTTTGCCATGAAGTGATGGGACCGGATGCATTGTTGCCCTATTTTGTGAGTGAGTGAAGTTGCTCAGTCGTGTCCGACTCTTTGCGACCCCGTGGACTGTAGCCCACCAGGCTCCTCCATCCATGGGATTCTCCAGGCAAGAATACTGGAGTGGGTTGCCATTTCCTTCTCCAGGGGATCTTCCCAACCCAGGGATCAAACCCAAGTCTCCCGGATTGCAGGCAGATGCTTTAGCCTCTGAGCTACCAGGCAGCCCTATTTTGTGCCTCATACTAAATACTTGACGACAGTGCTCACTTAAAATGGTAGGTCTGGTGCTCGCTTCTTGCTTTTTAGCTTCTGTGTAAGTGTGGCCCTTTTTATTTGCATCTTATTTCCTCTGAAGCCTTTTCTGTAATGAACCTTTAACAAATAAACAGTTATGTTAATTCATTTTTTCTCCAGCAGTGTGAGGCTTCTCAAATAATCATGTTATGAATTAGGGACGAGGCATTTCCTAATCTGTTTCTTCAAAAAATCCAATCTTTAAAACAACCTACTGCATTTAAGAGTGAAAGCCACACTATGGGATTTTACCTGAAGCTGCATGCTTTTAAACTCCTCATTCAGCAGTATTTGTGGTGCCATGTTTCTCAGACAGCAGAGGTGAAATCTTTTTAATTACTGTTCTTTACAGTTGAAACTGGCCCATGTTTTAGCTAGGAGCAGTAGAAGCTTACATATGAGCCAACTTGAAGCTGATTCATTATTCTCTTCAGTTGGTTGAAAGTTGGCAGCTACTATCATAACAGCAGCTGGATTAAAGATAACCTAGAAGAGTTGGCACGTGTGGAGGCATATGGAACTTTATTAAATCATGCAACCTTTGCAAAGAAAAGTGTCTGAATTACTTAATGTCCTAATTTAAAACAGCTGGTCACGAGCAGACACTCATACGACTAAAATTATTCTATTCAAATTTATTAATCTAGTTGGAAAATTAACCATAGTCTTTTGATGTTTTTATTTAAATGAATAAGATGATTTCTTGAAAGATGTGATGGGATATATAGGGATATGGAAGGAAACTATATAGACCAAAGCATGAGATGCAATTCCGGTTTTTTCAAGAGATTTAATAATTTCAAGTGTTTTAATAATTTTTAGTAAATACCTCATAAATTTACTTTCATTCCCTGTCACTTTACTAGTTTGTCTGTTGTCTTTTTAACATAATACTGGGATTTAAGAAAGTAGAATGTTTGAATCATTTACTTTTATTTTCTCATGTAATTTTAAAGAGTTATCTCCCAATGAGAGAATTTTTCACCATGATATATGACGAGATTGTAATTAGGGTTCCAGGACCTTGTGGCCTTAGATATAAACTTTGAGTCCTTCCCCATTTGAGCTGTGCTGAATTTACAGTCACTCCCCAATGAAAACTATATATTGTCATACATGTTTAAAAAATGATAACATGCAGAGTTCTCCTCTCAGTCATGTGTTCTAATGCTAAGTAAAACAACTACTTAGTCCTCAGATTCCCACATGAATGTGTGAATGGAACAAGCAAGAATGTCCTATTGATAGATGCATCTTAAGAAATGAAATAGTTTATGAATAAAAAGACCTAACTGTTTACACAAATTATTTTGTTAAAAGTCCAGTGGCCTTGCAGTTTGTGGTAAGTAGACCTTAAACATGGGAGACAAGATTCATCTCCTAGGCAAGGATGGGATGATGAGAGAATAGCATTTGAAATGTGTATTACCATATGTAAAATAGATGACCAGTGCAAGTTCAATGCATGAAGCACGGCACCCAAAGTCAGTACCCTGGGACAACCCAGAGAGATGGGGTAGGGAGGAAGATGGGAAGGGAGTTCAGGACTGGGGAACCCATGTATACTTGTGGCTGATTCATGTTGATGTATGGCAGAAACCATCACAATATTGTAAAGTAATTATCCTCCAATTAAAATAAATTAATTAATCTAAAAAAGAAGATGTGATATGACACCCTCCCTGAGAGGATCTTCCCAACTCAGGGATCGAACCCAGGTCTCCCCCATTGCAGGTGGATTCGTTTACCATCTGAGTCACCAGTGAAGTCCTATAGATACACAGTGGACTTAAAAAAAAAAAAAGGGATTCATCTCCCTTACTCAGTAAATAAAATTTGAGTGAATTAATGACCAGTTTATTTTTACTTGCAGGTTGCATGGGTCTAAAGTAAGTCACACCATATGATAGCATCTTTGTGTTGCCTTGTAATTTTACGATATTTGCTGTCTCATAATTTCCCTTTATCATTTGTTCCTTTTGTCCCGTGACATCTGTTCACAAACCCCTAAGTTTACTATACTCAGATTTCCCAGAGAAATGCCAATAACCAATAACTAATGAGCACTCAGGGGTAAAGAGGAATCTTCTAGTGGCAAAAGCAAAGTAGAGGTGAAGTGGCAGCTTTGCAGAGAAAGTTCTGACCTCTGATCTCTCCACTCTGCACTCAGACAGCGAAGGGCCTTAAGGGCACAAAGCCAGGGTCACCCGGGCAGGCTGATTTCTCTAAGTGAGTCATGGAATTACCGTGTCCAGTCTGTCCTATGCCCCACTTTATCCATCTATCTGCAAACAAGTAATGGTATCTTTTTAGCATGCTGAGTTATTTTTCTTCCTTTCATGTGCCCATACTGGAGCACAATCTGATAAAAGGCAAATTATTATTAAACTTGTATTTTATTCCATCCCCTCCCCCCTCCATCTTGTTTTATTCCCAGTGGCTTGGCAGCTAGCAATATTTGTCACAATAGAAGAAAAGAAAATTGCCCC
>SJYV01056329.1:919052-964710 GCA_006410875.1 Neotragus pygmaeus
AAGGAGTAAGTGTCTTTTAATTTCATGGCTGCAGTCACCATCTGCAGTGATTTTGGAGCCCAAGAAAGTAAAGTCTGACACTGTTTCCACTGTTTGCCCATCTATTTTGCCATGAAGTGATGGGACCGGATGCCATCATCTTCATTTTCTGAATGTTGAGCTTTAAACCAACTTTTTCACTCTCCTCTTTCACTTATATCAAGAGGCTCTTTAGTTCCTCTTCACTTTCTGCCATAAGGGTGTGTCATCTGCCTATCTGAGGTTATTAATATTTCTCCCCGCAATCTTGATTCCAGCTTGTGCTTCCTCCAGCCTAGCTTTTCTCATGATGTACTCTGCATATAAGTTGAATAAGCAGGGTGACAATATACAGCCTTGACATACTCCTTTTCCTATTTGGNGCAATCTTGATTCCAGCTTGTGCTTCCTCCAGCCTAGCTTTTCTCATGATGTACTCTGCATATAAGTTGAATAAGCAGGGTGACAATATACAGCCTTGACATACTCCTTTTCCTATTTGGAACCAGTCTGTTGTTCCATGTCCAGTTCTAACTGTTGCTTCCTGACCTGCATACAGGTTTCTCAAGAGGTAGGTCAGGTGGTCTGGCATTCCCATCTCTTTCAGAATTTTCCAGTTTGTTGTGATCCATACATGAACATCAGTTTCCACTAAATCTCATCTTCCAATGCTTTCTTGAAGTCATCTGCAGATATGTCATGATGAATTTCATTCTTTTTTTTTTTTTGTAATAGAGAAAAAATTTCAAAAAAAGTAGAAAGGGGATGCAGTCAAAAATAAGTCTCACACTCCAGCCAATCAGTTTTTCTTTTTCTGGGGTATTTTAATTGAAAGGAGTTGATTTAATTACTCTGTTGTTTCATCCTCTCTTTTCATTGAAGCTGACAGGGGTTTTAGTAAAAGTCTAGGACTTGGCCTTAGTTCACTCTTTCTGTCTTCATTTCTTATTACTGGATAATAGATTACGACATCTCAAAGCCCAGTCTCTTTCAGTGTGTTATTTGCATGACCTTTGAATATTATTAGGAAAATGTTTCAATGTCCCAAGGTTCCCCAAAGTGTGGAGTCATCTAGGCCTTTATTCCTGTATTACCTTTGGTGACTTTTTTCCCCCTTTGTTTGCCTAGGACCTTCCTGGTTTATGCCTGTTGTCCCGGCATATTTATTAATGACATCATGATTTCACTCCATAGTGCCTGTGCTTATATGGAGGATAAATAGCTTAGACACATAATCTGTGTCATTTAACTCCCACAAAGTGCATCTTTTTCAGCTGCTTCTTTCTACCATCCTGATAGTGTTTTATATACTGACAACCCACCGACCTTAAAGCTCACCCCGTTACATCATTTGTCGTATGCACAATTAAGGAAAGGATTTTGAACAGCGTCAAACACGGTAAGTAGGTCAAGTGGAATCAGGGCAGAAAATAACATCCGTGGATTTGCCAGAGATGAGATCCTTTCATCACTGTGCTGGGGCAGGAGCCAGGTTATAGCAGGTTTACCAGGAGGTTAATCATGAGGAAGTAGAAGGAGCAATGATGGACTGTTCTTCCAGAAGTCTGGAAGGGAAAGGAAGAGGAAATATTTGGAACCAATTAGGGGAAAGAGATGGAAGACCCAGGCAAGATCAGCTGGGTGAATTTTTTACTTAATGTAGGCAATCCATAGTATAGAGAAGAGCTTGGTGCTGCTGGAGGAAGGAGCAAGCATTAAGGACAAGAAATCCCGTCAGTGTCTCTAGCAAAATGGAATCCAGAGCACAAAGAAAAAGTAAGTGTGTTTCTAGGAACCTGGAAGGAAGATACAGAAAATGATACCAAACCATATTGATATATGTGGATGAAGACAAAATGTTGGTCCAACCAGGTGGTCCCTATCTTCTCCCTCAAGCAGCCAATGTTATTTTCTGTCACCATGTTGGCTTTGCAACTGGTCCTGTTATGAGTTTCCCACTCTTTACCTTTGAGCCATCGTTGTCTTATCTCTGGAGATTCTAACATCCTCTAAGATTTTTTAATTAAAAAAAAAACTGTAAAGTAAACAACTGTTTGAAATTACACCTATTTAATTTTAAGTAAGTGGCCAGTTAAAGCAGCTCATAGATGAGCTAGTCCGATAGGCTTTATGTTACAGAGATGAATGCAGTCTTTTAAAGCACACATGTAGTTTGATCTCAAGGCTGGCCTGTACCTAGTAAAGTTAGTCAAATCACTGAGGAAAACATCTGTTTTGTTATCAGGCCAACACAAACTGCCTACAAGTTCAATGCATAAAAGATGTGCTCATGTGAACATAGGGTTAGTTTAATGCAGCTGTTTGTTCATCCAACCAAAAAATGGATAATCTAATCTCAGCAAATTATTTTTGTTATATTTTAAAGAACCAATTTGGGTTCAAGATAACTATGAAGAAATAAAACATGAGCAGTTCATGTATGACATTTTCCCTATGCAAACAAAAGAGACACGGGTACAAAATTCCATTTTAAGAATTTTATTTGTGAGTTGTAAACGCAATTACTTTTGAAATCTTTTAATCTATAAATTTTGCAATGTAGTGGATTTATCTGCATGGCATGTGTAAAGATACAATGTGTTTTACTGGTGCTCATTTTTTACAGGATGCTAAGAACTTTTCATATTGAAATATTTATTCTGTTAATGTTTATGCTTCTTGGTGTTTATGCTTGAAATTCAGTACAAATTTTATTTCAGCATCTTTCTCTCCTTATCAACAGCAGTCTTAGGCAGTCTTAGAAACATATCACAGGAACATATAGGATTTAATTAACATCAAATATTGCCTAAAGAGTTACGTTCTCAATAAGCAAGGTTTTGAGACCCTCGATTGGAGATTGGGCTTGTTTCAAATCTATTGAAATTCTGTTTATAGAATTATTCAGACTAAAGTGCTAGCAATCTCTGAGACAAGGTACAACCGCCTAGTACCCTCTTGGGAATCTCCTGTGCTCTGGTGCTTATCTTTACTATTAAATGATATAGCTGCCATAGTTTTGTTTTCGGCATAACATATCTGAGAAGACTGCTTTACTTTTATATATGTTTTAAACTATTTCAGAGTATTTAGAGAAGCCTCTATTACAGGGATCAGCAAGATTTTTTGATAAAGGGCTCAATAGTGCTTTAAGACTTTGTAGATCAAGAAACAAAATCAAGGATGATTTTTGTACCGTCCATCTCTAAAGAAAACCAACCTTCACAAATTGTTATTGTTGAAATTAAAAATATAATAATAATGTACTGCAGTATTTAAGCTATTAGCCTGCTAGTAAGAAGGCTCGGATTAATTTATCTGAATAACATTTCACTTGTTGGAGCACAAAGATTAATGTCCCCTGTCGTCAGTCACTGGTATTCATTTGCCAATGTTGATGTCTAAGGAGATGTTTTGTATTTCTTTTTTTGAAAATATCTTTTCACACAGGTCCATAATGCTGAATATTCGTATCACTTCATGATATCAGTATTTCATAGTTTTAATTCAAAATTTCTATCACTTGGCATTTATAGAATTCTGTTAGATCCTTTATATATATATATTTTTTCCTTTTATCAAATCTGTGCCTTGCAATTGAAGGTTGAGTGGAAATTCCTCTTAGTCATACAATTAAATGATTTTTAAATGTGGATGTGATCTTGCGCCGGAGAAGCACGCGGCTAACTGTCTTCATGCAGCCCTTACCACTCTCTGGAGAACTTTCTCTCCCCTGGGCACAATGGCAACTCTTAAGGAAAAACTGATTGCACCAGTTGCCAGAGAAGAGGGAACGATCCCAAACAATAAGATCACTGTAGTGAGTGTTGGACAAGTTGGTATGGCATGTGCCATCAGCATTCTGGGAAAGTCTCTAACCGATGAGCTTGCTCTTGCGGATGTTTTGGAAGATAAACTCAAAGGAGACATGATGGACCTGCAGCATGGGAGCTTATTCCTTCAGACACCGAAAATTGTGGCCAACAAAGAGTACTCTGTCACTGCCAATTCCAGGATCGTGGTGGTAACTGCAGGAGTTCACCAGCAAGAAGGGGAGAGCCGCCTGAATTTGGTGCAAAGGAACGTTAACGTCTTCAAGTTCATCATTCCTCAGATGGTCAAGTACAGTCCTGACTGCATCATCATTGTGGTTTCCAACCCAGTGGATATTCTCACATATGTTACCTGGAAACTAAGTGGATTACCCAAGCACTGTGTGATTGGGAGTGGATGTAACCTGGATTCTGCTAGATTTCACTACCTTATGGCAGAAAAACTTGGCATTCATCCCAGCAGCTGCCACGGATGGATTTTGGGGGAACATGGTGACTCAAGCGTGGCTGTGTGGAGTGGAGTGAATGTGGCAGGTATTTCTCTCCAGGAACTGAATCCAGAAATGGGAACAGACAATAATAGTGAAAATTGGAAGGAAGTGCATAAGATGGTGGTTGAAAGTGCCTATGAAGTCATCAAGCTAAAAGGATATACCAACTGGGCTATTGGATTAAATGTGGCTGATCTTATTGAATCCATGTTGAAAAATCTATCCAGGATTCACCCAGTGTCAACAATGGTGAAGGGCATGTATGGCATTGAGAATGAAGTCTTCCTGAGCTTTCCATGTATCCTGAATGCTCGAGGGTTATCCAGTGTTATCAACCAGAAGCTGAAGGATGAAGAGGTTGCCCAACTCAAGAAAAGTGCAGATACCCTCTGGGGCATCCAAAAGGACCTAAAGGACCTGTGACTTCTGGCTTCAAGGCTGTAGAAACTGAGAACTACAGTTTGATTAACCACAAGCCTTTAGTTTGCGTCCATGAGCCCAGTCTGTGAATCTGGGCTCCCAGAATCAAAGCCCATGCTTGCTTTAATGCTTTCAAGGTGAGTCCTTGAACAAATAAAATAAACCACCTAGAAAAATAAATAAATAAATGTGGATGTTTCCCAAGCGCCTGTATTAAGATCAGAAAAAATGTTGCTATACTGTAGTTTGAACTCAGAAAATAAATCTCTGGAAATCTGTGTGGGAATGAAGAACGTGCTTCACTTTTGACAGCATATTAAATATACAAAGCAGATGAACATTGTGATTTTTTTAATATATATTTATTTTAATTGGAGGTTAATTACAGTATTGTGGTTTAAACACTTGTGATTTAAACAACTTAGTTGTCATCATAAATGACTTTGTGTGTGTGTGTGTTAGTCACTCAGTCATGTCAGACTCTTTCCAACCCCATTGTAGCCCAGCAGGCATCAGGCTCCTCTGTCCATGGAATTCTCCAGGTAAAAATACTGGAGTGAGTTGCCATTCCCTTCTCCAGCGGATCTTCCCAACCCAGGGATCAAACCTGGGTCTCCTGCATTACAGACAGATTCTTTACTACCTGAGCTGCCAGGGAAGCCCATAAATAACTTTACTGCAGTATAATGTTTTGCATAAAAGCAAAACTTACTGCTTAATAGGTTGATTCATTAAGAAATTGAATAATTGGGTTGAATTCATTAAGAAACATTATCAAATCTATAACAAAATATAATCTTCAAGACCTTTTGATAATATTAATTGAAGTTAATTCTTCTTGTCAAGAAAAATTTCAGTTATCAAGCTCAATCTCAAGAAAATTACTATATGACTTTACCACTGCTAAACCTTTGAAGTGGTTTGTGGTAGGGTGAGGCCAAATATTCAATTTCTGTGTCTAACAAAAATTCAAGGAATTGATGAAAGTTAAGTCCACAAGAGTGAATGAAATTGTTGGTATTCTTGGCTCAATAACATAAGATTCAAATATTTCCACAGAGTACCTGCTTATCAGTATCATCAGCTTTCATTCTCACAAACTTGTAAATTTGTTCACCTAAGGCTTTCTTTGTGTTTCATTCTTTATTTTTACTTGCCATCAGTTATGTCATAGCAGATTCCACTCCGGATTGTAATGAATTACTGTTTTCTCAACTCCTTTGAAAATATTCCTGCCTGTAGGTGTGCCGTGCAGATTATTCACAGATGCTAATTTTCAGTTACTTCAATTTTGGCATGGACTTCACTCATAAACATGCTTCCAAGGTGGTTCAGTGGTAAAGAATCTGCCTGCCAATGGAGGAGCCACAGGAGACATAATTCAATCCCTGGGTTGGAAAGATCCTCTGAAGAAGGAAATGGCAACCCACTCCAGTATTCTTGCCTGGGAAATCCCATGGGACAGAGGAACCTGGTGGGCTACAGTCCATGGGTTGCAAAGAGTTGAACACACCTGAGCACACACGCATCTTCTACCTAACTCATAAATGAAAATAACTTTGCAGTACTTGTAACATCTCTTAATTCATCAGAGCCAAGGATTACATGTCAGAATCATTTGCTTTGTTTTCTAGTTGATTGTTGACATTGGTCCTAAAATCCTCAACTCTGTGTGGATAGAACATTGAAAAGAAGGAGGTTGTGGGGAGAGATGAGGCCAGAGGAGTTAGGTTGTTACAGGCCTTACCTGCTTGCTATTTATACTACTAGAGATGTATCTTACAGGACATTGAAAGTTTTAGGATTTTTTTGTTTGTTAGTTTGTTTGGCCTCACAGGCCTTTATTGAGAAGAAAAAAAAATATCTGCAGGGTAAACCCCACCTGGAAGAGTTAAATCTGAAGTTGTTTTGGTTGGAAAGTCAGGAAGTGGGAGACCTAGAGCCCCTGGTCCTTTAAAGCACCACTCAAGCCCTATTCCCTTAGTCTTTGGTGCAGAACAGTTCGAAACCACTGTTTTTAGCTTGACTGGGGAACATGTGATAAAATGGCCTTTGAACAAAGTGGCTTTGCATTACCAGAACAAGAGGGAAGAAATTTTAACCAATCCCTGTTAAGTATTAGACATTGAGCTAATAACTCTTTTAAAATATCTCAATCCTCATGGCAATACAATGAGTAGATATCACCAATTTGTGAAATGAGGAAAAAGAAACTTCAAATTCGTGGTTAGAGGTTTCTTTTTTTAAGTATCTATAGAATCTCAGTTCTCAGAAACAGTGCTGTCAATAGAGCTTTCTGCAATGATAGTTACAAACGAAGGTTCTATATCTGTGCTGTCAAATATAATAGAAAGTAGGTGTATGTGGCTACCGAACCACCTGAAAGGTGGCTGGTATAACTGAGGAACTGAATCTTAAATTTATTGGCTTTTACTTCACTTTCATTTAAATAGGTAGATAGCATCTCCTATATGTGAAAATTCAGCTCTAGGTAACAATCTCATTCAAACTGATTTGTTCTCCAATGATCCTCTTACTTTCATTTCCTTGGAAAGATATTATGTGACTTATATTTATCTTAGACTGTTTTGTTATGTGTATCACATAAATATTTAATTTCACTTATTTAAACTAAAATACTGACAATCATGCATCAATAAAAAGCATTTATGGGATTTGATTTTTCCTCCTTAAGAGGAGGACTAGGTCTTTAACTGATTGATTCATGTTTAGTCAGCACCCACTTTGTGCCAGGCACTGAGCTGGACCCTGGGAATGCAGTGGTAGCAAGACAGTCAGTGTTGGCAGGACACTTACCAGTCCCTGTGGAGAAAACGTAGACATAACAAGCAATTGCTTTGGAACCTTAGAAAATATGGAGGACTTGGCCGCTTGGAAAAGGAGTGAATGAGTCCAAGCGCAGGAAAGTTTTCCTAGAGGAAATGCCCGTTAGTTGGAGGTCTGAATAATGAGGCAGGGCTAGCTTTTTCCAAGCAGACGTGGAGGAGCAGTAAAGAGCCTGTCGTTTGTGATGTCTTCAGCTGGAGAGCAGGGACTGCAAAGAAGGGATGGAAGTTCAGTGGGCTGGACTGTAACACGGGATGCGAAGCTCAGATGCTGCATCCCACACAGCTCAGCTCTCTGGGGACACGCGGGAGGGCACAGAGGCTAGGAGTGGCTGGCAGGGGGCAGAATAATCAGCACAGATTCTAAAGCCTGGATGGCATTTGGAAGTTTAATAAAAAGCAGGTTTTTTTCATAGTAGTTATTACTGCACTGACTAGTCATGCTTACTTTCATTACCATCCCTTTGTTAATTAATTCTGTCTTGAGAGAATTAGGGGGATCACTCAGTAAGAAGAACTGTAAATCTCCACTTTTGGAAAGATGATTCTCCTCTTACACCTCAGGAATATCCTTTTTGTACAAATCTGAATTTCCTCTTGAAATGGTCATTTTTCTTAAACTGCCCTAACATATTATAGTACCTTAAAGGCTTGTTCGAAAGATAACACGTGTGTATGCTCTGTCATGTCCGACTCTTTGCAAGCCCATAGACTGTAGCCCACCAAAATTCTCTGTCCATGGGATTTTCTGGGCAAGAACATGGGAGTGGATTGCCATTTCCTTCTCCAAGGGATCTTTCTGACCCAGGGATCAAACCTGGATCTCCTGCTTTGGCAGGTAGATTCTTTACCACTGTGCCACCTGAGAAGCTTCACTTGAAAGATGGCCAGTATATAAAGCTTTTCCATTATCAGTTTTAAAATTAATTTTTGATGCAGTATAGCTGATTAACAATGTCATGTTAGTTTCTCCTGTATAGCAAAGTGAATCGTATACATGTATCCCCTTTTTTTAAAATTCTCTTCCCATGTACGTCATCACAGAGTATTGAGTAGAGTTCCCTGTGCTATATAGTAGGTCCTCTTTATACTTATCTATTTTATACATAGTAGTATGTATATGTCAATAAATCCCGATCTCCCAATTTATCTCTTCTCCCTCCTGTATCAGTTTTATGCTTAATCTTTACTTTCCTCATCTATGAATAAAGAAAATATTAGTTGCCCAGTGTATTTAGTATTGGTGTAGGTAGTAGCACTGCCTAAAAATGAAACCTCATGCATGAGTATATTTACTGTCATATTCAGTTTCTTCCTTGAGAGCTGAATATATGGGACCTGCTTATATATAGATATATAATGTAAAATAGTATACATTAATTCATTGTCTAATGATGATATTGATAACTAAGAATTTCACTCAACATACTTGTCACCTTCTTACACCACTAACCTCATGAGAAGTGGGCATGATTTTCAACAGCTCACCATTCAGCTTTACACTGATGCACGCCTGCTCTAAACATGTGAAAAACCTGTTTAGAAATGAGCACCTTGTAGAATATAGGGACCATTTAATTGGGGTCTCTACTCCAAAATCACTGCAGATGGTGACTGCAGCCATGAAATTAAAAGATGCTTACTCCTTGGAAGAAAAATTATGACCAACCTAGATAGCATATTGAAAAGCAGAAAGATTACTTTGCCAACAAAGGTCCATTTAGTCAAGGGTATGATTTTTCCAGTGGTCATGTATGCGTGCAAGAGTTAGACTGTGAAGAAGGCTGAGCACCTAAGAATTGATGCTTTTGAACTGTGGTATTGGAGAAGACTCTTGAGAGTCCCTTGGACTGCAAGGAGATCCAACCAGTCCATTCTCAAGGAGATTTGTTATTATAAATGACAGAGTGTTATTATAAATGACAGAATGCCCTGGGTGTTCTTTTGAAGGAATGATGCTAAAGCTGAAACTGCAGTACTTTGGCCATCTCATGCCAAGAGTTGACTCATTGGAAAAGACTCTGATGCTGGGAGGGATTCGGGGCAGGAGGAGAAGGGGACGACAGAGGATGAGATGGCTGGATGGCATCATCGACTCGATGGACGTGAGTATAAGTGAACTCCGGGAGTTGGTGATGGACAGGGAGGCCTGGCATGCTGCTATTCATGGGGTCACAAAGAGTTGGAGACGACTGAGAGACTAAACTGAACTGAACCTTCATACTTGTATTTTAGAATGTTTAATTTCTTGCTAAATATTGATGAACTTCATAATCTTCATAATTCCAAGAGGATTTAATTAATTTTAACTTTTGGAATCATGTCTGTAGAAAATGAAATCAGAGCAGTATTATACCTATAGAAATCACTCAGATATTTCCCATTGAACAACAGCAAAGTATGGTTGAAATGTAGGGAACTGAGCCATATGAACCAGTCAGTAGACCTGTCGTGTAATTTTCTCTATTTTGATGTCTTCTATTACCTTTTTTTTCTGTTCATGCATGATGGCTTTAATGTTTTACATGGATGAGTTATATAAAAAAATAGTGTAGTTTCAGTGGCTGATTTTGTGCAACAAACATTAAAGCAGTTCCCATGAACAGCCCCTTGGTGTAACCCTTAATAAATGCAAACTTTATTTTTAGTAATGACCTTTCGTAATGTGAGCCTTGATCCATTGAGATGCTCTTCACTTTTGATGCATCTCCAAATCCCTTTTTTTATGCATTTTAAATCAACGCACGCTTGCTCTGAATTTATGCATTTGGATTGACGGAGATGTAATTTAAACACATCTGTTCAAATATGCATTTCAGATCAACTTGGTGCCGGTTCTCATAATACGATGGAGTTCTTGACGGGTATTATATCCCTAAAGTACACAACAGATGGCATTTATTAGAGAATGAATAGAAATGAAGTTTAAGGATGTTGAGCTTTTTGTCTTAAGTCATTCATTTTTTAGTCATAAAACAATAATGGTCTGAAGTCCTGTGCCCCTGTGATAAAGCTTTGTGTGAGCCTGTTCTGTTTTAGATGAATGTCTCTTTGTCAAGTCAAGATTAAAAATATTTTTGTTGAGTGCTCACCATTGCTGAGAAAGTTAGATAAAAAGGGGATAGAGTAAATAGTAGGATGTTAAAAATTAGATAGTAGCTATAATTAATACTTTATAAGCCATATACATAACGGATTTAAATAGATTGAATAGCTCCTTGAAAAATCTTTATCACTTTAGACATATGTCAATGAAGAGTTTCAGGTTTATTAAAAATATTGTTACATTAATACTTTGGGGTCCTTACTTCAGTGCTAAAAGTGAGATGTCTGTATTAATCTTCAAAGCCAACCTTTGTAACTTTTAGTACAACTACTTGTACTAAAATACATGACATAATATAATGTCATTTATAATAAATATTGTTTATTATTTATTAATAATCTATTGTAGATTATTTTTATAATAATAATATTATCTATAAAAAGATGATCTAACATTAATGTAAATTATTTAACATAATAATCTATAAAAGGATGATCTAAAATTAAGAAACTCATTGCCTTTCAGATTTACCATTTTCAGTTGTGAAATATGCCTAAATAATTGTCATTTCAACAAACATAGAAAAATACCACATAAACACACTTTGTGCATTCCTTAATTCCTTGCACCCCTCACTCTTTGAAGCGTCATGCCCCCGCATGTATCTCTATGCCCGCTCCTGTGGATGAGAAGCTGACAAGACTGCAGTGGCCTGTGAGATGATGAACCCTTGAGAACAGTGAGAACTGAAAGGTTTTCAGGGCTGTGATAACTAGTTTTTAGAACTTATTTCCTCTTACAGAATTTATAATGTTGGGAACCAGTTCCAAAGAGCTGAATCAAGGATAAGAAACAAAATCTTTATATGCATGCCTTTTCCCTGAGTTTGATGGGAAGCTATATTCTCACATCTGTAATCAGATGCAGGTAAACTAGACTGAGATTATTTTTTGAGCTGTTACTGACTTCTACAAATAACACCACAAATAAGTCTCCTCCGCCCCCTCCCAGAGATTTAGACAGAGGGAGTGCAGAAAGAAAGTCATGATTTGTAAGGTAACCTGCAGTTATGTTAGGCAGTAATAGAAAACATTTTAAAATATTTGAAATAATATAATTGCTTTGCACTGGGAACACGCACATGAATAAAAGATGTTAGCAGGTGTCCTGCTAGTATAGAATCTCATGCTGTTGTATTTATTGGAAATATGCACACCATCAGCAGATTTAAATTTGTAGAAAGTAATTGGACCAAGTTTGAATAAAAAACTCAGGCTTAAAATCATGTAACTCCTTTAAACTGAATTTCCAGTTTAATAAAATAGAGTTTCTGCATCAAATTCCCTTTTATCTTAGATTTTTCACTATTATTCTGAAATTCATATTTCTGGGTATATAATATTTTCCCCTTGAAAATATTTTAACACACAATATACAACAATTGCCTATCATATGTGATGTGTCCTTTCCATAATATGATAATGGTTTTTGTAGAATTTCTAATATTTGACTATTAGGGACTTAATGTTTAATGTCTCTCTTGGTTGTAATTTTTATGGTGAGTAGCATACAGATTTGTAAACATCTCTTTATTATAGTTGATGTACAAAGATTCATTTACTTGTTATTTCATGTTCATCAGCACAATTTAATACAATAAATTACATGCATAACAGTTTTAGCTTTGTATAAAGGAATAGTCATCTATAATACTAGAGTGCAATTTGCTTTCTGATAAAAGTGTTGTTGGTTTTTTTTCCCTCTCCTTTGGCCCTATTTTTATTCCCTTAATGTTCTGAACTGCATGGGAAATGTAGAGCAAGTCTTGAGTCCGTTTTGAGAGAGGGCACCTGCCTTTCCAGCACTTCATACAGTGCAGTCATTATGCTTTCCTTTCAACTTTACCTTTTAACTTACCTGCTGTGTACTCTTATCACCACTACCGCCGTCCACCCCGTCCCTGCTCGTGTGCTAACAAACACTTTCTAAAATTGACATACGACATTATATTAGTTTCAGCTGTACAACATAATGATTCGATATTTGCATGTATTATGAAATGATGGCCACAATAGGTCTAGTTAACATCTGTCTTCATGCAGAGTTACAAATTTTGTGCGTGTTTCCTATGAGGACTTTTAAAAAAGATCTACTCTTTAGATGTGATGTGATTGCCATTGGTTGTGTTTTACCACCTTGAGTTTCTTCTTTTATTTTTTTGATCAGAAATTGATTTGTTAAAGCTGTTTGGAAGCATTCCTTATGATTGGTGCTACATGCATAGACTGAAGTGGAATGTAGATTCTAGTGATGTCACACTTTGTTCATTTCAGGAGACTGTACATTAGAAAGTGGCAGTCTGGGGCCCTGTGCCCCCTGTCATGCCATGCTGTAATCATGCCAACAAGCCTCTGCAGTTTTTCCTTGTGTCCTTTCTCTCCCCATCTCCAAACCCGTGTTATTCCTAATTTCGTGTTTTCTGTGGTTCATACTCCCATTTATTTCACCGCCTTCTCCCTTGTATGGAATCTGGCCCCGTCAGCCACATTACTGTCCACCCCCATGGGTGTGCAGCCCTCCAGGGGCCTCTGATTCTATTTGCTCAGTCCTTTGGTTTGTAGGTGAAATTCAGTTATCAGCTTCCCAGGTATCTCAGCGATAAAAAATCTGCCTGCCGATGCAGGAGACACAGGTGACCTGGGTTCAATCCCTGGGTCAGGAGGATCCACTGGAGGAGGAAGTAGCAAGCCAGTCCAGCATTCTTGCCTGGAGAGTCCCATGGACAGAGGTACTTGGTGGGCTGCAGGTCCATAGCGTCACAGAGTTGGACACGACTGAGCACGCCCGTGCCTGTCAGTTGTTGTATGTTGGACTGAATCAAATCGCCTTTAAATCAGGCTTTCATCTGGTAGCTCCTACCACCCTAGTGCCTTTCTGATAGACTGCACAGCTCTGTTTACATTGGTGCTCACACACAAAAATTTTTGGTGGTCTAATCACAGTACAGAAACCTTTTAGATGGACTGTGGTTCCTGAGAATTGTTCAGTTCAGTAGGTTTGAGAGGCAGTAGTGTTCCTCTGTGCAGAGGCTTTGCCTCTCAGAACCTCTGTAAATCTCACCCCATCCTTCTGAGACGGTTGTTTTGATGTCTGTGAAACAGCACAGAGAAAGCAGTATCAGCGTGTGCCACACTGTGGTTCTTGAGAGCTGTTAGTAGTGTCTGAACTGTATGAGAGACAGAGATAAGTGTGGTTTTTGTACCAGGCTGTGAACTGTCCAGGACTTGGAGTCCGGCACCACCATCGTTATCTTCTAACTATTCCTAAGATTATTTCACCAAAAAAAGGATACAATCAGGGCTACTTTCTAGACCTTGCATAATCTGGGATGTGCTGTGAAGTGTTAAAAATTAACAAGATTTTTTGTTTTCTCACTGGCTCTCTGAGCCAAGGGCTAGTTCTGTCTGCTAATGTTTCTAATCTCCTGGAAACCTATCTCTCCTTCTCATTTGGGCACTGCTGAAAATGTGTGTGATAAAATCTGAACTTTCATGAATATCTTTTTGCTAGCTACTGGCACAGATAGGCTATCTGGTGAGGATTTTTTTTTTTCTTTCTCTCTTTCTTTTCTTTCTACATTTCTTTTCCTTGGCTGAAAGGCAAGTATCTGAGTAAAGGACTGGGAGTCAGAAACCATAATCCCAGGGCTGCCGTCCTGTTAACTCACCCTGTGCGACCATGGACAAACGACCTTGTCCTCAGGGACCTTGTTTTTTAGCATGAAAGTAATACTTGGATAACTGAGGAGAGACTGAGCAGATAATGTTAAGTGGGTATTTTTGTTATTTCATGGTTGTGGTCTCATCAGATGGCACTTGTGTTTCTGGATGAACATCTCAGTCAAGTCACTCTACAATGACATCCGGTAGTTCATATTTCTGAAAATGGAAGTCTTTTGGCAAAATTGTATCTAGCACTGCTGGACATGCACTGCCCACCATTGCAGGGAGGCAGTTTGTCATTTAAAATCACAGACTCTGAAACCAGACAGACCCAGGCTGTACTGGATGACAATGTACTACATGACATTAGGCAAGAGACTTAATCCCTCTGTGCTTCTGCTGCCACATCTATGAAATGGAGAAAATATTACCTATCTCATTAACTGCTCTGAGGATTAAATGAGTCAGTATATGAAAAATACTTGAAGAATGCCTGGATTAGGGTAAGTGTTCAATAAGGTTCAGAGAGGCTGGCCTCAGAAAGCACCACGCAGTCAACCTGGCACCGAGCTAATTCAGGCATGACTAGTTGTGTCTGTCTTCTCTCCTAACGGTGACTTTGGAGTTTGTTATAGTGTCCTGATGTTCCCTTATGCTTTGCTCCTGGCTTTTAGAACATTTCTTGGTTTAGGATCAACTACNTTCTCATTTGGGCACTGCTGAAAATGTGTGTGATAAAATCTGAACTTTCATGAATATCTTTTTGCTAGCTACTGGCACAGATAGGCTATCTGGTGAGGATTTTTTTTTTTCTTTCTCTCTTTCTTTTCTTTCTACATTTCTTTTCCTTGGCTGAAAGGCAAGTATCTGAGTAAAGGACTGGGAGTCAGAAACCATAATCCCAGGGCTGCCGTCCTGTTAACTCACCCTGTGCGACCATGGACAAACGACCTTGTCCTCAGGGACCTTGTTTTTTAGCATGAAAGTAATACTTGGATAACTGAGGAGAGACTGAGCAGATAATGTTAAGTGGGTATTTTTGTTATTTCATGGTTGTGGTCTCATCAGATGGCACTTGTGTTTCTGGATGAACATCTCAGTCAAGTCACTCTACAATGACATCCGGTAGTTCATATTTCTGAAAATGGAAGTCTTTTGGCAAAATTGTATCTAGCACTGCTGGACATGCACTGCCCACCATTGCAGGGAGGCAGTTTGTCATTTAAAATCACAGACTCTGAAACCAGACAGACCCAGGCTGTACTGGATGACAATGTACTACATGACATTAGGCAAGAGACTTAATCCCTCTGTGCTTCTGCTGCCACATCTATGAAATGGAGAAAATATTACCTATCTCATTAACTGCTCTGAGGATTAAATGAGTCAGTATATGAAAAATACTTGAAGAATGCCTGGATTAGGGTAAGTGTTCAATAAGGTTCAGAGAGGCTGGCCTCAGAAAGCACCACGCAGTCAACCTGGCACCGAGCTAATTCAGGCATGACTAGTTGTGTCTGTCTTCTCTCCTAACGGTGACTTTGGAGTTTGTTATAGTGTCCTGATGTTCCCTTATGCTTTGCTCCTGGCTTTTAGAACATTTCTTGGTTTAGGATCAACTTCTACCAGCCTCAGAACAAGGCCCAGCATCTCAGCCCCGCTAAACCCAGCGTATGAGGCACAGGCTGCCTGCACACAGCTGCTGTGGTCAGAATGGAACCAGGTTACTCACTGTCGGGGAGAGCCTCAAGCATCTTAAGGCTTGGAGATGTGTGTCTTAGGTCATGCTGTGGAGGGCTGGGAGACCCCCACTGCTGACAGACCAGTCTAGCGTGGTGTGAGACAGAGCAGAATTGCTTTTTCGGAGGTAAAGATGTGGACCAAATGGGGGATCCAGAAGGCAGTGTCATAGAGTGATGGGCCCTTCATGTAAAATCTATAGTGTTTCATGAACAGGCCCATTTCATATGATATTTGTGTGGAAAGGGCTCTCAGTCCATTGCTGCCTCTCTGCCACAGCAGCCCTTTGAGATGTTCCCTATCCTTCTCCTGAGAGGGGCTTCACCAGAGGCTCACTGGGTAAAGAATCTGCCTTCAATGTGTTAGACGCAGGAGATGCGGGTTTGGTCCGTGGGTCAGAAGGATCCCCTGGAGGAGGGCAATACAACCCACTGCAGTATTCTTGCCTGGAGAATCCCATGGACAGAGAAGCCTGATGGGCTACAGTCCATGGGGTCTCAAAGAGTTGGATGCAACGGAAGCAACTGAGTGTACTTTACTGAGAACGTATCATCCAGTTAATAAGCAGTTTTTGAATGATGGGACTTAATTACCCTCAAAAACACAAGGAAGCAACTCTAATGCAGAATTAGAATGAAAACTCCTCTCCCAAGTCTCATAAATCTGGCTTCAACTTCAAACATTCTAGCTCAAACCCCATTTCGCCAAATTTTAAACTGAAAGTTACAAATAAACTCAGGTCATTTAAAATAAGCCTTGACCCCTTGTAAATGTTTTACTTATTTCTAGAAATAAGAATTGAGAGTGAAGCAACTGTTAGTGGACTAATACATATTTTTAAAAGTTCTCACTGGAGAATCACTGCCCTCATTGTAAGCAGGACAGATCAACTCCAGTGGCCAGTGTCTGGGCAGCATCCATGAAGCCTTTCCTCCAGAGAAGCTTGTCACTTAAAAGCCCTGAAAATCGCCCGTTCTCTTCTCTTGCCAGATAGATAAAGGCCAGAAGTGGGCTTCTAGGACTCTGAAGTAGAATGCTGAGATTGATATTAGTCAGAACAGAGATTACTCATTAGTGCATATGAATAAGGGGCTTCTCAGGAGGCGCAGTGGTAAAGAATTGGTCTGCCAGTGCAGGAGACGCAAGAGACACGGGTTTAATCCCTGGGTTGGAAACATCCCTTGGAGTAGGAAATGGCAACCTGTTCCAATGTTATTGCCTAGAATATTCCATTGGACAGAGGGGCCTGGTAGGCTACACCTGTGGGGTCGCAAAGAGTCAAACACAACTGGGTGACTGAGCATGCTCACATACACACACACATATGAATAAAGCCTGTTACTTTATTGAAATTTTTTGTTCATCACCCCTGTCTTTCTTCCCAATTCTCCCTTGCCCATCACCTTTAATTCAATGGGCACCTTTATTGAGCCTCAGCTATCAGTAAAGCTGCTGCAGCCTTGCCAAAGAGTATGAGAAGGTGACTCTGACCCCATCCTAGTTCCACCAGGTGCTTATGATTTACTAGGACACATAGGAAAACAAATGTGAGAGGTGCCAGGTGCCATCATAATCTGGCCTTCACAGACATACAAAGTAGGAACCAAGGAGTCGAGATGCTGAGAGAAAATCAGAAAATATTTTGTCAAAGAGATGTGTCATGAGGGATGAATTGTACAGATAGGTGCTAATAGATTGTGCACTAGGATTCCTCAGGGAGAGAGTATTCTGATTTGAACTGTATCAAGAGGACTTTGGTGATAATGAAAAGATTGATTTGGGCTGCATTTTGCAGAGCATCATATGCCCACTAACACCTATCCCCCCTCCCCCGCCAGTTACCCTGGGTGTCCCTGGGAGTACTTACTAACAATTAGATTCATCAGTTTGTTGGGTTTTTAATGATACAAGTAATAAATATTTTTGGCTTTGTGATTGCAACTGTCACAGTTACTCTTTTCTTGTAGCCAAAGCAGCCATAGTTGACATGGAAATGAATGAGTGTGGCCAAGTTCCAATAAAGCTTTATTTATAAAAATAGGCAGTAGCTAATTTTGCCCCATGGGCCATAGTTTGCCAACCCTTGATCTGATTTTGAGAGTAAGCAAAACAAAACAGGAGTTCAACCAGTGAGGGATTAAAAAGTGTGAATATTGCTTCTGTGTTTCGGTTTGATGGCTTTGGGCATGCCCCCTCTGTCTGTATATTTCCAGTATCACTTAAGATGCTATACAGGTTGCACTTTAGGATGGCGTAGACTTAAAATGTGATGTCTCTGAGTTCTTGATGATAACAACACCTCTATTAAAAGTAGAAATGTGCCTAATTTCTTATTTGTAGTTGACTAGATAACGTAGAGATAACGTAGTTATCACTATAGCATTTTATAAATTATTCTTCCTGAATCCAGTGTTTAGTCACCTTCTAGTCATGCTTTCCTATTAGAGAATGCTGTGATCTGGCTCTGAGTCTCTAAAATTTCAATAAGTGATTTTTTTTTCCCCAAAGTTTAATTTAAAAAAAAAATTAAGCAACCTGCCTAACTTTGTAGTTTTTGCCCTGTCCTGTTATTCATTTAATTGGTTCTGCTAATGTGAAAACCCTTTCAAATATGAAAAAAATAAAGCAAGAGAGAAAAGTTGATTATTTCTGTAATTGGATTTTCTCTTGAATAAAATGATTTTACCCACTTTATCTTTCTGACTTAAGGGATGGGGGTGGGGGACCAGTTTTCTTTCATATTGTAGTCAGAAGCAGACAGAAGGTTTAGACTGTTCCAAGGTATCAGAATAGTGTATTGGTTCTGGTTGTAATTAATTACTGATGCTGAATATACCCTGGCCCCTGCTTTCATCCCCAAATCTAAATTTCCACTGTGTGCAAAATAATTCCATCCAGGAAGAATTCTAATTACTTTAGTAATTATCGTCTTATCTCTAAATGGAATTCAGACATTTGCGGCAGTTTATGAATGTTAGAAATGTTTCATTTCCTTTTCACCTTGAGTAACAGAAAAATACACATTACAGAATCTGGCTTCATTGAACCTTATAATTCATGTTACCATAGAAACAGAAAAACTCATATAAGAATTGTGTTAACAGTAGCATAGATAGTAAATACCTTCACTTTAACCAGCAATATCATAAAATGATTTTAATAAAAGAAGTGTAAAACTTCTGTGAAATTTAATATGGTTCCTTTAACTATTATAACAATATTATCCCGTTTGCTTACTTTTAATTTTTAAAGCAATATCTTTGGTCTTATGTAGGGCTTTGTGCTTACTCCTACATACTTGCTGTAAAAGCAAACATGGTGTTACAGGATAAAAAACTTACTTAACATAGTATTTATTTAGTTTTTAGTTAACTGTGATGATTCATTTGATTTTTTGCTTGAAGCCAAACCGTATATTCTGGATTTAAACCAGGTTTAGAAATGTAATGGATGACACTAAATTCTTTGGTGTTATGCATATGCACAGCTCCATCTTTCTCCCCAACCTATTTACCAGCTACTTTTCTTTCTGAGTTTCGGAAACACTTCTGCCCATGAACCTGATTAGCTTTTACACAGACATTTAATAGTCTTTTTTTTTTTTTTTACCATTTTATTTTTTTTTTCAGTTTTTAATATTTTTAATTGAAGTATAGTTGATTTACAATGTTGTTAATTTATGCTGTACACCAAAGTGACTCAGTTATACATATATATTTTCTTTTTTTATAAATATTCTTTTCCATTGTGGTTTGTCATAGATATTGAATATAGTTCTCTGTGCTATCCAGTAGGACCTTGTTGTTTACCCTTTCTCTCTCTTTATATAAAAGCTTATATCTGCTAACCCCAGCCTCCCATGCCATCCCCCTCTGCCAACCCATTTCTTTTTAAATCCTGATTTAAAATTTTTAATCCATTTTAAATCCTGATTTCTTAGAATTTCTAAAAATTTGCAAAGCTTTAACAGATCATCTGTCACTTTATCATCTTCCTTTGCTTGTCTCATGTATATTACTTTTTTACTTCAAAAAAGTAAAATTGTACCAAATTTAAACAGTAAACATCTGAATTTTTTAAGCTTATCAAAAGATTTTATTACTTTCAAAGAGAAGGCATAATTTTAAAAACTAATTACTACTAGCTGCTCTTTCTCAGAGAGGGACCTTGAAAGTCTATCCCTGATTATAAATATCACTAAAAATTACTGTGTGAATTATAATTATATTAGCATGTAGATTTTGGCTACTATTGAAAGTAATTTCTTCAAACAAGTAGATTAAACTGCTCTCTAAAGGTCAGGAATTTTATATGTTCTGTTTTGAAAAAGATCAGAGCTATTTATTTGTAGGACTACATTTATGTTCTTACTGTATTCAGGTTCTTAAAAAATAGGGTTGAAGTTTTTTTCTAAACCTGTGTTTTTACCATTTATATGTAATTTTATCCTCAGAGAATGTGATCTGTGTAAATGTGATCTCATTAAGGTAGTAGAATGTGAACTTTGATGAATTTGATTGTTTTGATCAGTGTCCTTTCGTGAGGAAAAATTTTACAAGCTTTTTCTTATAGAGGATATTTAATAAACCCAAACATTTCAGCCTGATCAGTGCTCTTTCCACTGCTCTTCTCTGGTGATTATAGAGGCATTTAAAGCCTAAATGGTTACCTGATAATATATACTTTTTTATCCTTATCATCACTCATCAAGAAATAGGTAGATATAATTATTCCTATTAACAGATGGTTCCGAGAAAGGAAGCAGTAATAATATCCCTAGAAAGAAATCAGATTTTAAATCCAAACAGATTTGGGTTTCTAGTCACTGAATCACAGATTGTCTTAGTTTTCTGAGCCTTGGGTCCCTCTTTCACAAAATAAAGATGACTTCCTGGAGTGCTGTGATGACCAAATAAAGTGATGAATATGAAGCATTTATAGTAGCAGCTGTTGTACAGTATGCGCTTAAGAGATGCCAGCTTGCTTTTGTGTTCCTTAAGAGACTAACAGAAATGGGGAACAAGACCTTCCCAGCTCCCTTGAATGTGGACTCGCCTCCTTCTGCTACACTTACAGCCCCTGCTTCTGCTCAGGTTTCTTCTGTATCTGATAGTATGGGTAGCGAAAGTGAAAGGAGCTCAGTCATGTCCAACTCTTTGCGACCCCATAGACTATACAGTCCATGGAGTTCACCAGGCCAGAATACTGGAATGGATAGCCTTTCCCTTCTCCAGGGGAACTTCCCAACCCAAGGATCAAACCCACATCTCCTGCATTGAGGGCAGATTCTTTACCAGCTGAGCCACAAGAGAAGCCCAAGAATACTGGAGTGGGTAACCTATCCCTTCTCCAGTGGATCTTCCCAACCCAGGAATCGAACTGGAGTCTACTGTTCTTACCGGATTCTTTACCAACTGAGCTATCAGGATAGTGTGGGTAAGTGTTAGTAAAAAAATATAGCAGTAGTATATGATAAGAATATAAAGACACTAAAAGTTGACATGCCGTGATTAGTTTGATACTCTTCATCACACAAAAAATTAGAAGATACTGACCTGGTGATGTGATTAAAGTATAAATATGTATGAATATGTGTAAAGTTGGAAGAAAAGTTATGAGCAACTTAGACAGCATATTAAAAAACAGAGACATTACTTTGCCAACAAAGGTCCGTCTAGTCAAGGCTATGGTTTTTCCAGTGGTCATGTATGGATGTGAGAGTTGGATTATAAAGAAAGCTGAGTGCTGAAGAATTGATGCTTTTGAATCGTGGTGTTGAAGAAACTCTTGAGAGTCCCTTGGACTGCAAGGAGATCCAACCAGTCCATCCTAAAGGAGATCAGTCCTGGATGTTCATTGGAAGGACTGATGTTGAAGCTGAAACTCCAATATTTTGGCCACCTGATGCCAAGAACTGGCTCATTTGAAATGACCCTGATGCTGCAAAAGATTGAAAGCGGGAGGAAGGGGATAACAGAGGATGAGATGGTTGAATGGCATCACCAACTCAATGGACATGAGCTTGAGTAAACTCTGGGAGTTGATGATGGACAGGGAGGCCTGGCGTGCTGCAGTCTTGGGATTGCAAAAAGTCAGACACGACTGAGGAAGTGAGCTGATGTGTAAAGTATAAGAAATTCAAAAATACTCTTAATACTAGCAATTTCTGGCCTCAGCGCAACCTGACAAAAGTCCAAAAATATTTAACACAGGAATTATAAGAGCACTGAGTTTGTTTCTGTAAGTTAAATATGTTAAAACCTGTTGCACAAATAAAAACTGGTCCATAGACGTTGATAACTAAAAATAAAATTAAATAAGTAGAGCTTAAAATATCTGAGCCAAATTTCTACTTAGAATGTAACTTAACCAGCAGTTCTGTACATGATTTTCTGTTTGGTAAGGTTTGCTCAAATATATACATAAGTGTGATCAGTACCTAAGTGACACAGATAAGTGATAAGACTGACCCTTCCTTTGCCATATAGTGGAGTGGGGTAGTTGTTCGCTTCTCATACTGGAGTGGGTAGACGTTCCCTTCTCCAGGGGATCTTCCCAGCCCAGGGATTGAACCCAGGTCTCCCTCATTGCAGGTGGATTCTTTACCAGCTGAGCTACCAGAGATGCCCTACCATTTAGTGATTCTGTGACTACTGGCAATGTGTTCTACCTTTCTGAATTTTATTTCGCTAATGTTACTTTCCTTCTCGTAGGGACTAAGTAGACTCTACCTTACATGAGGTTATTTAAACAAGATATTTAAGTTCACATATTGCCTGTTACTTAGTATCCATATGATAAATGATGATTACTGTTAACATCTCTCTGACAGGATTAGAATAATACTGGTTAAAATATGTCAGATAGTATGTAGCATGAACCATCCTAAGCAGCTAGTATATGTACTAACTCATTAATCCTCATATCTGTGAATACTTTGGCTATCCTCATTTTATAGAGAAGGAAATTGAAGCATCCTGGTACTAAGTAACTTGCCCAAAAGCTTGCAGCTAGTTAGTAGCAGAGCCCTCAGGGAAGACTTTTCTCCTAGTCACCCATGATAAAAGATCAGGAATGGATTCCCAAGCCTTCTGGTCTTTCTTTGTCCTAGTGACCCATTTTGGCTTTTCAGCCCTTAGCTAAACATATCAGGGGTTTTTCTGTTTTCAGTCCAGGTTCTTTGAGAACTTTTTTGCAAACTTATGAAAATAAATTTAACTTTCTTTGAAGATGTCATACTGTTTCTCCCTGAATTTCCTCTTTTAGTATGAAGAAAATGACTCCTTGTTGTCATAAATCAGTAGTTGGGAAATAAGTGCAAGTTTTCTTCCTTCTAGTCCTTCATGAAAGCAGGCTCTGAACATAACTCCCTTTCAACCTTAACTTTACCTTTTATTATCTTTGCCTTTTTTCCCCTATTTGACCGTATTTAACTCTTGCCTAAGGACATCTTAGAATAAAGTATATTATGGAGAATTCCATAACTATCTTCAGACAGATAATTTTTGTTTGGGTGTTGTTTTTTCACTTTTAAGAGGTTTGTTGTGGGTATAATTCGGACACCATCCAGTATGCACCCAACATAAGTGTGTGTTTGAAGATTTTTAGTAAATGTATACATTTGCGCAACCGTCATCACAACTCAGTTTTAGAATGCTTTCGTTATGACAAAGATCCTCTTAATGACTACTTGGAGTGAATCCCTGCTCCCTGCCCCAGGCCACCACTGATCTGTTTTCTGTCTCTATAGTTTTGCTTCTTATAGACATTTCACCCAAGTGGAAAATAGTAAGTAATTCTTTGTGTCTCCTTTCTTTTATTTAGGAAACATTTTCAAGGTTCATCCATGTTGGTGCATCTATCATTAGTTGGTTCTCTTTTATTTATAAATTTCCATTGTATGGATATCCATTTGTTTATTCATTCACCAGCTGATAGACATTTGGACTGTTTCCAGGTTGGAACCATCATGAAAAAAAGCTAGTGTAAAAATCTACATACAAGTCTTTGTGTGGACATAAGTTTTAATTTCTCTTGGTGCATAACTAGAAATAGACTTTCTCAGTAACACTAAGTGTGTTTTTAACTTTTTAAACAATTACCAAACCACTTTCCAAAGTGTGCCATTTTAAATTCCCACCTGCAATGGGATAAGGGTTTCAGTTTCTCAATATGCACACTGATGTCTGCTGTTTTTCAGTGTTTTCTCAGTATAGCCACTCTCCTGAGTATGAGGCATCTTGCATGGTTTTACCTGGGGTTGTCCAGATTACTAATGATGTTGGACAATTTTTTATGCACTTTTTTATACTGTCTGTATATCTTCTTTAGTGAAGTGCTAAAAATCCTTTGTACAATTGTGTTGTCTTCCTGTGTTGATGAGCCAAAAGAGTTCTTAATATATTTTGTGTACAAACTATACAAATCTTTTTATCAGATATATGATTTGTAAAGCTGTTCCCAGTCTGTAGTTTCCTCTTTTTGTTTTCTTAACAGTGTGGTTTTCAGTAAGCCCAATTTATCAGTTTGTCCAACTTCTTTTCATAGATTGTGCTTTTGGTATTGCTGTTATAGCTAATAGATCTTTGCCTTAGTCAAGTCTCAAAGTTTGTTCTGGAAATTTAGTAATTCTAGCTCTTAGGTTTATATCTATGATTCATATAGAAGTACTTTTTATATATAATACAAGATAAGGGTCTAATAGTACTTTTTATATATAATACAAGATAGGGGTCTTTTTTTTCTCTTTTTTGGCACATGGTATGTAATTGCTCCAGCACCATTTACTGAAAACACTGTCTCTTGCCCTTGTTGACTTTCGTTGGCTGTTTTGTTGAAAATGAACTATAAATTTATGGGTGCATTTTTGGACTCTCTCTGTTGTTTCTCTCACGGGTCTGTTCTTATACTGCTACCATGCTGTCTTGATTACTGTAGCTTTTGTTGTAGGTCTTTAAGTTGGGTTTCACCCTTATGGCAGAAAGTGAAGAGGAACTAAAAAGCTTCTTGTTGAAAGTGAAAGAGTAGAGTGAAAAAGTTGGCATAAAACTCAACATTCAGAAAACAAAGATCATGGCATCTGGTCCCATCACTTCATGGCAAATAGATGGGGAAACAGTGGAAACAGTGTCAGACTTTATTTTTCTGGGCTCCAAAATCACTACAGCCATGAAATTAAAAGACACTTTCTCCTTGGAAGGAAAGTTATGACCAACCTAGATAGCATATTCAAAAGCAGAGACATTACTTTGCCAACAAAGGTCNTTGAAACTCCTTAGTAACCAGACTTCACTAAAGTAGAACATGGCTACCAAATACTTAGATAGGAAAATTTTCCCTAATTTGTTTCCCTTTTCCTTATCTAAAAAATCAGTGATAAAAATAGGCTCTAACCCATACTGAAAGAAAAACAAAATAACAGTTACTTTCAAACAACACTCTTTATCCTGTCTTTAGAATGCCTCTTAGTGAAAATATGTTGTTGCCTTGAATATATATTTATTTCCATTAAAATCAAACTTCCCAAATGTTCTTTCCAAAGGTCAAATTTGCATGTTTATATTTTCTGTTTCATTGAGTCTTCCTTTATTAGTCTTCATTAATCTTAACTAATTCTATTAGTATTTTAAAAATTGTGGCTGAGGTTCTTAGTTTAACTAGAAGAGGTAACTTAAGTTTTAAAAGTCCTTTAATTCTTAGCTATCATTTCCAGACTTTCTTTTTAAGAAAATTTTGATGAAGAATAAATAATGAAACTCTAATGAATTCTATGTTTTAAGAGGCCTATGACTTAAAAAAAAATTTTTTTTAGGTGACAAGACTATCTTTGGAATGTTCATGTTGGTTTAAAACATTACCTTTGCAATATTAAATCCACCTGCTTGCTTGTCTTACATCTTGGAACCAGAGATAGAGATAATGTGTTTAGATCTATGTTAGCATAAAATACTCATAACTCACTCACGTGCAGTTTCTAGTACATTTACCCTAGGGATAACGCTTCTTCCTCAGCTCTGAAGAGTGTAGGTGCTTGTTTCTGAGATAGCTGCAGGGCCATCCTTGGGGTAGATGAAGGTAGCTTCACTGAAAATGTCCCCAATGGATTTAGCTGAGGGAGTGAATTTTTGCTGGAGGCATTTCGGATCACGGCGAGGTGACCACTTGGAATAGATGTCAAATAAGAAATGTTCTTAAATCATATGCAGATTTAAGAACAGTGACATATAACTGCTCTCCCAAATCTAGCTGCCTATGAATTCTTTAAAAAAAGCAGACTGGAGAAATAAAGCAGATAGACAAGAACTTTGTCACTTTCTCTAAATGTCTTTAAAACTTTTTGTTGTTTCTGAGTATGATGTGAAAGTTTAACAGCTCAATATATTAGAGAATCTCAAGTTGCCTTAATGGAAGAAATTCTGATATTTTTACCTTGCCTGATAGCATAATTACACTATGTACACAGTTTCTGATTTTCAAAGTAAACTTTTTTCTTTGAGAGGAGAGGGAAAAAGTATTTTCCAGAGTTTTTATAGTCTAGATTGTTCATTGTATTTTATTCTAAACCAATTTCCAATCATTCCTCAAGGCAAGCCCTTTTTTCTCCTGATCTTTTTCATTTGATTGATCTTTTCAGAAGGAATATTTTGGGTTTCTTAAGCAGTTAATTGCATTTGGTTCCTCTAGTGGGTCTTTTAAGTTTCTTTTTCCTGAACATGTCATATCTCTTTTTACTTCCATTTTTGATAAGAGTTTTTAGCCTGACAATAGTTTTGTTTTTATAGATTTCAGCAGATTACGTAGAATCTTTTATGATGACTCTAAAGTAACAGAAGTATGAGCTGGATTTTCATCCATATAGGTGGTTGGGAATCACCTACCTTGTATGAGTTTTAATACAGATGGTATTCATTTAACAAATGGAGAAGCAACTTGAATGGTCTCTAAGGCCCCTTGAAACTCTTTAATTGTCTTTGATTCTCTATCATTTGGTCTTAAGGCCACCATTCAAACCAATATTTAGAAACTTTGGGTGCTTTAGTTTCCTAGATCATCCACTTAAATATGTTTTCTGCATTTCCCTATTCTTTTACCTTTTCCTTTATTATAAATCTGGTGACTTTTTGTTTGTATAATCAGTTAATTAAATGGCTTTTTCTTGACTATAAACTACTAATAGTAAGCATAATAATTTGTTTTTTTGTGGGGACTTGTAATGGTGGCAGTAAGACCAACCATGGTGGAGAGAATAATTGACTCCCAAAAATGTCCACAGGCTAATCCTCACACCTGTGGATGTGTTGCCTTGCAGAATAAAAAGGGCTTTTAAGATGCGAGTAAGTGAAAGCATGTGAAATGGGTAGGCTCAGTGTAATCTCAAGAATTCTTCTAAGAGGAAAGCAAGAAGGTTAAACCTACAGAGAGGAGATGTAAGATCAGAAGCAGAGATCAAGTAATATGCTTTGAAGATCAAGGACAGGACCATGAGCTAAGGGATGCACGTGGCCTCTAGAAACTGGAAAAGGCCAGGAACAGATTCTCCCTTAGATATTCCAGAAGGAACACAGCATTGCCAACACCTTGATTTTAGCCCATGAGACATGGTTGTAGGCTTCTCACCTCCAAAACTAGGAAAGAGGCAACATCAGTGAGACCACTGTTCATCTTTACTGCCATAGGTGGGTTTTTGCTTATTTTTTAAGGTGATTGCTCCTGATTCCTCTCAGCCTGAATCATTCTTCAAAAAATCCCAGCCCTCCCTCTGTGAATCCTCACTGCCCCTACCTTGATTTCTGCACTCTGAATCTGAACTTTTGCCTGCCTGCCTGCCACGGAGCACTGCCTAACCTTTTATTAAGTCCTGATGTGACGGTAATGAACTAATTCCATTATCATGTAAATCAGATCTCATGTAGTCAAGCCCACAGGAGTAGACATATGTAGAATATAACTCGAGGGTGGAGCCATGTTTTGCTCAGGATGGTAAAGATAAGAAAAAGCATAGATTTTTGTTGGTACCTGAAACCCTTTCATATGACTCTTCTGTTAAATACAAGCCATTGTAAGAAAAAATTAGAGATGGCTATACTTTAGAACCATGGTTTGTCTTGAAAACCTTAGTATTTCAAGTTTTCTAAGATAACCCAATTTTAGGACAGTGAAAAGTCAGATATGATTTGAGAACCTTGAGTTCAGTGATAGCAGTCTGAGTTTGTACTTTATGGTGGCCTCATATAAAGTTTTTTTTTTAACCTTTCTTAGAAAAAAATTTGCTTGTTTCTTATGATTTTTTTAGATTTTTCTTTCATTTTTCCATTTATTTTGCCTGCTTATTTTATGAATTTATAATTACCAAATTAGTGGGAAGGTATGTGGTTATAAGTCTTCTATCAGATGCTGAATAATTCAGGTTGAGAAGGACTGAATGATTTTGTATTAAATAAAGAGAATATAAACTTTATCCTTTGCAAAGTCATCTTTATTATATTTTAGTCTAACTTTTTTTCAGTGATGATTATATGCTTTGATTCAGAAGTTTCAGAAAAGTTGGAAAGATCTACATAATTCTTTTATGCCTTTTATATGAATTTGATTTATTAAAATTGTAATATTCAATTTGAACTCACTTTTATTACCTTAATAACAATTTTAGAACTGAGTAGACTCTTCAGAGTAACTTCTAAAGATAAAGAACCTCCTATTTTTTGGTCTTATATTATTTTATCTGTGATAACTATGGTTCATTAATAACTTCATATTTATAACCTTCCAAGGGATTTATATGTGTAGTTCCAAGTATTAGACCTAATGTTAAATGTGTATTTAGGTCAACAGAATATATTTGGTAATTTAATATGATACTCTTTTCTAACTTCTGCCTCTTAAGATCATGTTTATTTCATGATTAAGGACTATCTTTATTTTTGCTACTCAAAATAAAATACCTTTATCAAAGTGGTATGTAAGATTAGAAGATATATTGGCAGGGAAAAGAACCTTCCATTGTTTGAAGACTAATATGTGCCTGAATCATATAGTCTGTATTTTTCATGTACTTTGTCCTATGTTATTCCTCCAACAAAACTTTTAGGTATTGTTTCATACTTCAGGGGTGAGTTAGGTGAGACTCAGAGAAGTCAAATAAACTCATCCATGGACTTCCCTGATGGCTCAATGGTAAAGAATCCACCTGCCAGTGCAGGAGATGCAGTTTTAATCCCTGGGTCAGGAAAATCCCCTGGAAAAGAAAATGAAAACCCACTCCACTATTCTTGCCTGAAATATCCAGTCCACGGGGTTACAGGAGTACATGACTGAGCATGCACGTACACATAAGTGACATGTCTGAGACCCCATTCATTTCTGACTCTTGGCTCCATACTCTTATATACAATAAAATAAGTATTTATCCCACAGAGTCAAAGTAATTTAAGAATATTTTGACCAAAAAGTGTTGGTTTCCAAAGTTGTTTTTCTGTCATAGCAGTGATTTCTAAAAATTTTTATTTCTTAAAAATGATTTTAAACTGATAGAAAAGTTGTATATCTCCAGTATACCCTTTACCCAGACTTACCAATTTCCCTACATTTGCTTTTTCTTAAAAAACAGTCACTTAGACATTGGCTTTTCCCCCTTAACCTACAATGGAATATACTCTGAGAAAATGCACACGCACGCGTGCGCGCGCGCGCGCGCGCGCACACACACACACACACACACACACACACACAAAACTGACATCATTCTGCTTTGCCCCTTAATATTTAGTGTGCATTTCCTAAAAACAGTTTCTTAATCACAATATTGTTATCAAATTCAGGAAGCTTAACAATGATACAGTGCTTTCTCTAATCTACAGTTCAGATTCCAATTTTGTCAAGGATCCCGACATTGTCCTTCATAACTGTCATTTTTCTGATATGGGACTCAGTTCAGAATCTTACATTTAAGCTCTTTAGTCCTCTTTAATCAAGATAGTTTCTCAGATTTTCTTTATATTTCATGGTGTGTTGACACTTTTTAAGATTAATGGCCAGTTATTTTATGGAATGTCCCTCAATTGGGTGTGAATTTTCCTCCTGTTTAGATTCATGTGACATATTTGGTCCTGTTTAAGTAAATAAATGATGTTATATCCTTCTCAGCATATCACATCCAGAGACACATAATGCCTTTCTGTCCCTTGCTGGTGATCATGCGGTTAAGGTGGAGTCTGGTTTTCTCCACTGAATACTTAACTGTTTTTAGCAAAAGAATGTTTAATCTCAGGTATTTAATAGGATCATAGACAGGGATAAGGGAAAAAAAGGCCTTGAAAACTCAAAAATTTTAGTGGTTTAATTCACACTTTCTATGATAGCTTGAACTGCCATAATGATGTAATCGAAACAAATTTTCATTTCTTAGCTTTAATATATTCTAAATCTTTAGATTTTTTTCTATCAATTTTTAATCCTTAGAGTACAATTGTTTTAAACAAGATACTTTTCCCATCTTTTAATTGAAGCATGGTTGCTTTTTAATGTTTTAGGTGTAGAGCAGAGTGATTCAGTTTTGTGAATGTGTATTTTCTCAGATTATATTCCATTGTAGGTTATTTCAGGAAACTGAATATAGTTATGTGTGCTAGGCAGCAAATCCTAGTTGTCCATCTGTTTTTTTATTTAATGTAGTGTATATCTGTTAATCCCAAATTCCTAAATTATCCCTCCCCACCCCTGAAAATGACATTTAAATTGAGTGTGCAGTGACAGAGAGGGGAAACTAAAATTGGAAGGCAGAAAAATTGTTTCATTGACGTGCCTGTATATTTACACAGCAAATAAGCACATGTGGAATTTTCATTCTTAAAAATTGTGCATTTCAAAAACTTGCGTGGGTCAAGAGGAGCTAGGAAAATTCATGGATCTTTAACATTTGGAGGGAATTCATAGGTCATGAGTGAGATATTTCTCCTGAAATACTGTGATACTTACCAGCTCTGTTGGAATATACTCAGTGTCAAAGTCATACTGTTGGAATAAGAAATATTTTCCATGTATCTTTTATTCCTTTACTGTCTTTCCTCTTGAACTTTGTTATCAGTGAAATGAAAAGGTATCCTCTCAAACTACTTTCTAAGTCATTTTAACTTATCTTAGGACAAACAAATATAAAAAGGTGGAGGGCAAATTCTGTATGTAAATTCCATGGCGGAATCCAGTTACTGTTGGTTCTACTTGGAATCAAGCACAGAAACATGATTGAGATCACTGGGGACATTACAGAGTTAATGGAAAGATTCAGTAATTGATGGATCTCTTCCCAACTAACTTGATATTAAGTCTTAGAGAGCCCAGGAGCTCCAGGACCCCCCAGGGAGCAGCCCTCTTTATTCAGATGCTATTAAAATGAAAATCAGAGTGTGCTTCAAGGGTCTAGAAAGGTTATCCAAATGGATAATTTGTCGGGTACCTGAAATCCTATTGCATTAGAGAATTTAAAGACCACTGTGAAGTAGTTTAATTTGATTTCATCTTCTATTAGCGGCCAGAATTATATAGGGACAGATTGGAAGATGGAGAAAGGCTCTCTGCTGGCACCTCACACCAGTATAACGTAGCCGCAGCAGTCAGATTGCCCATAATGACCAAAAACACGGTGCTGGGGAGTAATTTAAGTCTCTTGATCCCTTCGGAAATTGGATCTGCTGTTTTTAAAAATATAGTTAAAACTGTAGTTAGGGTCAAAAAAGTCAAAGTGTTAGTCTAGGTCTCTAATTTTAGGTCAGTGGGTCTTAACATTTTTTGAGAATTTGATGTTATATAAAAAAATATATATATAATATTTACTACACATATATACATGCATATATATCCATACATGTGCATTCTTTCCAGAAAAAAAGCAAATTTTCCTAAAAATGTTAATGTTTTTAGAGTGTATGGATATCCTTAAGCCACCCATGGTAAGGAACAGTGTGCAGAGTGATTTGTGTACCTGACTGGCCCACCATTGACTCTGTTGACTTCCTGTCCACAGTTGGACGTTTCCTCAGAGATGGCAGGTGCCAACAGTGAATGCTTGCTGAATGGAATAAAAGATTAAGTGTAGACAAACCACATAATTGCTGAAGAAGTCTCATAAAAACACTTACTTTGATAAATAGATTCTTTCATGAGGAAAACATACTTGAACACATGGTTGGCGAATATGCTTCGTATAAACCCAACAGAGAAAACGAAGTCAAGAACAAAGATAGCACAGCACTTCTAGAAACTGGGCTCATAGAGGTCTGAGAGAGAATGAGAAAGAGACCGCTCCAAGAGTCATAAAATATGACCTGAACCTGGAAAAGAATTCACTGAAGCAGTTTATAAATGGCCCTTAAATGTAACTGCAACAATGCGCATGCTCTGTAGGTTAAATGATCGGTTGGATTTTTTGTTGTTGTTGTTTTGGGTTTAGGGGATGTGGACGTTCTATCAGAATGTAATCATTATTTATAATGAAAAGAGTGCAGCCTGATTCCAGACAACCAGTTTACTTCATCATCTGCATTTTGGGGGAGACACAGTTCAGTTCACGTACCTTACGCTTAGGCAATCAAGGATTACTAAACAGCTGAGGAACGCAACTAACGTGAAGAATAGGGCCAAAGCAAACAAAGAGAAGTGGGATGAGAGAAAGGGGAAAAAAATAGACACAGGACTATGTAGAAGGAAGAAAGCTTAAAAAAAAAAAGACCTTGATATTCTCAGAAAAATGAGAGAAGGAATTATATTCCTGAAACAAGATCAGACTGCCAAAAGTAAAGATTTAGAGAACAAGAATAATTCTTGGACATTAAAAGCATGGTAACAAAGTGAAAAATTCAGGAGAGTTAGAAAATAAAGTAGAGGAAATCTCCAGAAAGTAGAACAAAAGGAAATGAGATAGCAAATTTACTAGGGAAAGAAAGGAAAATTAAAGAACCAATCCAGAACAGGCTAACATTCAAATAATAGGAATTCCAAAATAAGTAAACAGAGAAGGATGAAACTATGAATGAAATAAGTCAGGGATATTTCTTATGACTGTAGCACATGAATTGCCAACAGAAAGCCATCACCCCGAGCCCAGCAGTATGTATGAAGACTAGGCCTATACTAAGACAAGAGACACGAGCCAAGTCACATTAAAAGCATCTGTAATCAGAATGGCTTCAGACTTTTTAGTGGCACCCGGAAGACGAACGATGCCATCTCAATTCTGAAGTAAAATGCTTCCCATCCTAGAACTTAATATCTCACCAAAGTATCAATCAGGTTCCAAGATACCTCTTTTTCAGAAAGCTTTTAGAGAATTTCTGGGCATCATCAAAACAAAGGAGTATACTGAGAAAGGACTTAAGATAAAGGAAACAGAAGACTCAACACAGATGAAAGGGCACGCAGAGTCTCCAAGACCATGGCTAAAGAGAGAGCCATGAATCAGAAGAGCTTGGAGAACAACCAGACTAAACATTTAGTCTGAGGGAAAGACTTCAAGAAGATTAAAAGGATAGAGTACTTCATGTGAATGAATTTCTTGAACAAAGACTTAGCTAAGTGGAAGGGAATTGGGGGTTGAATTAGCAAATGCATAGAAGATTAAGTAAGTGAGAAAAATGACCTTAACTCCAGGAAAAGAAAATACACATAAAAGGAAATGTAATCATAGTTGTTACACAGCCAGATGCTGAATGGCATGTGTATGATGTCATCATATCAGGAAGTGGAGGTAGGGACCATACAAGTAAACGGGGAGGGAAAGGTGTGGAAGCGCACAAGCTGTGGTGAAAGATCAGTACTTAGTATTTAAGACTAAAAAGTAAGGATAGCAATAAAGACATGTTACTTAGCAATATGGTGATAAATAGACTAAATACTACTGAGGAAGCAGAATTGGGAAAGGGCAGTTGGGAAGTATGCTGAGGATGCAGGTATAAATGATTTTGGAAAACAACTGAAAAGAAAAGCAAATGATGAGGAGATTAGGATTAAGAGAGTTGCTAAAACCAAACAACACACACAAAAAAGAGATTACCCCATCACTGCAAACTCTCCAACCTAGGAACTTGTCTCTGAAATTAAAAAAATAATCAAGCTTATGGTCATTTGCTGTTGGTAATAGAGGAAACCAGTTTATCCAGTCACTGGGTGACGAGACGGAGGTTGAAAGTTGCTTAGTCGTGTCTGACTCTTTGTGACCCTGTGGACTATACAATCCGTGGAATTCTCCAGGCCAGAATACTGGAGTGGGTAGCTGTTCCCTTCTCCAGGGGATCTTCCCAACCCAGGAATTGAACCCAGGTCTCCCGCATTGCAGGCGGCTTCTTTACCAGCTGAGCCACCAGGGAAGCCCAATTGTTGATAAAATGCATGGAGCATTCAGTAAATCTTTGAGTAAATGGATAAATACTTACCGTTGTATAGTTATGAGCACTTTGAAAATATATAAAGCACTGTACAAATGTCAAAAAATAGTGTTTGGACTTTGGCATTTATTAAAGTTACTTTAAGCATAACTCTTAAAATCATCGTAGTCAGGTAGTTTATCTAGCTTTTTCTAAGACACTCTTGTGATTTTGCATTGTAAACGTGCATGTATGTTTACCTACAGGCCTTTTCTTTCTCTCTCTTTTTTTTTCACCTTAGGATCATCTCCCAGTGAAAAAGCAGAAAGCACACAATATTCACAACAAGTAGCTATCAGGGTCTTCTCACTTAGCTCTTCCTCTTTGGAGACAGAAAGATAGGTGAGAGATGAGAGACTGAGGGTGTGAGAGTGGTTTGAAGAGGCTGAGGAGGGAGTCCTACACCTGAGTCCCAAGGATATGCCTCAGGGGATGACTCCCTAAGAACCAGGAGCCTGGCTGAAGTGCCAACAGTTGTACAACCTCCAAAGTGAAGTGAAGTCACTCAGTTGTGTCCGACTCTTTGTGACCCCAGGGACTCTAGCCCACCAGGTTTCTCCGTCCATGGGATTTTCCAAGCAAGAATGCTGGAGTGGGTTGCCATTTCCTTCTCCAACCTCCAAGGAAGTTTGTAATCCTGGCCTTCTTAGAAGCATGCCTGTCTTCTCGTTACTTACCTTAGTCAGACCTGTAGTATGGTACAGAAACCTACCCTCTCTGGGCATTTTTTTTTTTTCCCTGCTTGTATGAACATGGGTTAATTTCTCCAAAAGCTGTTATGTAACATGAATTACATTCAGCTGGAGTTGTCTAGTGTTGAAATGGGCACAGGGCAAACCACAGCCAGGTTATGTTCCTCCTGTCTTGCCCTTTGTCTAACTTCCCAGGCCTCAACCACCTCCCCACCTCCCCCTGCATCTTTCTTGACAGTGGCTGAAAATACTGTTTGTCTTAGAGCCAGCCTCAGAAATTTCCATCCACTGGCTGGATGCCTAGTAACCTTGTTCTGCAACGTGAAAAAGAATCGACTGATTTCTGAAGTGACGAGGACAAGAGAATGGAGAAGATTGAGCTATATATTAAATTGTCTTCTGGTTATCAAATAAAGAGTCCTCTGTCATAAAGGCCAAAGATAAAAAAAGAAAATGTGTATGTTTAACACATAGAACAAAAATAAAGTCTATTTTTGATGTAGGACTGGAGGAGAAAATAGGTCAAAAAGCCCAGCCGCCCCTGAAATGAATTTTAGACTCTTATTATTGATGTGATGGGGCAGAGAGAGATATGGGTGATGGTCGCGTTGCTGATAAAAGTGATTTTTTAACAGTAGGTGCTGAATTAGATGTAGAAAGCAGAAGAGTTATCAAAACTACATTGTCATGTCTGACCTTACAGGTCCCAGTAGTGGAATCATAATAAAAACGAGTTGTGGGCTTATCTCGAGATGCAGCAATAACTGGCGCAAAACAATTTTCGAGCTTCTCTTTGAATGGAGTGATACCAGGGGTTCTTTGGGGTCATGAAGGAGATACATTGGTTTTGATCAGTTTTTAGAACCGTAGAGCAGCTTATTTGTGGGTCAGAGAAATTTAGTTTCTTTCATTCTTGTGTCATCGTTTTTCCCTTTGGGTGAGAGGTGGGTTAGCCTCTGGAAGCCACAATGAGGCTGTGAGCCTTAATAGAGTTTGTGCAGATCCAGACTCTACAACCTGTGCATTTCACTATGTTGGGCTCCAAACTCACCAAATGCTAGATACAGTAAAAGCATGCTACTATCTCTCTGTAAAGGACAGGAAAGAAAGTATTTAACGACAATACAGAAAGACATAGGACTCCAGGGTACTAATTAGAAAAAGCCAACCTGCATTTATTTTTATCCACTTGCAAAATAGTATCCTCTCATAGTTACATCTCTGATACAACTTCCTATTTTTACCTTTTTTCAGTTATATAATTTGTCCTTACTAAAATGGTTTACAGACATCAGATGTTATTAAGCAAGTAGAAAAAACGTTTAATAAAATCACTTGTCCCTGCCCTCTCCCTAATTTCAAGCAGGTCATAGCATAATCAAACTTTGGAGACAAAAATAAAGACCATGAAGTGCATAGATGGCAGCAGATTTGTTGCCTGGTGCTGTTTACTGGGTTGTGATGATGGGCCAGACATCCAGAGGGTTTTAGCACTGTTAACTGGCCATTCTAAAATACCACGGTGAGAACAGTTGTCACATGTTAAAGGGATTTTTAAATTTTTAAAAGTAACAGTGAAACCTTTTCTTGTATTGGTAATATTTATGTATATGAATTGGTCTAGAAATTCTCAAATTGTGTAAAAGCATATTTTACAGGCATTAGATTAAGCCCAGTTTTCTTTCCTTTGCCAAACTACTTAGGTAAAGAGTACCCAAAGGGATGGGGTGGGGGAATGGAAAAAGCTCCATGCGGACGTAATATTTATCTTGCTCAGCAAGTGTTTAGGATATATTGTAAAAGCTAGTACTGAATATGTGGATAGCGAATCAATTATCTGGCTCTATTCTGAACTGTTATTGGTTTTTTTATTTACGTGTTTATTTTAAATGTTAGTAGCTCAGTTGTGTCTCACTCTTTACGACTGCATGGACTGTAGCCCGCCAGGCCCCTCCATGCATGGGATTCTCCAGGCAAGACTACTGGAGTGGGTTGTCATTTCCTTCTCCATGGGATCTTCCCAACCCAGAGATAGAACCTGAGTCTCTCACATTGCAGACAGACTTTACCATCTGAGCTACTAGGGAAGCCCTGTGGGTAAGGTGTGACTTATAGGTGTTGATTTTGTCCTTTCCTAGTGTTTTTTCTACCTAGTGCTGTCCTTCCCCATCCTGTGTATAACTTGTCAGAGAGAGGAGCAGGCTTTATGAGAGTGTAGACATGCTAACAAAAATTTTTGTGTACATGTAACTTGACTCAAAAGCAAAGTCTCGTGGAAATAAGTTTCAAATTCTGGAGTTTTTATGATTATCATCTTGAAGCAGCATAAAATTAATTTGCATTGACTTATTAATCTGTATACAAGCCATAAACAGGTCATTTGTTAGCACAGTCACTTAATAAACAGTGTTAATGCCAAAATGTTAATAGCCAGAATTTTTGCGATTCATTTAGCAAACATTTCAGTATTTGCTGTCTGTGTTCCTGGTTGTGGTTAAATGTGATTATTTCTCCCTGCTAGTTTGTAAATTCTGTTGAGTCCAGTGGCCTCATTTGACTTGGTTTTCAGCTCAACAGTGATTAGTATGACCCCCTCGGTACACAGTCAATGCATCAATTGAATGAATAATCGATTCTATTAATAGCTGAGGGGTTTTTTTAAATTTTATTTTATTGGAGTATAGTTGATTTACAATGTTGTAGTAATTTCTGCTCTACAGACAAGTGATTCAGTTGTATATACACATTGTATTTCATACTCTTTTTCCATTGTAATTTATCACAAGACATTGAATATACTTCCCTGTGCTATACAGTTAGGACCTTGTTGTTTAGCCATTCTGTATATCACAGTGTGCATCTGCTAATCTCAAGCTCCCACTCCATCCCTCCCCCAGCCCCCAGCCCCCTTGGCAACCATAAGTCTGTGCTCTAGATTTGGGAGTCTGCTTTGTAGATAAGTTCGCGTCATATTTTAGATTCCAGATATAAGTGATATGGTATTTGTTGTCTCTTTCTCACTTACTTCACTCAGTATGATAATTTCTGGGCTCATCCATGTTGCTGCAAATGGCATCGTTTCATTCTTTTTTATGGCTGAGCAGAATTCCGTTGTGTATATGCACCACATCTTCTTTATCCGTTTATCTGTCAGTGGACATTTAGGCTTCTTCCGTGTCTTGGCTTTTATAAATAATGCTGCTACGCACATAGGGGTTTAGTAACACAATTTTAAAGCTTAGAGAGGGTATTTTAGATACAGAGGAAGAGAGTGAAGACAGAAAAACTGTTGAGGAAGCTCTGAGGAATGACCAAGGAATGCTGCAGTGGCTTTGGTTCAGAGACAGTACCCAAATTACCCAGGGGGCAAGTGACTGGATTAATGTGAGGTGGGGAGCAGGAGTCATAGGGAAAATGAAGGACGAAGGAGTTTGCGGAAGCCACGGTTACCAAGCTGAATGTTGTGTTCATGAACCGAGAGCCTGGGGGGAAAGGTGACCTGGGTTAGTCGTTTGAGGCTCAATTTCAAAGCATCAGTGAAAATTAAACCAAAATGATGTGGGATTCTGGGGGTGGCAGCATTTGTTGGGCAGATCCCACACGCAAGTCACTTTCTTTAATAAAACATTGTGGACGGAAGTGATGACCAGGACATGGCTTCTGCCCCCAGGAGGCAGTGACACACGGGGCGGGTGGTGAAGAGATCTGTGGAGGCCCATGGTTTAAAAGGTTCTTTCTGTTTGGCTAGGGAGGGGCAGGGATCCAGCACGAATTTAAACTGGGCTTTTCAAATGGAGGTAATATGTGGAGGTGGTAGGGAAAGCATTCCAGGCAAAGGACATAGCATTAGCAAGATATGGACTCAGGAAAAGGGAGGGTCTACCAGGAACAGGACATTGTCTTTGGTGCTAGAGGGGAAAGTGGGACGAAGCCCTGATGTAATACTTGAAACTTGATTCTCTGAGTGATGGGAGCCCTTGCAGGTTCTGAAAGAGGAGAGTGACAGGTGATCATGTCTTAGAAAACTCATTCCAGCCTCCGGACAGACTTGGGTTAAGCAGTGGTTCTCAACCTTGGCTTCACGTTAGCCTCACCTGCAAAGATTTAAAATTCCAAATCCCAAGCTGAAGCCTAGATCAATTAAATCAGCTGTGTGTGCTTAGTCGCTCCGTCATTTGCAACCCCATAGACTGCAGCTCACCAGGCTCCTCTGTCCATGGGATTTTCCAGGCAAGAATCCTGGAGTGGGTTGCCATGCCCTCCTCCAGGGGAGCTTCCCAACTCAGCGACCCAACCCAGGTCTCCCGCATTGCAGGCAGACCCTTTACTATCTGAGTCACCAGAGTCTCTAACGGTGGCACCCAGACGTCAGTATTCTTTAAATCCCCCAGCGATTCTAGCATGCAACGAGGACTGCACACCAGTGACTTTGAACAGGGCTTGGCAGACTCTTTCTGTCAAAGGCCAGATACTATTTTTGACTTTACAGGCCACAGGGTTTCTGTTGGAGCCATCCCAGGCCGCCTTGGTCCACAAAAGCAGCCACACACAATATGTGAATGAATGAGTGTGGCTGTGTGCTAATAAAACTTTATAGAAATCTGAATTTCATATAATGTTCACAGGTCACCAGTATTCTTGTTCTCTGGGTGTTTTTTGTGTTTTTTTTTCAAATAGCCATTTGCAAATATGAAAGCACACTGCAGACTGTACAAAACTTGCAGCCAGTCATTATTTGGCCCGCAGAGTCTATTTTGCCAGTTCTTGATTTTAGAGGGTGAAAATTGGCCTCAGATAGTCCAGGAAAGAAAACATTTCTACAGCAGTTCAGATAAGAGGTAAACCTCTTTTGTGGTTCATTGCAAGGGCAGAGTGAAGATAAGTGATACTGAGTCGATATTTATAGCGACTCACGTTCTCATGCACTACTTTCAAGCACCCAGAGGTTACTGTACAAAGGAACCTGAAGGAGGAACCATTGTTCGTGGTGTTTAGAGCTTAGTTCCCCCTTTGACTTTGTTCTCTTTGCAGGGATTTGTTTTACGTTGAAAGGCTGTTTCTTTTCCCACTGCTTGTGATGGCTTTTCGTTCAGCAGCACCCATCACCACCAAATAGCCAAGTCTCCTTCCTTTCTTGTATGCTAGCCATGCCTTTGTTTTCAAAGAATGACCTTTCCTTGCAAACAAGTGTTCTCTTTAGAAAGTAAGGTGAGCCTGATATAAGGAGATAGGGCTACTTATATTTTATTTTATCAGATACCACGAATTCATGCAGAATTCCCTGTATGGTTTCTTCCAGCATTTGTTGCCTAGTTAAGGACCTGCCAGGCAAATGGCGCCACTGCTCCTCCACCACCCCGACCAGGAGACCCAGAGGCTGATTGCTGCCCCTTCTTTCCACTATTTTAGGAAACGTAAGACTGGTGAAAGTTTCCCACTGATACCTACTGTGCTTTAGAATCAGTGGTACATTTCCATGATGGCCTGGTTATGTTATTTGAGCACCATTACATCAAGTGAACAGATTCACTTACCTGTTTTCTGACTTCTGCTCTTAGAAGTCTGCTCTCTCAGTGTTTTCCGAGAAATGCCTATCCTGACCCCTTTCCTGACTGTGAAGACTGGAGAACTAAAGAACACACTCACTCTCCTTGGATTTGCTCTTACAGGAGGGAGAGGAGATGTAAGACTACAGCCAGCAGCATTCATGGTCATTTCCATTTTCTTGCAGATCTTACTAGAAAATAAGAGGTCAAAAAAATCTATAAAGTTAGAGCAGTTTTGTTTTTTTTTTCTACCATCCTCACAGTAGAGTTGTTTCTCACAGAACACAGAAGTAGTAAACATATCATATAAAGGAAAAACAGATGATATTCTGAAGAATCTGTTGGTTTTCCTGAATGTTTGGGGGTGTTTTTGATCACCAAACATACTTTACATCACTGATTTTTTTTTCCACCAATTTCTAAATATGAGGGTCCATTGTTTAAATTCCAGGGACCTGTTTTTCCTTTTTGGAGTGACCTTGAATGATTATCATCATTTTAGGGACACCAGCCAAAAACATACAACATAAAAGTGAGGTTGTGATTGAATGCTGATAATGTCAAGTGCTTTTAATTAAGCTTCTGACGTTTTATACATTGATAACAAAGGTTCAGGTTTATTAAATTAGCTTTTGACTTGTTTTTTAAAAAGCTCTTACCACATAGGGAACTAAGTATATAACAGCAGCCTGTTCTCTGCAGTCAAAGCCTCAATGTGCCCCAGAGGAATTCCTGCATGGAATGCATCTTTAAGGAAAGGAAAAGGTCAGGAAATAAGGCAAAGCCACAGACATAATATGGGGATTAAGAATGGGAACGTCTGGTAGAATTCACAACCCAGGATGGCAGCAGCTGAAAGACCATGGGGAACTGAAATAGAGGAACAGAGGTCACCAGTCGGAGGAGACCTTAGAGGTCGTCTGGGATAGTGGCTCTCAGCTTTGGCTGCTCACTGGAAAACTCAAGAGCATTTCAGTCACACACTTGCATAGGTCGCACCACGCCAGTGAAATCAGCATCACCGGGGATGAAGACCAGAGCGCAGGTGTACTCGAAAGGCTCCGCAGTGATTCTGACCTGCAAACAGGGTGGAACCTAACCCGACGCCTTCATTTCACACTGAGGGCCAGAGCAGATGCCCCGCCCAGTGGTCAGAGAGGTCTTGTCCGGCTAGGTTCCTCATCTCAGCGCAGGGCACCCCTCTCCGCTCGGCCGTCTGTTCCAGAACTGATGGTGTCTTCCTCTGCCGTCCCCCGTCTTGTACTCCTGTCTAACCCAAGCGCCCCCTGTCCTGCCTCTGGGCTGTTTCTCAGTTCATCTCCCCTCCTCTCCTTGCCCCTCACTTCCTGTGGGGTGGTCTCACTTCTTGGAGCCCCTGCTCCCTCCTCCCTCTGTCTTCAGCCTCTCGCCTTGCTCCCATGCTCCGTCTGTAACACCGTGACAGAACTCTCTCTGAGACACACATCTGATGGTTCTTACACCACACGCTCGAATCATTTAGCCGTTTCTTTGGTTCAACACAGCATGTCCTTTTTTCTCTGTCTCTGCGTGCCTGTGCTCGACCTACTTTCTTATGGTTTATAAATGGCACAATCTATCTATAGACTCAATTCTTTTCTTTCTGCTTTTATCAAAAACTGACCTCCCCCCAGTAGGCGAGACGATTTTCCCTCTTCAACCAAACGTTGTCCTATTTCAGCTGAGTTTAATGGGCCGCGCTTTGCCTACACCCTGACTAGAGGAACCTGCTGGTGCAGACAGTATAATAGAGGATCTCATGGTTGACATCAGACCCGCCTCAGCCCCAGACCACATCCCTGGGAGTCACGGCCTTCGCTGGCCTCTGAAGGTGTCCAGCCACTTCCTTTCTCATCCCTGACTTCAGTGTTGGTAACGACTCTGTGCTCATCCGTGTTCTCACTGTGGTTCTCCCAGTTCCTAGTCCTTCACCAACAACCCTTTGGATTATCAGTCCTCGGTTGTTGCCTTGCAAGTCTTGGCTCTCTCCACTCTTTTGTCTCAGGACCTGGTTCTCTGGCTCTCCTGTGTCATGCAGTGACTGACCAGCCCTCGTTCCCTAGCCCTTACTACCCGGAGTTTTGACTCCAGCCCCGCGGGTTGAATTTAGAACCACACTCTCCTAGTCCCCTCGGCACCATCACTGCCCGATAGTCGCCGCTGCCCGTATACAAGCACAAAGGACATCTGTTCAGAACTGACTGTCCAGAGGGCGAGCTTGCTCAGCTCCCGTCCTCTCGCCCTGACTTTGCTGCTGCTCCTTGCCAGCTAATCGGCTAACCCCTTCTTAGACCACTGCCAGAAGGGAAGCAGGAAAACGTAAGTGTGTTGAAACTCTCCTTTCTTAGCATATCAGTTATACTTAGAAAAGCAACTAACATTTTATCGGTTGCTCTAGAATTTGCAACATCCATTTCGAACTAATGCCCCGCCCCCCAAAAAAAGATCCACTTTCACATAGGATGATAAAACTTCACAGGTAGTGTGAATGCTGCTGCTGCTGCTACTGAGTCACTTCAGTCATGTCCGACTCTGTGCGAGCCCATAGACGGCGGCCCGCCAGGCTCCCCCGTCCCTGGGATTCTCCAGGCAGGAGTACTGGAGTGGGTTGCCATTTCCTTCTCCAATGCATGAAGGTGAAAAGTCAAAGTGAAGTCGCTCAGTCGTGTCCGACTCCCAGCAACCCCATGGACTGCAGCCCACCAGTCTCCTCCATCCATGGGACTTTCCAGGCAAGAGTACTGGAGTCGGGTGCCATTGCCTTCTCCAGGTAGTGTGAATACTTTGTAATAACAAAACAATCCTCATTCCTTCCTCCCATCCCTTGTATGGTGGCCTTACAGGAGGAATAAGGCCTTATTTCACATATACATGAGCATGCATAATCAAATACATTGTTGTTGTTTTATGTATTTTGAACAAACTGTTGCCTATTAGATCAGTTAAGAATAAGACTCACGTTTCTGACCTATATTATTTTCCTTTTCTCTAAAGAGTTTCTTTTAACCAATTCCCTCAATTTTTCTTTGTCTAAAAGAGTCACCAGTTTCGTTCAGTTGCTCAGTCATGTCTGAGCTTTTGCAGCCCCCATGAGCTGCAGCACGCCAGGCTTCCCTGTGCATCATCAGCTCCCAGAGCTTGCTCAAACTCATGTACATCGAGGAGGTGATGCCATCCAACCATCTCATCCTCTGTCGTCTCCTTCTCCTCCTGCCTTCAGCCTTTCCCAGCATCAGGGTCTTTTCCAATGAGTCAGTTTTTCGCATGAGGTGGCCAAAGTATTGGAGTTTCAGCTTCAACATCAGTCCTTCCAATGGATATTCAGGACTGACTTCCTTTAAGATTGACTGGTTTGATCTCCTTGCTGTCCAAAGGACTCTCGAGAGTCTTCTCCAATACCACAGTTCAATAGCATCAATTCTTCAGTGCTCAGCTTTCTTTATGGTCCAACTCTCACACACATACGTGATATGGGTCTTAACTGCTCCTTTATTTTTGAAGGATCATTGTTCAGGGTACAGAATCCTAGGTTAGTGGGTTTTTGTCTCTCAATACTTCAAATATTTCATTCTACTCTCTCCTTGCCTGCAAGGTTCCTGAAGAGAAGTTGAATGTAACTCTTACCTTTGCTCCTCTGCAGGTAATATGTTTTTTTCCTTCCTGCATCTTTCAAGATTTTTTCTTATCTTTGATTTACTGTAATTTGATTATGATATGGCAAGGTGTAGTTTTCTTGGCATGTGTCCTGCTTCATGTTCTCTGAGCTTCCTAAATCTGTGGTTTAGTTCCAGAATCTTCCAGACTTTGACCTTAGTTTGGGGAATTCTTGGTCATTCTTACTTCAAGTTATTTTGTCTTTTCCCCTCTCTTTTTTCCTCCTCCTGTAAGTTCAATAGCATATATGTTATACCTTTTATCTCACAATCTTTGGATATTCTCTTTTCTTTCAGTGTTTATTCTCTGCTTTGCAGCTTAGAGGTTTCTATCAAAATACCCCCTAGCTCAGAGATTCTTTCCTCAGCTGTCTTCACTCTATTAGTAAGCCCATAAAGACATTCTTCATTTCTGTTACATTATTTTTTATCTCTAACATTTCTTTTGTTTTTTTTTTTCCTTAGGATTTCTATCTCTCTGCTTCCAATGTCCATTTGTTCTTGCATGCTGTTGCTTTACCCATTAGAGATGTTAGTGTATTAATCATAATTGCTTTATGATAATTCTAACATCTCTGCCATGTCTGGTTGTGACATTTGCTCTGTCTCTTCAAATTGTGGGTGATTTTTTCCTTTGACATACCTTGTGATGTTTCTTGATCATCAGATATGGTGTCCTGGTTAAAAGGAACTGCCTTTAATAATATGGCAAGGTGTGTGGAGGGGGAAGTGTTCTGTTTTCCTGTGATTGTGTCGCCATCTCTCCGTCAGCCTAGGCCTTTGCACTGTGATCTTCACTAATGTTTCTCAGTGTTTTTCTCTCTCTTTAGGTGGGATTGGAGGGTGAGGTGGGCTGGAGCTGGGTGTTCCCTTCTGAGGTCAGTTAGGTAATACCCTAGTGGGTTAGGCTCTGATTAGCTAGCTTCTCTTGGAGCAGACCTTGTGAAGAGCAAAATGCACTGGTGTATTCCAAAATGATTCCATTTCCCTCTCCTCCTGCCAGAAGCCCAAGGGGATTTTTCTCTGATTTTTCTGTGGAGCTTCTGCTGGTAAATCTCACAGCCTTGTGGGGGCCCCTACAACTGGATCCCATTGGAGTCCTTAACTCCCAAAGTTGTCAGCACTGAGCTTCCAGTAATTATTGTTCGGGTTTCCCTGCCCCATCTCTGGTCCCAATGAGGACCTGCTCTGCTCGGTTGCTTGCTGGTCTCTCCAGTTGA
>SJYV01056329.1:967483-1020268 GCA_006410875.1 Neotragus pygmaeus
CTGCCCCCAATCCTTCCCAGCAGCAGAGTCTTTTCCAATGAGTCAACTCTTCGCATGAGGTGGCCAAAGTACTGGAGTTTCAGCTTTAGCATCATTCCTTCCAAAGAAATCCCAGGGCTGATCTCCTTCAGAATGGCTTTAGTGCTAGAACTTAGTAAAGGGTCTCTTCTCAAAGTTTCTGTCAGCAGCAGTTATAATGTGACTACAGAAAACTCCAAAAGCCCTATATCTATTTCAGCATCCTCTCAAAAACAACTTGTAACATTCTCTGTCTGAGTAGAGAATGCTCAGAGTGCACAATCCTGAAAAAAACAGCTAATTGATATTTTCCTTGATATGTTCATCCTGATGTGTCAGGATATAGGTTATGATTGATTCTTGAACTGTCTTCATTCGGTGAGCAAAGGGAACAAGGAATTTTGCTGGACAAATAGTTGTTAATTTAGTTTGGGGTCACAGGACTATTGCCAGAAGTGGACATGGTCGAAGATAGAGATTCTGTGAATAGATCAGAGATGGCTCTTTCTATAACTGTTTTTGTAAAGGGTCAGGTAGTAAATACTTTAGCATTTATGAACTATAGAGTCTCTGTTGCAACCACTGAAATTCTGCTATTATGGCATGAAGGCAGCCATAGATAATAGATAAGCAAATGAGTGTGACTATTATTTTTCATTAAAATTTTATTTGCAGAAACAGACAATAGGCTGAATTGACCCAGGGGCCATCATTTGTCAACCCCTATTCTGGATCCCAGAAGATGCAGCTCTGGGCTGCATGACTCTGACCTCACAGGAAAAATAACAGTGGTATTCAGTTAACTGGAATAATAATATATAACCTTCCATAGTCATAGCCAGGACTTCACTGTAGTTGTATATAGTAAATTTGTTGTCATACAAAAGGGCATTCTTCACTGTATTCTTTTTGGGTTTAATCTGAATAGTGTTATTTGCTATTTATTTATACCCTACTTTCTTCCCCAAATAATAGAAGGTATATTTAGGTTTTAGCAATCAAAATAAAGATATAAAATCCAAGCCCACAGAAAAAGGCCATACCAAACTACCTCTGCCTATTCCTTATCCAGTTGCTGACTCAAGCTGGTAGCTCTGCCATTTTTGGACTGATCAGTCCTGGGGAGACCTCGTAAGCTGAATACTGATATGCCGCCTATTTTATCTTCTCTAGCATAATTTCCTTTCTGAAAAAAAAAAAAAAAATTTCCCCCCAGTGTTTTATATTGTCTCCTACCAAAGGAAGTGTTAATATCCGTCATTTCTCTTCTGATTGAAGTATAAGCCAAGAACTGTTAAACCAGCTAAGTGGGTGTATGGAGAGGAAAGAGAAAATTAGAAGCTAATGAAAACTCTGGTGGGCAGGTGACCTGTTCAGAACAGATGCCAAGGCTCAGAGAGCCATGGGACTGTTTCCATACAGTTAGACATACATCTCTGCTTTCCAGAGAAATGGAGTTAGGTTACCGGGCAGCCAGGTGGTCAGCAACACTGCTCAGAGGTGGAATTTTGGCTGACCTGCAGGGAGGGATTTCGGCTAGTGGGTGTCAGAATGTGGAAACAGGCCAAGTGATTTGAAGGACTGCTTACTTGAATTGGGCTCCAAAGACAGTTCCGAAGTAGAGAACTAACTGGTAGGAAACCTATGAGTGTGTGCAAATGACTCTAACACAACGGCCTCATTGATATTAGCTCTGACTCCTCAACCAGGTGGATGCCAAAGGTCATGTAGGACCTGTGCTGGAGATCTACGTGGATTTCACCCTGGGGAGGTGCAATGGATGTGCTCAGGAGGAGACTGGAGTTTAAAGGAAGGAAATCCTTCCCTAGGGAACGTGGGTACCGGGCAAGGATCAACATCAGAAAGACCCAGAAGCCAGATGGGGGCAGTCTTAAGGACAGACTGGCCACTCTCATGACAGAATTTTAATAAGATGTGGTATATGAGATGGTTGGATGGCATCACTGACTCGATAGACATGAGTTTGAACAAGCTCTGAGAGTTGGTGATGGACAAGGAAGCCTGGCATGCTGCCGTCCATGGGGTCACAGAGTGGGACACGACTGAGCAACTGAACGAGACTGGAGTGGGCTAACTCTATGATACACAAAATCTAAATACAAGAAATGCGTTCTATAATCAGCAGCTAGGATGGTGTTTAATACCTGTTTTTTTTAATGTCTTATCTTTTCTCTAAGTTTATAAATGTTCTAACCTTTAAGCGGAAAAGAGAAATTAAGAATTTCCAGCCTAAGNGAAGTAGAGAACTAACTGGTAGGAAACCTATGAGTGTGTGCAAATGACTCTAACACAACGGCCTCATTGATATTAGCTCTGACTCCTCAACCAGGTGGATGCCAAAGGTCATGTAGGACCTGTGCTGGAGATCTACGTGGATTTCACCCTGGGGAGGTGCAATGGATGTGCTCAGGAGGAGACTGGAGTTTAAAGGAAGGAAATCCTTCCCTAGGGAACGTGGGTACCGGGCAAGGATCAACATCAGAAAGACCCAGAAGCCAGATGGGGGCAGTCTTAAGGACAGACTGGCCACTCTCATGACAGAATTTTAATAAGATGTGGTATATGAGATGGTTGGATGGCATCACTGACTCGATAGACATGAGTTTGAACAAGCTCTGAGAGTTGGTGATGGACAAGGAAGCCTGGCATGCTGCCGTCCATGGGGTCACAGAGTGGGACACGACTGAGCAACTGAACGAGACTGGAGTGGGCTAACTCTATGATACACAAAATCTAAATACAAGAAATGCGTTCTATAATCAGCAGCTAGGATGGTGTTTAATACCTGTTTTTTTTAATGTCTTATCTTTTCTCTAAGTTTATAAATGTTCTAACCTTTAAGCGGAAAAGAGAAATTAAGAATTTCCAGCCTAAGCCATAATCCCTTTTCTCATTCACTCTTGCTGAGAGGGTAGGTTGATCTACTCTGGAGGAGGGGGCTGCCTGGCTGTTCCTATCAAGGTAATAAACATGCCTACTCCTTGATTCTGCAACTGGACTTCTATAATTTATCCTTTTAAAAAACAGAGTCTCAAGCTGGCCTAGATGTTTGTGCAAAGATTATCATTATATTTATAAGTCGAAATGCATTGCAGGAAGAAAGTTCAGATTTCAGGAGTTTTTAGATTTTTGAACTCTTAAGGGATCACAGTGCTGGATGTACAGGCACTTAAGTTTTGCAAGGATAAACAGTGAAGTGGAAAAAAAGTAAATTTCAGAAGAATGTATACAGAATGATCCTTTTTCTTTGAAAGTAAAAGTTATCAGTTGTGTGTGAAGATATATGCACAGAAGGTCTGGAACTATCCACAAAATTTTTCACAGTGGTTCTTGGAAGGTGGACAGATCACAGTGGATTAACACGGTGATTGAATAATTAGTAAACAAAACAATCAGTAAAACAAAAGTAAACAAGCTGATTCTTACAGTTACCTCTCCTAAGAGAATAGCACCCTTCATTATCATAGATGCTGGGGGTAAAAGAAATGGAGAGGCCTCACTTCTTATAATGAGGAAGACATCATGAGAAGTGAAGGGGGCTATTTTTCTCGTAACTGTGTATGAGAGTCACGTGTTGTCATTACTGATACAGTTGGTATATGCCTGTCTAACTCAGGTATATTCGTTTATTCATTACTTCAGCAACCATTTATTGAGTGTCTACTGTGTGTGAGACACCATTATATCAAAAGCAGTCATATATATGTATGCGTGCGTGCGTGCTAAGTCACTTGAGTTGTGTCCGACTCTTTGTGACCCTGTGGACTCTAGCCCACCAGGCTTCTCTGTCCATGGTATTCTCCAGGCAAGAATACTGGAGTAGGTTGCTATTCCCTTCTACAGGGGATCTTCTCGATCCAGGGCTCCAACCTGCATCTCCTTCAGCTTCCACATTGCAGGTGGATTCTTTTACCGCTGAGCCTCCAGGGAGGCCTTGCTAGTGCCCAACTCAGAGTAACAGAAGAAGTTGGTGTTGCTGTGAAACTGAAAATGTTCTAAATGTGTTTTCTTTCTTCTCATAGTTTGTTTTTTTTTTTTTTTTTAGTGTTTGAATATATGCATTTGTAATACGTAGAGTTGTAATTATGAAACTTTCCATAAAGAGATTGCCTGGCTGGTCTGTGACAGTCATCCACATGACTATCAAGTGGCCTTGGTTTCTGGTTGTATCTACTCATCCCAAATTAACCGTGTAGGTCCTTGGCCTGCAGAAAGGAAAAATCTCAAAATAATGTCATAAAGTAAATAGAGAGAGCTAGAGATCTACATTTAGCTATATATACGTGTGTATATTTTTGCCACCTGTCAACTCAAAGGTTTGCGTTTTCTCCCACAGAAAAAGCAAAGAACAAAAGAGCTCTCCCGGATATTCCATTCATACGGTCCATATGATCACAAGGTAAGAGCAAAATGTTCTCAGTGTGGCTGGTGACGAAGGCCTCTGAACGCAGAGCAGTGTTCACCAGTGCACGGCGGTTTTGAAGTGCACTTCTACCAATTACATTCATATTGCAGTTTTAATTTTTAACTCTTTAACTCTTGTAAAGAAGAGAGAAAATTTGTATTTCTGAACTAAAATATTCTTCTGTATTCACATTAAAAATCTGGTTACATATTGTCACTGAAGCCTCAAAGACTGTCAAAAGACAGATGTGGGGGTGTTTTTCGATTAGTGGGTTTTTCCTTTCCAAACAGTGTAGTAAATGAACTTGGCTTTTGAATTGGTGAAGATAGTTGAAATATTATCTGCCAACTCTCGGTTCACCATTGCTCCTGACAGAAAGTTCTATTTCTTTAAACACACACACACACACACACACACACACACACACACTCTAACAGAAAGCAGTGCCTCGAATTATACCTGAAATACTCACTCCCGAGAGCTTTGCTGTAGTGAAGACCACATGGTTAATGACCTTGGCCCTCCATCCATCAACTTCATATATCCACAGCCAGTCTTGTTGCATTTATACCCCACACTCTCCACTCCCTGTCTTTGAAGAATTCTTAAGCCTCTTCTCACTGATAAGTATTTCACCATATATTTGTAAAACATATATTCTTTAAAAAGCCCACTAACTTTTTAAAGAAAATGTGCAATACAACATCTTATGAAAATATCCTGAGACTTGTTCAAATCTTCTATGTCATGTACGGTTCTGATAAATCTGTTAATTTGAGGTGATTTCAGCAGCAAACAAAACATTTGCACAGTTGAAATGCTGATATAAACTTAAATCTATATCTGTGAATTTACAAAAAGACACATGGTAGGGATTTTTTAACTAGCCAAAATAAAGGGTGTGAAAACTACTTTCTTCATTTGAGAATACAGAGATGTCTGGATTCAGGAGAAAAAAAATTGTGCCAGTTGTTCACAGAAGTTGAAAGAATTTGAATAGCTTCTGGTTTTTCTATAGTAACCAGTTGACTTAAGCATCAAAAATCTGTCAAAAGAGATGTTGTATTCCATGTGACCATAGCGATGTACAAGACTAAACATTTATCATTTCAAGTTAAATTTTTCAAGTGAAATCGATCACTGAAAAATAGCAATTTGTTGGAAAGAGCTTGAGCAAGCCAGGAGTGTCTGACAATGCAGGCGGAAGGTGCAGACTGATAAGTAACACGACAGCCAGAGGAATGAGATTGGCCAGGTTTCCGATGGGAAAGTTGCCCTTTTTTTTTTTAAGGCAGTGTCATTTAATTGACATAAATGCAACAGTGGCTGAAGTTAATATTTAACAGCAGCAGCAACAATAAGCTGTGACAAATCAAAGGTTTTGCCTGACTTGTCTAATTTTGCCCACTTCTGACATTTTTTGAATTCACTGTTAAGGGAAATTCCATTATTCTTTTATTAGAACTCTTAATGGAGCTTAGCCACTCACAGCTTCTCCTGGCTTCCTCTTCATATCCTTTGTGGCATTGTATCAAAGTCACCTCAGATGATTTTGGCTTCCTCTGTGAAGACTTCATTCCTCTACAAATTAGTCATCAGGCAGTGAGGAATTGAACATAAATGCTAGATGGAGTTCCCTTTGATCTTTGCTTTAAGGTCAGTCATAAATTACTGTTAAGTAGCTGGACGGCTTGATGAGTGATTTTTGAAGCACCCAAGGTTTAACCTGATGGCATTCTATTTTATTCTATATATGCAGTAAAAAGGGGGAAATTTTCTAGGAAAATGTCTCCTTCCCCTTACTCACCTCCTCATGTTTTTCTAAACTCCTTCCAGGCAAATTTAACCGTTTTAGTTTTAACCGTGTCTTCTTGAATCATGGGCACTGAGTGAGGTGCACTGTTTTCTCAATATTAGAACGTTCCTTTTTTCTCCACAAATAAGATAATAGAAGATTGTGATTTGAGTTACCTCGTCATTTTAATTGCCCGATTATATTCAAATTAGTTTTCTAGACAGATAGCTTTTAGTATAAAATGTTTTGTACAATGTGGTTAAAATTGGTTTAAACATCTCCTGCTCTATGAGCTTTCTGGAGAGATCTTTCAGGTTAAACATACACATACGTCGTAAATGAAAGCTTATATAAAATAAAATATAGACTGTTGGGATTTGCTTTAAAAAAGAATTAAAAGGGGACATGGGTAGGGCACAGTAAAAAGAAAGTTGGCCTGTGTTGATGGTTATCAAAACTAAATTATTGTTTTGTGGGAGTTCATCCTTCTATTCTGTGTATTGTTTTTAATATGAGTGAAATTTTCCATAGTAAAAATGACGCCAGAAGTAAAAAAACACTATGGTCTACTCATGGGAGTGAATGTTAGGGTATTCTATTCTTCTCTAGCTGGATTTTTTTAATTGTTCATTTTTTCCTTAATGTAAATTTGTACCAAAGAAGGAATACTTAGCATTTCAGAAGGTTCATAATGCTGAGCAAACCCAGAATTGCAAATCCTGTTCTAAAGTTGGCATAATTTTCTGGGGGTTCATCCCAAATTATAGTGGGTCACTTAAATGATAGTCTTGCCTCCAAGAAACTGTTAAAACAGTTTAATGAGAAAAGGGAGTCAGCCCCACCATTTTGCTTTCAATGAGTCACTTATGTTTGTTCTCCTTTTCTCCGCCAAACCGAGACTGCGCCTGCCTGACCCCAGACACAGGAAAGTCACCAGGTTAAACAAATTTGTTGTTTGAGTGAAGCCAGGTGCGTTTCTTAATCAGACTTGAAAGCCATTGTTTAGGTTGTAAATGGTCAGTTGGTTTCTCTAAGTGCTGTTGCAAAAAGCAAATAGAGCTTAGGGCAAAAGCAGGGCTCAGGATGAGTCTTGAGGAAAATCCTCGATTTGTTTTTTTATACTCTAAGTCAAATTTTGCTGGAGCCCGGAAGAATTTCGCTTTGGATTGTTATCTCTAGTGCTATGTTCATCTTTTTTAAAAATTGTTTTTAGGAATTCTCGTAAACATACACAGAAAGGCTTGACCAAACCCTAAGTCTCATTTCTCTCTCCTAATAAAAAGGGAGCGTTGGTAAAGGAAATCCAGTAGCCGCAGGTAATCTGATTGTGTTTTGTACATTATATTCTTTCCTCTGTTGTTTTAATAAACACATAATAAACAGAGCTTGGAATTTCTGAAGCCACATCACAGCTAACCACAAGCTTATAGGACCAAAGGTCTCCCAGGCCAAGGACAGCCAACTGGAGCTGCATTTCTCCTTTGGATAAGTCACGGATAAGTGGAATCGGTTATCATTAGAACGTTGTTGTTAAAGCTATGCAGATTAGCATATGCTTTTTGTCTCTGACCTGAAGAAAATATTGCTATGCATATATATGATGTCTCCCTCTTTCCTATTGCCTTCTTTTCTTTCTTGTTACATATTATCAGAATTATGTGTTGGGGGAAATCTAGGTTTATCAGCTAAACACAGATGTTTATAATTTGATATCATAAAATGCTACTATAAAATATGAACATACTTGAAAAGGAAAAGGTACACAATTCTGTTTAGGTCTGTAGTGGTTTTCACATCTGCAAAATTCAGTGCTTCCTCAACATAGATAATCTATATGAATTAATACATACTCGACCATTAAAAGTGAGTCTCTTTAACAGGTTGTCAGTTATAGTATCTGTATTTTGTGAAGTGGGCTTCTCATTTTCTTTTAGGGACTGTTGTTGTTTGAATAATTTTCGACATAAATCAGTGGACACACATGAGTAGAAACATACTTGTGTTGGTGAAGTAAACTTTTCTTTGTCTTTTGGTGACCAGTGTTATTTTAATGGTTTTTTTCTACACACACAGACATGTATCGCTTGAACTGTAAACAGACTCATGTGTGTCCAAAAAAACAGCTGCCTGTGAATTGAATACACTTGAGAAGTTAGCATATGAATAGACAAAAAATCACTCAACCGGAGGTCTTTTAGCCGTCAAAAACACAACCCAGAACCTGAAAGTAAGCCAGCCTAGGTCCAGACTGTCACAATCATCTAATTCTCTCTCTCCCTGCCTCATTAGTTCTTCAGTTCTCCATCCACAAACAGTCCACTTTAAAAAAAAAGATGGTTCTAACAAACATAGATGCGTGGTTTCCCAAACCACAGTTAACTCTAGCAGCAGTTAAAAAGAGGGTGGTTATTGCTTCAAGAAGTCAAAGCTCCATTAAGAAGTGGCAGCATGCAAAATGAATGCAAGGACAGGGTCAGCCATAAAAGCTCTGAGTCATTAACAGAGGGATCCTAAATGTGCAGCTGCCCAAGACCACTTAATGTGGACCCAAATATCCCTATAATGCATTTTTTGTAGTCCCAGAATAAAATAATTGAACTTAAATTACCTCAGGAAACAGATGTTTTCTTTAAAAAATAGTAGAGATGTGTATAATTATTTTTACAAACATTGATCTTTCAAGAATAAATCGTCTTTATCCTGAAACTCTCTTAGGAAGAGAGTTGGATAAATGAAGTATGTATTACTATAGAGAGTGGTTTAGTAAACAAGAAATAGTCAGAGTGGTTGAACACGTATTGGTAATTGGGTAAAGAAACTACCCAGGTGGGACAGAAGAGGTATGAGAGCCTAAGAGGGGAGAAGGGTAGAATCTGTCTTCCCCCCAATTATTTATGTATTTAATTAGATCCTCTAAAATTATTAAAGCCTTTGAGAATTATTATATTTTTATCCTAAAGCTTATTGTAGGTATAACTTGCGTGAATACTTGTAAGTAGTGAATCAGTACAATGAGGTTTTTTTTTAATTTCTGAATTGATTTTGGCTGCACTGAGTCTTCATTACTAGGCACAGACCTTCTCTAGTTGCAGTGAGCGGGGCTGCCCTCTATCTGTGGTGCATGGGCTTCTCGTGGTTTCTTCTCTTGTTGCAGAGCACGGGCTCTAGGTGCGCGGGCTCATGGGCATAGTTGCCCTGAGGCATGTGGAATCTTCCCAGACCAGGAATTGAACCCGTGTGCCCTGCATGGTAGGCAGATTCTCAACCACTGGGCTACCAGGGGAGTCCAGTACAGTGCATTTGTACCTGCAGTATTAAATATACAAAAATAATTAACATGTGTTTTCCTTATCCACACTTCCTAAGATTACTTTAAGAACTGTTGTGGATACAAATACTTCTTGGAATTCATACCTACTAGTGTATAGTGAACTATGTAATAGAAAGTGTGAAATTATATTTTCTGCAGCTTCATTTGGACAGAAGCCCAATCTATTTCAGAAGTCTTGGGGAAAAAAAGTCTTTGGTTATGTACCGTCCTTTCTTCCCTGAGAGGCTAGTAATCTCTATGGCATCAAGTTTCATAAATCCACATAACACAACTTAAGCCAAAGGAACAGTTTCATTTCAGAAAATCATCTACTGATCTACATTTTTCCATTAATCACATCTGTCTAGTATAATTTAACATAGAAGTTACTTTATCCAATTCTTTATGTTTAAAGAGTCACAGCCATTTGACTCAATCCTGAGGCAGCTACAGAACTGTCAAACCTGTATCATGCCCTGTGCTTGGAGTGAATTAGCATCAGAGTGCCTTGGGTTGTTCATTTAGAGAAGGAGATGCAGGTTTGGATTATTGCCTGCTGGCCCTATTGGGCTTTGAGCTATCTGCTATCTGGAAATAGCAACTTCAGTTCTTAATGGATCCAGCACTCTTTGATAGCCAGATTTTCATGGCACACGCAGAGGAAGAAACAAGTTATTGATTTGCCATGCTTAAAACCGTTCTCTGCAGCAGATTGGGCAAAACTATTTGTGCTCTTAACTCTAGTCCCCATCTTTGGCAAAGACTAAAAGTTGTTTAAAAAGTAATTTGGGGGATGTTGCTAAATAGCAGGAACAATTGGATAAACGTCTGATTGACTTCCCTTATTCTTACATTTATCACATTCATACTAAAACCATAGTTTTAGTTTTAGTAAACTCAAGAGCTTACAGCATACTAAAACCGTGCTCAGGTTATTGCCTTGGAACACAGGGAAGTGAGCACTTGAGTAAATATTAAACTCATTCCATTGGCCTCAGGAACTCTACACTAAAGTTGTATGAGTAACTCAGTCTCAAAATAATGGACATTCTAAAGAGCTCTTTTGGTGTAAAATCTGTGCTTCCTGCTCAAGGTAACCATATGATTGTTACCACAGAGGCAGATCTGCTATTTCTGGCTTCAAGAATAGGGATCTCTAGACACCCTTTTGCTTCCTGATACATGCCAACTTGATCCAAAAGCATTTTCTTTATTTTTAACTTTTCTCAGCTTGTGATTCAAGTTGAATAACAGGTCATGTTTCCTGGAGCCTAACTTTGATATTGTACCATTGTATTTTTCTCTCTTCCTTCTAACATGGCATTGTTCTAAAAATTAAACTTTTTTTTTNCAGTTCTGATGCATGGGCTTAGCTGCTCCTCGGCACGTGGGATCTTCCCAGACCAGGGATCAAACCAGTGTCCTTTGCATTGCAAGACGGATTCTTAACCACTGGACCACCAGGGGAGGAGCTGAGGAGCTGAATTTTACAATCAGGTTGTCATTTTTAGCAAAACAGCAACAAGGATTTTGATGGAGGACATGTTGAAAATCTGCAGACCAACCTGGGGAGTATTGCCATCTTAACAAATTAAGTCTTGTGGTCCATGAATATATATTTTTCCATTTATTTAGGTCTTATTCAATTTCTTTCAACAATATTTTATACCTTTCACTGTGTCTTGGACATTTATTGTTGAATTTATTACCAAATATTTTCTTCTTTTGATACTCTTGTGAATGGAGATGTTTTCTTAAATTTATTTTCAGATGTTTCATTACTAGTGTATAGAAATCCCATTGATTTATATATATTAGCCCTGATTTATATACTGTGACCTTGTTTGTCTTATTAGTTCTAGAAGTTTTCAGTAGATTACTTGGGATATATATACAGGATCATGTCACTTGCAGATAAATATGATTTTACTTCTTCCTTTTCAACTGTAGGCCTTTAATTTCTTCCCCCTTGCCTGATTGTCCTAGTTAGAATATACAACGTATAATGGAAGAGTCAGACACTACTGAGCAACTGANCTATGGACTGTAGCCTGCCAGGCTCCTCCATCCATGGAATTTTCCAAGCAAGGATACTGGAGCAGATTTTCATTTCCTTCTCCAGTGATCTTCCTGACCCAGGGATTGAATCCTCATCTTTTACATCTCTTGCGTTGGCAGGCAGGTTCTTTACCACTAGCACCACCTATGAAATATAGGAGATATGAAATATAGACTTCAAGTGTGTGTATATGTCTTATAAATATTTGTGGGGTATGTGTATTTAAGTGTGTAGAGAGAGGTGCATATGTGATATGACTAAAATATAAGCTCTGGCTGATATCAAGGTTGAGCTTCCCAGGTGGCGCAATGGTTAAGAATCTGCCTGCCAATGTAGGAGATGCAAAGAGACATAGGTTCGATCCCTGGGTCGGGAAGATCCCAGAGAAGGAAATGGCGGCCCCCTCCAGTGTTCTTGCCTGGAAAATCCCATGAACAGAGCAGTCTAGTGGGCTATAATCCATGGGGTCACAAAGCGTCAGACGCAATTGAGCACAAAAGCAACGTCAAGGTTAGCTTGAATAAATTCTCTGCAGATAGCCAATTTCTGGGTAGTTGTTCCCACCTTAGAAGTGACCTTAAAATTCTTTGAATGGCTTCGACCGTACTCAAAAATTAAATGTGGATGTTTTTACCTTAAATTTAGTTGAGTGTTTGAGTGACAGTTCATTTGAAAATTCAGCTATCTCTTAAATCAACAGAGCCTGCTGGCCCTGCTCTCGGGTCCTTGGTGGAGGAAAGAGGGCCTCTTGCTCTTGTATGAGCATCTCAGTGTAGATGGAGGTCAATCCGTGGGTTATAAAAGTCCCCTTTTATCACAGCCCCATTTGCTGATAGGTTTATCTGACTTTACAGTCACTTACCTTTCACTTACTTGAAGAAGATTAGGTCAAAACCTGAAAGTTTGCTCTGAAAAATTGAGGCAAGCCTGGTCTCTCCTGCTGAAATGCTGTCACAGTCTGTAGTGAGGTTAGAACAACAGAACAGAACGGCTACCGAGCTGTCACTACGCTCGCGCCACCGTAGGTCAGCAGCTGCCGAGGCTTCGGGTCTGCCGGTGATGCCTCTCCGCCTGATGACCGAGGTCACTCTCTCTTTTTGGACTTAGTAGGTGTAAACATCCCGCAGTCTTCACTTCAGTTGTAATTGGCAAATGTACTCATTTTAAAATAAAGACAAATGGTTTTAGTTCAGGGATGAGAAAGCTCTTTCCGATTAAGTATTCATAATGACAAATTCTGAAGATAGAACACACGTGTATCTTAAAACGTCCCTTAAGGATTGCAAAACCCTGATCTAAGGATATAATTTGCTGATTTTCAGGTAATAGGTTCATAGTGTAATGCACACACGTTAGTTTGTTGATCTCTTCCAGGGTTTCCCCTGACCTCCCCGGTCTCCCCTCCAGGCTTCTCCTCTGTGTCTCTGACGAAGGTAGCTCTCGCCTGTTCACAGCAGTATTTTATTCCTCGCGTGCCCATGGATGCTCCCAGGAACCCGAGCATTCATGCAGCAGGCTCCAGGTGCCCTGGAGCCTTTGGAATCATCCCTTAACCTCACCACATCCTAGACTGGATTCACCTCCTCCCTCCGCTCCATGCCCAGCACACCTACTCTGTGTTTACCACCTTGACAAATACCAACAGGTCATCCTGGCTTCTCAGCCACAGTCCAGGATGGCATCCCTGGCCTCTTCCCTCTCCCTTCACCCGCCACCTTTGCCTGGTCAGATTTTCCCAGATCTCCTATGCTTTATCTAGATCTGACCATGGTCTTCATTACACACACCCTCATGGGGGCCTCGGACAGTTCTCTCCTGAGTTTCTTCACCTGCCTCAGATTGATTTCCCTGTTTGCATTCTCACTGTGCTCCCAAACTCTAATCTGTTCTCCTACTGCTTTCTTTTTTTACCTGGTTGATTGTGTTTTTTAAAATTTAATAGTAGATTGTTTATTTTTTGTTGTAGTGGTTTTTTACAACTATAGTTGTGTAATTGTAGTTGTATAGCTGTATAGTTGTTATATTAGTTTCTGCTGTATACCAAAGTGAAACAGTTAAATATATACTCTTTTTTTTTTTTTTAAGATTCTTTTCCCATATAGGTCATTACAAAGTACTGAGTAGAATTCCCTGTGCTGTACAGTAGATCCTTATTAGTTATCTATTTTATATATAATAGTGTATATATTGCGCTTCCCAGATGGCTCAATGGTAGAGAATCCCCCTGCCAGTGCAGGAGACACAGGAGATATGGGTTTGATCCCTGTGTCAGGAAGATCCCCTGGAGAAGGAAATGACAACCCACTTCAGTATTCTTGCCTGGGAAATCCCATGGGCAGAGGAACCTAGCAGGCTACATCCATGGAATCCTAGAAAGTCGGACACGACTGAGCACACACACGCACACAGTGTGTGTATGTCATTCCCAGTTTGATGGGGATATTTATAAAATACAATTCAGATTGTGTTAATCCCCTGCATGAAATCCTTCCACAGCCCTGAGTCACTTACAGAGTAAAGCCCCAGAGAGATCGCTAAGGCCCTTTCTGGCTGGTTGCGCCTTCCTTTTGTCTCATTCTCTAGCCTTCCCAGGTCCATCCAAATTACATGCCTCTCCCAGGTACCCCTTGCTCCTTCTGCCTCCCATGGCTCTGTACTCCCCATTTTCCATTTCTGGGAGCTGCTCCTCTTTCATTTCCCTGTTTCATCTTTCCTCTTCCAAACTCAAATCCAGTCCCCTCCTCCAGGAAGCCATCCTTGTCTTCTTTCCTCTCCACCTGCTCCCCCAGCCTCTTGGTCCTCCTGTCTCCCCTGGATGACTGAAGTTTTTGAGGACAGAGTTTATGTCTGTAAAAGGTCTGCAGCTCCGAAGGATTAGGGATGGCTGACACACAGAATATGTTTAATAAATGGTAATTTAAAAGATGAACATAATGGTTTTTCAAGGTCTGATTGTCTTATACTCTTGGCTGTGTATCTCTGAAGTATCTATATCGGTGCATGCATGAGAATTATAAGCTTGTACAGACAAGCAGTGATCCCACTGGATTTCTGTATTTCATATTTAAAATTTATCTTTTGTATTCCCATTTATGTTACCTTTATATAAAATTAAGGAGAATGGTTTGAGAGCAGGGTATGCTTTCTTCTGTGGTTGAGTGGAGTGTACAAGGGTGTGTTGCCTCTTCCACACCCAGGGTGTACAAATTTGATGGCAAATTAGAATAATGGGGTGCTTTAAAATGTACTGATGCTTGCATCCCACGTGTCTGCACAACACGTGTGTGTGTGTTACATTGCTTCCAAATGTTCTATATGAGCGTAATCGGCTTCATTATCAAGTTATGCGTTCCCATCCCAGCTGAGCCCTCAGTCTTATCCTTTTCTACATTGGCAGTCAGCTCCCTTCCTCATTTCTCTCGGCACTTATCCTAAACCTTTATCACNTTGCTTCCAAATGTTCTATATGAGCATAATCGGCTTCATTATCAAGTTATGCGTTCCCATCCCAGCTGAGCCCTCAGTCTTATCCTTTTCTACATTGGCAGTCAGCTCCCTTCCTCATTTCTCTCGGCACTTATCCTAAACCTTTATCACTTTTCTGAGTCCTCCTGTCTCACTACTACCTGTAGCATGCACACATGTGCACGTACACACACACACACACACACTCCACAGCCCAGTCTTGAACTGGTCTTCTGTTAATATTGCTCAAACAGAAGGAGTCTACAATTTTGATTTGCTAGTTTTACCCACACTGTACTTAATTTGATAATGTGACATATCCCTAAGGATCCTAATTGACTTATTGGATATTTTATTTAAAGTAATGTTGTGAATAACTCAACTCATGCTGACTTAAACGAAGAGACAATTTATATGTATAATTTATCGGCTTCCTTAATTGAACTGTCAAGGTAGATTTTTGCATTAAGCCAAGTTTGATTCAGAACTCACATGGAGTCACCAGTAGCAATCTCTGCTGTATCACTTGGCAGGGTTTGATGTATCAGCCATCCTCAAGCTCCCCCCACCTTGGAGTTAGCAAAGTGGCTGTGGCAGCCCCTCTCCTCACACCACCAAACGTAAAGAAGAGAGAAAGCCACTGTCCTGAAATATCCAGCTGAAGTTCCACCAAACCTGATCAGTTTGAATTGTATGTACTTCCCTGACTTTGGGATCAGTGTGCTTATTGACTTAAGCCAGTCAGCATTCTCAGCCCGGGAAGCAAGGGATGTTGTTAACTCACTCAGCCACATTGGCTGCAGCATGAGGGATGAAGGGGCACAGCCCCCTCACAGCCCCTGTGGTGCCATAATATAGTCTTTCTGTCAGGATTTTATCCACATTTGAGCAATGTATATTTAATTTGAAGTGTCATACATGTGGATATAGTAAAATTGCTGGGTCATATTGGACCGTTTTGATTTTCTAGTGAAGCGAATGCCAAAACATAGTTAATAATATGCTCTGTTGTTATAAGCAGTATAGGAAATCACTCTCTGTCATTTGCATTTATGAGTTTAATTTTTTTACAAATAATAAAATTGCTCCACTAAATATTAGAATTATGGTAAAACAGAGTCTGAAGTTGTTGTTTTTCAGTCACTCAGTCCTGTCTGACTCTTTGCAACCCCATGGACTGCAGCATGTCAGGCTTCCCTGTTCTTCACCATCTCCTGGAGCTTGCTCAAACTCATGTTCATTGAGTTGGTGATGTCATCCAACCATCTCATCCTCTGTCGTCCTCTTCTCCTCCTGCCCTCAATCTGAAGAACCAGCTTCAAATTAGTGCTTCATGTCTTGATGTTGGATAAATTATTTTGTCTGATCACTAACTTTGTTATCTGCTAGATGCAGATATTTATTTATCTCACAGAGTTATTGTACCAAATGAGGTGATACATGTTAAAGCATATAATAAAAAACAAAGTTGTTATTTATTTCAGTATTTCATCAGGTTGAGTTTACTTGACCAAAGAAAGTATCATTATAATTAAAATATGATTCTCTTTTACTGACACATTGCCTTCATTACTTAAAGGCTGTTTTGTTTTTATTTTTTGGCTTTATCTAAAGCCTCAGGGTGGCTTATATAAAAAGTACGTAATACATTTTAGAATAGAATAAGAAGAGCTGTGTCGTTTGCCCATAAAGTCTGAGTCATTGTTACAGTTGAGAATAAAAGTCTGGGCTTCTGGGAAGCAAAGGCAAATAGATAAACAGCTAAATGCACAGCTTTCATTTTGTAATAACAGAAAGTATATCACTCAGGAGGAGTGGCAACCTTTTCTTAGGGCAACTCTCTAGATAGAATATACTCCATCAATCCTCCTGTTAAGGGGCATTGAACAGCATAATGGGCTATTGTACCATCAAATTTATGAAACCCAGTAAGCTTTCAAACTATTTTGGACAGTTTTCAAAAGAGAACACTGAAGCCTGGGTTTTAATAGGCCATTTATTAGCTGTGTGACATAAGCAGTTTGCTAAACTTCTCTGAGCCTCAACTTTCTCATCTCTGAAATGGAGATTAAAAAATAATACCTACCCCATGTAGTTATTGTAAGGAATAAGAAAAAGATTGGTACACTGCTCTGAATGTTGTGCTTAATAAATGTTAAAAAATAAGTCCACCAGTAAACTTGTATTGCTATAATTAGATATCTGTTAAAGAATATTAACAATGAGGTAATTTTATGGCAGTTAAAGCATCCGTGTGATTGGATACTAGAAAGTATCACTAGGGCCCTTCAACTAGATAAAAATCTAACCGGTTTGAAATCTAAAGGAGAGAAGTGAAAATTGTTCAGGTTCTCTCTGTGAACTGATTGTTTCTGCTATATGTATATTTTTGAAGTAAGTCATTTTAGTATATAGCACTGAGACACTCCAGGATAGCATCACAGTGAAAAGCCTGTGCTGTGAAGGGTCAAAAAGCTAACTAACATGTGTGAACCCAAAGCAAACCTCATAATTCACACTTTGACTGACAGTACCTGCCTTAGAGTGCTGCTGGGATGTGTGTTGCCGTATTAGCATATCGCAGCCTTGGTTCTTGTGGTCCAGCCATTCCTTTGTATAATCAGTGTTGTCTTGCAGGATGCTAACTCTAGTTTACCATTTCCCCCACCTCACCCCAAAAAAGAACAAGGAGAAAAAAAAAAATTGTACTGGTAACTGTAGATATAATCCAAAATAAGATTACTTAGATTATTTTACATGCTAATACATTGGCAGTAGATGGTTTTTACCTTTATCCCTTAAACAGTCAAAGTAATAGGGTATGTATTTAGAAGCATTAATGTTAGCACTGAGAGGAATTGTTAAGATCAAATTAATAAGCAGTTCCTTCTTTTTTCTTTCTTTTTTAATTTATACATGAAAACTTTGGCCCACAGGGGTTACATGCCCTGGTAGTTAGCTAATTAATGATAAAACTATACCTTACAGTGAGATTTGCCAACTCCCAGTGTGAGAAGCCTTTGACCTCACCACAAGGTGCTTTGGAGATTTGGGGCATCGTTGTATACTTTTGTTTGTAGCTATTACTGATTTTCAGTATTTGTGTTCTACAAAATAAGAGCTTCTTTATTTCTAACTACTGTGGAATTCAGACCTTCAGTGAACTCCACATTTTAGCAAACTGGACTTAACCATTTGGGCTTACCTCATAGCTCAGTCGGTAAAGAATCTGCCTGCAACACAGGAGACCTTAGTTCAATTCCTGGGTCAGGAAGATCCCCTGGAGAAGGAACTGGCAATCCACTCCAGTATTCTTGCCTGGAAAATCCCATGGACAAAGGAGCCTGGCGGGCTACAGTCCATGGGGTCGCAAGAGTCGGACACGACTTAGCAACTAAACCACCACCATCACCACCAGGGAGACTTGATACTGCATTAGTCATATCCTGAACTAAGAAAGTATAGACGCATCTCATACATAATGTTACATTAGTTACTAATTCAGCCTGCAAAGCAGTCATACTGTATGCAAGGTCCAAATTAGTGAAAAATATTTATTTTTAAATAAGGGAGTATTTATACTAAAATAATAATGGGTAATAAATGCATAAACTTGAAAGCTATTACCTTCAAGTAATCTCCAACTGATTTCAAAGAATTAGACAAATTCAGTATTCCAAGGAGAAGTATCTTTGATTCATTTTATGAGTAGATAAGCGTGACACATTTTCTAAGACATTGATAAGACTTTAAAAAGGAAATGTGATTATTTAACCACAGAACAATTCTTAACCTAGCCAGTAATTAAAGTAGTACAAATTTAAATTATAATAAAGTATTATTTTCACCTATAAAAGTGCTGAATGAGAATATAAATTTTAGAGCCCTAAAATTTTAGAGCAGCAATTCTGCGTCTGAAAATCTATTCCAAGGAAATATTTCATAAGACAGAAACACCACTTTTCACAAAAATGTTCACTGTATTATTAATGATAACAGGAAAGAGAGGAAAAAACTCAAATGTTTGCCATTAGGGAAATTAATTATATAAGTAAATCATAATATATAAGTGCAGTGGAATAATACCCAGCTGATAATTATTATTTACACAGAATTTATAACAATGTAAGAAATGGTCATGTTATTAAGGGAAAGATGGTAACAGAATTTTATATAACTTTGCATGTTAGTCCTGGATAAAGCAACAAACTATTGAAAATAGAAATATAAATTTAAAAATCTCCTAAGTACTGCAATTCTATTTAAGGTCTTAATTATGTAAATATCCATAATCACTTCTTTTCCCATTATTGCTTCAAAAGTTAAAGTAGGCTGTTCTCTTTCCAAATTATTTCACATGTCAAGCTATGAAGGTCATAATATAATTTTTATCTTTAGATGGAAATATCTTTAGATAACACATTTAAGTTTTCCAAATATTTTTATTTCCATTCGCCTTTTAAATTTGTGGTTTTCAACATATTTAAATATCTCATTTTGCTCCATAGCTCTTCTGGAAGGAGTATACATTTCCTGGAATTTTCTTCTTGCCTGTACATCTGTCTACCTCCTCTAAACTCTAGAAAATTGAATTGCAAGATGGTATTTCAGTGGCTATTATATATATTTGTTTTAATTTTTTTTTCCTAGTCATGCAATGCATGGGGATTAGTTAACATTTTCTAAGCACACATGATCCATTTACAAAAACAAAGCACCTTGTGTTTCTGTAGTTATTTTTATGTAAAGCTATTAAAGGAACAGGAAACATCTTTAGACCACCTTTCTGCCTACAACTGCCCCCAAAATAGTCATTAGTATTAAACATAACAGAGACTAAAATTGTTTCCCATAGATCCGTGGAGAAAGGCTGCAAAGTAATACGAAAGCATTTGGGGTTATTTATAATAAAGCCTGTGCGAAAGAAGCAAGACGCCAGCTCACGTGTCAGGCAGACAGTGGCAGCTGCTGTGTTGCTACGTGGCACTGTCCCATCCCAAATCAAGTGGGAAATGGATGCTGTTTGACACATACTGTCATCAGTGCAAACATTATTAAAATAATGAAAAAGCTTCTGAATTTCTTTTCTGTTAACCTTAAGGACAGTCTGTTTGGTTGTTGGGGTTTTCCCAGCTCTTATGCTCAAGGGCTCCAGCGACGAATGCCCACGCCAGATTTTGTATCCCACCAAGCCTGAGCTGCGACTTTTTATCCCAGTGGGACAGTGCAGCTATGTTCTTGGCATTTTCTGCCTATTACCAGTTAGGGTCTGTGAACAGCATCTCCATTTGTGAGAACCTCATTGTGGAGAGCACGCAGTGGTCTTTTCATTTTGATTGATGGTTCTAGTTCTGCACCATCTGGCTTCTGATAGGCTGCATTAATCATATCCTGAACTAAGAAAGTGTAGACACGTCTGTTTAATATGTACCCATACATAATGTAACATTAGTTATTCATTCAGCTTGCAAAACAGAGTCATAATGTATGCAAGGTCTTTATATAGTAAAGCATAAATATTAATATGCGACCCATTAATGCTGTTTTTACTTGTGCTAACCTCCCACTAGTACATTTGTTTGTGAAGATTGAGGAATTAAGAGAAAGAAAGCCATATGCACATTTACATGAACATATATAGTTTTGCTGATGTCGCGTATGAATTCAGAGCGCTGCATGCTTATAGTACTTATCTTGCCCATATTTACTTTGTATATCTCTCTTACTGCTTCTTAAAATGCAGGTTAAATGCAGGCTGCAACACAGATTCACTTTTTCTCCTGTGAACTGCTTGCGTCCAATGTCGGTCATCCGTTTGTTGGGATCGCTGGGGTTGTATGTGGCCCGCTCTTTTGTGCTTCCTCCAGCTGGGCCCATCTTTCACACATTCCGTCTCCTGCTGTGTCATAACACCGAAGGGAAAAAGAGAGAGGAGAGAAATTCCAAAGTCTGAGGAAGTTGTTCCAGATTCTGGGCTGTTGTACTTCTCAGTAGCTTAAATTTGGTTTTAGAAATTTGCTAGGCCCTTTCCAGTGAAGAGAGATTTAGTGTGCATTAATCATAATCGTTTCAGCACCTCGAGGAGGGAGGGTAAAAGAGGATTTAAATTCTCTTGGGAAGTTCCCTTGTACACAATTGCAAGAGCATATTTCTTAAGGTAGTAAATTAAAACCATAACTTCATAAAATACATTTTGTGTTTTATTAATTACATTTTATCCTAAAAGCACCGTATTCCTCAGTGGTTACATCTTCTTAATGTGTGCCTTAAATTCTAAGGATGTATTTTAATGAATCCTACTCCTGAAGAAAGAGTGAAGGTTAAAGCTTCACTTTAACCTTGCGTACAACTTAGGTTGTATGCAAAATACAAGCCAAACGCTTAGCAGGGCTCAGTCCTGGAAGAATGCATGGGACACAAGGCTGATACTGTGTTTTTTTGTTGAGAAAGACGTGAACTGCAGTTTCTGTTTGAAATGTCATTTCATTGAGGTTTAATGTGTCACGTGAGCACTATGAGCAATACCAATAGAAATTGTATAAAATGTAATCCATGGGTCCAAATGGACATCCGAAGGGTTTATAATACTAAGGTAACAGTATCTATAAAGCTAGAAAAAAGTAGTTTTTAAGACTTAAAACAGTAACATAAAATATTCATCTCATCTCTTTCTTATTTTAAAGCTATTTTAAGCTATTTCTTCCAGCAATTTGCATTCTATTATTACTTAATTCATTCCATTAATTGATTTCAAAAGATACACTTAACTGCTAAGAACACTGCATTGAAAAACTAGAGAGTAGAAAATCTGTGATAAACAGGACTATGACCAAGAGAACACCAATGTAGTTCTAGGAATTTGTGAAAAACTCTGATTTTGCTAAGGGAAGGCAGGGTTCATGTCTTGGCAGTGCCACTCAGCTAGCTGAACAGTACTGAAAATGGGTTCAAACTGGCCAGCCTATTTCCAGTAATTTACATACTATTATTACTTAATTCATTCTATTAATTGATTTTTAAAAATACATTCAACTACTAAGAACACTGCATTGAAAACCTAGAGAGTAGAAAGTGCATAATCATCCTTCTCATACATAATAGTCTCACTGAGCTTTTTATCTAAAAAAGAAATATCTTTAATTCAAATCTGATTTATTATCTTGAACATGGTTTGTGAGGGTCAAATAGTATAATATGCACGTGTTAACTTTTAAATTCATGAGAAATATATGTGTTGTAATTTGTGTCAATGAAACTTCCCTGGATTTTATCAGTTATATTCATGAGCGTTTGCACAGTGATACATACCTGTCCTACATCACAGTAAGTTTAAAAACCAGTGAAATGGTGAACATATGTGTCTCCTGGTGCCTGGGTTCCTCTTCTTGTATAAAATCCCTTTAGAGTTTACAGCAGAGTTTGAAAACTTTTCTTTTCCTGTAAAGGACCGTATGCTAGTGAATTCAAACATAATTTAATTCCTTCTTCAAGCAACATCTAAACTATTGTACTGTGCTGCTTTAAAATTAAGGACATTCGTCCTGAAGCTTGGACAGGACTGAAGCGGTAGGGCTTTTGAGCAAAACAGTTCATTGGTTCAGGAAGGCAGTGCCAGAAAGACACTGCCTAAGCCCAATGCTTCACTTCTCTATCGGAGAACCAGGGCCATGCAGAGAGAGGGCATGAACGGATGTACAAGTTACAAACTAGACAGCTTTCCCCTTCCTCCACAACTCATCGTTAGACTTTGATTCAAAAGGCAATAAAGTCCCAGAGTGCCAAATAAACCTCTTTCAAATAGTAAATACAAGAACACAAGTGACTTTTAAATCTGTAACTTTTTAACGAATCTACACTAGTCTGTTCTGGCATTATCATGAATATATAAACGTTTATTTGTTATTGAATTTTAGGCACTTTTTCATGTGTCAGCTTGTTGGAGGGATGTGTATGGTTCTGCAAATAAGGAAAAAATAAATTCCATTCAAAGCTTGATATTGTGTTTGCTCTGACTTTAGATGAAATCAAGTGCCTCTGTGCACTGAGCCTAGTATCACAGGGCGGATTTTAACGCCTCTAAACAGTAAGTCTTGCCCTGATGCCAGCTTTGTCCCCATTTAGCTCAAGACTCAGAAATCATTATGTGAAATTTTATAAATTTGTATTTGTTTATTCAGTCACTGTAAGCTAGGCACTGGGTACAAAGAATCATGTAGGCTAAGGTCTCAACACGTGGTGTGCTGAGGAGGAGAGAGGTGAGCAACTAGTTTTAATTCTAACAGCCGCACCAAGTGCTACTCACACCACTGTCGTCAGTGCCTCTGTTATAGTAATGTTCACAGCAAGCTACAGATACAGTTTAAAGGACCCACATTGTATGAAACTTTGAAAGCACAAGGAATTCTCTACCAGCTTCACACCTGAAGACAGTTGTGGGGATCAAGGCTCATTCATTATTTGATTCAGTTCAGTGTATTCCTAGGTGTTCATTGTAAGGAATGATGCTGAAGCTGAAACTCCAGTACTTTGGTCACCTCATGCGAAGAGTTGACTCATTGGACAAGACCCTGATGCTGGGAGGGATTGGGGGCAGGAGGAGAAGGGGACGACAGAGGATGAGATGGCGGGATGGCATCACCGACTCGATGGACATGAGTTTGGGTGAACTCTGGGAGTTGATGATGGACAGGGAGGCCGGACATGCTGGGATTCATGGGGTTGCAAAGAGTCGGACACGACTGAGTGACTGAACTGAACTGAATGTATTCCTCATTCTCCTAAGTCCTAAAATTACCCACAATTCTCCCCTAAAACTCCTATTTAGAAGTTTATCTAAAATTGTCATGGCCCTTGTGTTCATTCACCAAGAAGGTAATGGTCCCAGTGTACCTCTTTGGGTTTCTACATGCAGCTTAAATTGTAACCAAAGAACCAGCATGTACCTGTGCAGGTAACTTCCCGGTGCTTTTTCCTTGAAGGAGGAAATACTCTCAAGTATTATGTCTTTTGACGCTATCTTAAATCATAAAGATAATACTGAGGGATTGCTTCCTAGCTCTCTCTTCTCTACCACAATAGATTATTTGCTCTTGTATCTTCCCCACGGTCTCCAAGGTTATTGACAGTCCAGACTGGTGTCTACCATTTCCACCCCCTCACCCCCACCCCTGGCTAATGTGTGCCCTGCGCCACATCCATAGATGTGGAGTAAGTGCACTTGACTGGAATAAAAGCCGGAAACTCTGTTGGGAGGAGCTAGAGAATGGGACAGTCATGCATTATGCAGTTTGTCAGCATTAATGTGAACAAAAGGTCATCAAGGCTCATTTACTATAGGGAACAAACATTGGCTCTGTAGAATTCTACATGTCATAGTTAACCTAGCTTGCTGTAATTATTTAGTTTCACATTGAAGATACCAATTCTTGCTGTTAAAAAAAAAAAAAAGCTAGCTGTTTTCGATAATAGTTGATCAACCTGTGTATTAGTTATGAGTTATTTCAGTTATTTACAACCTGCACTTGACCTTCACTGCCAAAGGTGGATTTATAATATTAAAGAAAGGAACCACTCTTAACTTACCTTCTTCTTCAATCTATTACCTATTTTCAAACTATTTTCAAAAGGTAGTTTAAGCATAAAAAAGTCTTGAAATGGTAAATAGACTGAAGTCTTCTAAATATATGAGATATTTATCATTTGAAAAAGTCTTCATCTTTATGATGAAGGCTTTTTTTAAAAAATAAAGCACATATAAAAATGTGAATTGGTTTTCTTTTCCTAAGCAATAAGTTCACTAGAATTCTTCATTAAAAGAATCTATTCACAGGGCATAATGATGACATGATGGCTGTTAAAGCTCATTTTTTTCAGATGGCAGAAAAACAAAATAAGCTTCTTGCATAATTAATAGAAAGGTTAGACAAGATAGGAAGATGCTTATCAGAATCAAATAATATATAGGCCAAGGTGTCCCTATTTTTCCTGAGTGACAAGTCTTAATATCACAGCTCTTCAGCTTTTCATTCCACATCTATTGTTTATAAACATTCCTAGAACAGCTCCGTATACGTGTGCCCTGTTCTCCTCACAGATCCTCCTCCCTCCTTTCAGCCTCATTTCAGTTTCATTCTTGCTGTTTTATTCCTTTTCCCCTCTCTCCCTTTAACATTAGCAAAGCAATTCACTTTCAAATGTGTTACTAGGACCATATTTTTATTTCAAATGATGCTTGGTGCCCTTAACCCCAGAAGATCTGTATAGATACTTTATTGCCATCTCAGTTTTGTCATGCAAAAGAAAACAACTTCTCCAAAGTCAGTAGCTCAGCCATAGTAACCAACATTATCAGGGGGTGTGTGAGTTTGGAAGAAACCATTATTTAACATTCCAACCGAGGCAACCACAACCCAAAGCTTTTTAAATGTCCATCCTTTAGTGAACATAATTTTTTTCCCCATTTCTGTAATCTAAATTTGGCAAGACATCTGGGCAGCATAGTGAATAGGAGAAAGAGAAAGTGATCTGAAGGTTAGGTGAACCTAGCTTGGGAAGTGCATTTTCTCCTTTACTAGCTGTGAAACAGTGGGCACAATTCCTAGTCTGTCTGACCCTCTCATTGGTCATCTGTAAAGTAGGGGAGCACAGTGTCTAATTGTTGTGAGAAATGAACCTCTCAAAAGAGCTGATTCATGTACGTAGTGAGTGAAGTCGCTCAGTCGTGTCCGACTCTTTGCGACCCCATGTACTGTAGCCCACCAGGCTCCTCCGTCCATGGGGTTCTCCAGGCAAGAATACTGGAGTGGGTTGCCATTTCCTTCTCCATGGGATCTTTCCAACCCAGGAATCGAACCCACGTCTCCTGCATTGCAGGCAGACACTTTAACCTCTGAGCCACCAGGGAAGTGCTCATAAAGTCTCTTACCAATTTCCTTTCCCTTCCTGCTAAACAATTACTATTTAATATGTTCAGGAGTCTAGACACTTAGAAATACTGAATAATTGAATATTTTCATGTTGTATTTCTCACGCCTTTTTCCATGGCAGTTGAGAAAAATACATCGTAATGAAAATACACACACATCATGGCTTGACCCAGTCAAGGCCATTTTTATACATAAATTCAAAGTCCAGCCCAGACCTGGAGAAGGTTGTGAAGTCAAGTTTGCCTCTTCTGGCAATTACCTTCCCCCTTTCCTCTCTGCCTGACCTGCTGATTGCTCCCAAGCTCTTCTACCTCTCACAATCAACCCACTTGCAGGAAAGAATATGCTAAACATGTCCCTTACCAGGTATAAATGACTGAAAAGCGTCAATGTGAGAATCTCCCTGGCTACTTCTATTTTAATAGAAGAGACAAGGACTCAAGCCCAAGTATTCATAACTAATTGTTGACTCACCTGTGTTAATTAACCTTTTTACTTTCTAACAAACTTTCTGGAACTGATCAATTATGCAATCTATGAAAATAACTTGAAATTAGCCTTCTCCCCAGTGGGAGGTTTCTTTTGATGAATATGATCCCAGCAAAGAGATCCACAAATCACTGGCAGCTGTCCCTTTCAGGCAAAGCCCGTAACACTTGGTGACCATGTAGTTCAGGAAAATGTAGTGTCATCGAGGAAGAGAGCTGGGGTGAAGAGAGGATGGCGGCAGCAGCATAATGACCAGGAGTTATTTTTGGTCACCAGCGTATCCTAAGAAGGACATAACGGCTCTGGAGAAGGCAGGGAAAAGCAACTTCCACCTTCAGCACAGAATCAGTAGTAGTGTGTTTTTCCTTAAAATCACCACATATGGAGAATATAAGACAATCATGTTAATTGTTAGGATATATGTTACAGTCAAGAGTAACTTTGTTTCCTCTTAGGTAAATTAAAATTGCATCTTCTCCAAAATCCCTAATAAGGGAGAGACTGGGAAGACTGGTAGGGAGTTGTTGGTAATCTTTGCTTTCTGCTGGCTTTCTGTTTCTTTGTTGCACTTCTCTGATAGAGGATGTGGTCAGATATGAAAGATCAAGAAGAAAGAGTAAAGAAGAATCCACTTAATTGCTAAATGTTCCCATGAAACATATGAATAATACTCTTGTCAAGCACTGGATTATATACTGCCTTGTGTGTATGCTTAATTATGTCTTGGCAACTAGATTATAAATTTCTCATGGGTAGAGGCCATGGCTTACATTTTCAAATGCTTTAAAGGAAACTAGACCAGAGGTTGACATTTAATAGGTTCTAAGTAGATACTTGATGAGTGGAATTGGATTTACGGTAAAGTTACTTACGGATTCCCTCCCGTCTAGAGGCCAGATGTAAACACTGGAGGAATCTGATATGATTTTTCTTGGGAAAAACCTAGACATGACTGATGTGATCTTCCTTGAACACATGTTTTAGGATCACACTTTTAACTCAGACTAATTGGTTCCACTACATCTTCTTAAGAGACTTAGCCACTTCTTGACCAAATAATGTGTCTACCCGAAGTTCTCAACCAGGGTTATTGTCATACTATGATGGTGTCCTGACACGGGGTACCAGGGTCAGGGATGCTCAGCATCCTGAGTGTTGCTCAGCACGGTCCTGCACAGCGTGAACTTGTGGTCATGAGCTTACAGGAACCACTGCATTCCCTACTTGTCCCTTCCTCCTACTCACACCTCGTGTTCACGCCTTGCCGCTTACCGCTGTGTCTAAGCTTTCCTCCCCTACTTGATTCTCAGTCATGCCAAGCTCCCTCTGCTTCGTTATCTTTGCAGGTTCTGTTTCCTCTGTTCTTGTCCTGTGTTCTCCTCTGGCGAATGTCTTCTAACCCATTGGGACTCAGCTCAGGCACCTCTTCCAGGAAGTCTTTGCTTGTTTCAAACCCAGACTGGCATAAGTGGCACTCTCATGTGTGTTCATCCTTCTGCTGTGACCTGTATCCCCATGAAACTGTGGTTATGGGTTTGTTTCCTGTCTCTCTTATTAGACTGAAATCTATTTAAGAACAAGTTGGATGTCCCAGGATCTCACCGAGTGCATGACACATACTGAGCACTTCATAAATAATTTTTTGAGTAAGTGAATCAATCAGTGCAATTTTCACACAGGAATTAGTTCATTCAGCAAATATTTATTGTGTACCTTTCATAACTAGGAAGCGCCTTTGCCATGAGGCATACAAGGGTATCAGCACCGTTGGCATCGTGGATGGCGAGGGAAGGGATGAGGTCAGGATAAAGGATGGAAAATTATCTTCCAGTGGGGCCAGCTCAGGTTTGATTCACTCAGTAGCTCTGAGACTGGGCGTGGGCACCAAGAGCATAAGAAGCCTAGCCCGTGCTGTTCTAAGTGACATCATCAGATCCAGCAGGTCCTCAAACGTTTTGATCTCAGAGGAGCTGTGTACAGAGGTGGGAGTAAGCGTTTAAGAATTTGACAAAGTAATTTTTAAGTCAGTTAGTTCCTGATGCATCTGAAATATTTTTCAGAAAGGAAGAAAGGAAAGAAGGGGAAATTTTTTTAATCTGCTCTTCACCTCAGATACTTGAGCATCATTGGTCCAGGCAGTCCCAGAATTGTGATGAATTTGTTGCACACAAGACTTCAAGTTGGATGATGCCAAAGCAGGAACTTCCTGCTAATTCTCACCTTCCTTTCCTCCCCTCCTGGCAAGGGACTAGTGAACTTGAGACAGAGCCAAAGGATTAGAATCAGGGGCCTCTCTGAGTACCTAGGGCTTTCCTCATAGCTCAGTCGGTAAAAAATCTGCCTGCAATTCAGGAGACACGAGTTCAATCCCTGGGTCGGGACGATCCCCTGGAGAAGATCATGGCAACCTACTCCAGTATTCTTGCCTGGAGAATCCCATGGACAGAGGAGCATGGTGGGCTATAGTTCATGGGGCCATCAAGCAGAAAAGAAAGAAAGAAAAGAATTTGTGTGGATCAAGTCAACCTGTCAGGAGTTTCAGGAGAGCTGAGACGCCACAGAAATTGCGATACTACATTTTCACTTCAAGCAGCAGGGTTTAGCACACGTAATTCCAGCTCCTACCTCCTAGTGAGCTAGTGGCCACCAATGTACCCTCCACCCTGACAATGATTTAGCTCAAGAACTAAGTGAGACTGTGTGGATTCATCAGCTGAGAACTCTCATTGGTAGCAACTGAGCAGGTTACGGGAGGCGGAAGCTGACACGCCTAGGATATGAGGAGCACTGTGCCAGGTATTAGGAAGATTCAGAGGTGAACAGTTGTGTTGACAATTTGAGCCAAAGCATAGGCCAGAACACAGATAGAATGCTCTCAGAGAAACAGGAAGTGCAAATTGTAGTGAGATTTTCATAATGAATAAACATGAACTAGTTTGTGTGCAGATTAAAGCAAGAAAACATTATTTTTTTACAAAATTCTTGCAAAAAGTCAGAGACGGGAATGGCAGTAGTACATTTATTGACTGTTAAATGAGAAACAGTATGACCCTCATAAAAATTGTTTATGTGTGATGGGATAGAAGTGCCACATGACAAAACTCGTAAGCTTTACTCACAAGAGTTCTAACTAGTGTAGGAAAAAAAAATCCTTGCCAGACAGCATGTCTGCTTTGTTTGGAATAGCAGTGTAAATATCTAATTTGCCTTGTTACCGAGAAGAATGCATGATCCGGCAGCCTGTAGCCAACCAGATAATCATTCCATCAGGCCGAAAATGTCAGGAACATAATTTGCTGATTCAGCCTAATCCTTATTTTCCAATGAAGAAACAGTAATCTGTAAGTTCATATTTCATTTAGTCATATTTTATTTTTTAGAAGCTCAAAACAGTTTTGCCAGAACATCATAAATAAGAGCAACCAGGATAGGTCAATATACCCTTGGTTGGGGAAGTTAAAAACATACACAGTAATAAATTTCTAGAAGTTTGTTTTTCTTTGAATATATCTCTGTTTTATAGGGGTTGTTTTTTTTGTATTTTCGTGTGTGTCATCAAAGCAAGTGTGTCTGTAAGGATGACCCATGTCTCATGAGTGCAAGGCAGGTCCGTGTCAGCCTTTAATATTAACGCTTCCTCCCCAAAGCGCTGCTGTTCATTTTTCAATGGCAAAAAAATGAGGGTGACTAACAGCTCACACAAAAGCTTTGTGTTTGTTTTTAAACAAAATTGGCTTGATGTTATTTAAATTATAAATTGATACTTTGCTTCTTAAATTTGTCAGCCTTTCATTCTTTTTTTCACAGCTGGTGTCTTGCCAGGTATTTCAGTTTCCTGGTGCAGTTGTAATAAGTGAAAGCAAATACATTTTTATTAAACCATAAAAATGATCAACTATGCACTCCTCTAGAGAAGGCTCACATGCAACGTAATTGTTTAATAACTGTTTTCTTTCCACACAGAGTCAACCTGAAAGACTATTGATTGCACCAAACCCTGTTTCTTAACGCCGTAATTCTCCAGGCCTGTGTCCCCAGGGACCCTCGTCAGGAGGGTAATTGCGTGTCTTGCTGCTTTCTGTTGAACGCCCAGTGACAGGCCGTCTGGAATAGCTCAGGTCATAGAAGTGTGTATTTCCCCATGCTGACCGGCCTGCTGTCTACCACAGAGAAGGCACACCTCTTCATGGGTGGCNCGCTTCCTCCCCAAAGCGCTGCTGTTCATTTTTCAATGGCAAAAAAAATGAGGGTGACTAACAGCTCACACAAAAGCTTTGTGTTTGTTTTTAAACAAAATTGGCTTGATGTTATTTAAATTAGAAATTGATACTTTGCTTCTTAAATTTGTCAGCCTTTCATTCTTTTTTTCACAGCTGGTGTCTTGCCAGGTATTTCAGTTTCCTGGTGCAGTTGTAATAAGTGAAAGCAAATACATTTTTATTAAACCATAAAAATGATCAACTATGCACTCCTCTAGAGAAGGCTCACATGCAACGTAATTGTTTAATAACTGTTTTCTTTCCACACAGAGTCAACCTGAAAGACTATTGATTGCACCAAACCCTGTTTCTTAACGCCGTAATTCTCCAGGCCTGTGTCCCCAGGGACCCTCGTCAGGAGGGTAATTGCGTGTCTTGCTGCTTTCTGTTGAACGCCCAGTGACAGGCCGTCTGGAATAGCTCAGGTCATAGAAGTGTGTATTTCCCCATGCTGACCGGCCTGCTGTCTACCACAGAGAAGGCACACCTCTTCATGGGTGGCTAAGTGAAGAGGGAATTTGAAGGTGGGAAACACTAGCATTTTAGCAGGCATATTCAGAAAAGAATAGCATACCCTTCTACGTAAAGTTTTTTTTTCTTCTATGTGAAGTTTTAATTTTGCCTTCATTTACAGAGATGTGCCAAAATCATCCTAGTAATTACTTTCATTTGTATAGTACTTTACACAAGGCACTGCCAAGCCCTGTTCTCTTGAATCAGTTAATTTCACTTCCTTGCGCCTCAGTTTTTTGATCCTTGGTGGGGTGGGGGAGAATGGGCATAAAGTTGTAAATGGTCCTCTTAACCCCACTGAACTGTGAAGGGCAAAGGATGTAGAGTTCGGTCAAGCAAGTGTCAGGTGTCTTCCCCTTGGCTTGAGTGAAGCTGCCTACATCCGTTAACAGCTGTTTTTAAGCCGCCACCCCACTGGTAAGGCCTGAGCCATGAGCGGAGAGCCCAGGGTCTCACAGACTCTAGGAATGGATTCTGTGATGGGGCGGGTCACCCTGAATCACCTGTCAGTTCTTCAAAATGAAGGAAACGGGTGCAGGCAAGCTGGAACCCCAGTGAGGAGGCAACCAGGAGAATGCCCACCATCGCTTCACATACTTTCTGAGACTTTTCTATTTCAAGTATTCTTCAGTTAAGTTCAGTCGCTCAGTCATGTCCGACTCTTTGTGACCTCATGAATCCCAGCATGCCAGGGCTCCCTGTCCATCACCATCTCTCGGAGTTCACTCAGACTCATGTCCATCGAGTTGGTGATGCCATCCAGCCATCTCATTCTCTGTCGTCCCCTTCTCCTCCCGCCCCCAGTCCCTCCCAGCGTCAGAGTCTTTTCCAATGAGTCAACTCTTTGCATGAGGTGGCCAAAGTATTGGAGTTTCAGCCTCAGCATCAGTCCTTCCAATGAACACCCAGGCTGGTCTCCTTTAGGATGTTTCATGGTTGTAATCACCATCTGCAGTGATTTTGGAGCCCCCCAAAATAAAGTCTTCCACTATTTCCACTGTTTTCCCCATCTGTTTCCCATGAAATGATGGGACCAGATGCCACGATCTTCATTTTCTGAATGTTGAGCTTTAAGCCAACTTTTTCATTCTCCTCTTTCACTTTCATCAAGAGGTTTTTTAGTTCCTCTTCACTTTCTGCCATAAAGGTGGTGTCATCTGCATACCTGAGGTTATTGATATTTCTCCTGGCAGTCTTGATTCCAATCAAGTATTCTTACTTACTCTCAGTCAGAGATTTACACACAGTGGCTTCAACCTCATGAAGTGACCAACAGTTCTTCACTTTCCCTAGGCTTGAGCACTAGCTGGTCATGTTCCCTTCAGTTGCCTGGAGCCTTGAAGATTTTAACATCTTCCATGTGTTTCTGTGAGGTCTGCATAGCTGAGTGTGCAGGACTCCTGTACACGTATTGGAGTCACAGCCTCTCTTCCCAGGCAGTTACGTTTGCCTTCTCAGAACAATGTCTTGACTGTTAAAAGTGTGCAGACTTTCGTATTTGTTTTTAACAATGAAGAGCAGAAAGTCTGTAAAAATTTTAAAGTAATAATGTCAATGTCTTCATATACTGAACTGAACTTTTCACGTTCAGAATAAATATCTCCTTTGTAGTAACTCCTTAAAAAGAAAAAAAATAATCTGAAAGCTTGTAACATTATTATGAGAAGAGATTTTTTTTTTCCTCCTGTGTTAGTGACATCCCAGAAAACTGGAATTCTCTATTAACCCCTAGGTCAAGCATCCACCTTGACATGCATCTCTCTTATTCTACCTCATTTGTAAAGGAGCGTTTTTTTCTTAACTTGATTCCTCACCTCTTTTTAAGGAGCATTCCAAGTTAATCTCAACAAAGAATAGTAATTCGGATTTGCAGCCTGGGGTATTAGGGAATCGGTGAAATCAAGTAAGTTTAGCATTAGAAGAACCATAGAGATCATCTTATCTAACCACTTCATTTTGCACTGAGGCTACCACAGCCCAGAGAAGCTGAGTGTCTGTCTAAAATCACATGGCTGGTTTCTGACTGATTCTATAATTTGATACACTAGGCAACATAAAGAGTGATATTTCCTAAAGGTTATGGTGGACTAAAATGTAATGTTTTTTATTAAAATAAATACAAGTGAAAACTGGCTTGGAGGCTTTGCACTTCCAAACTAGTATTCAATATTACATCTTCCTGCTGTCCTTATTGGGTCTGGACTGTGTGCAATACAATCGCCCAGTAAAAGAAAACATATCCTCAAGTATGGCTCTGGGAGTCAGGAACCAGGCAGCTGCCTGAGTACCAGCATGTACTTTCTGGGTCTTGGGTTTTTTCCCCCTGCTCGGAAATTAGAATGATAACATGGCTGACATGACCAGCTATCAGCTCCACTGCATTCTTCCTTTAAGATCACCCCAAAATATTGCAGTTGTTGTCCCATAGCCCAGAGGAAGAAATGATTTTGATTTTGGACCCTAACCTCTCCAATCTATCATACCAATTTGAAGGTAGGTTTAACTCAGTAAATATGGAAAGACTGGACTGGACTCAGTTGCCTCTACTCTTAACCTTATGAGTTTTGAAGTGGGAAGGAAAATATGTGGATGTATTTCTAGAGAGTCTAGCATTGTTCCTGGGAGAGACTGGTCCCACTAAGACATTCTTGAACTCACCTTCCTACTCAGGTGTCTTCAAATCTTTGCTGTTTCCCTGTGATTTAAATAAACCTCCTTTCTCCTGCACTCTCCTAACTGATCTAGATCCATAGCTATGTTTGGGGGAGCCTGCACTTGTCCATGCCCGTCAGCCGTCATGGTTGTGGGTGCCGTGACCAAAGGCTCTTCAGCCAGCACAGGCAGAGAGTTGACTGTCAACGCTCTAGAACCTGCCACCCAGCAGACAGGTTTTTGCTATGACTGTATCACACGATACAGGTGAGGACCAACCTGGCTTCTTTTTCATACATCAAGTCATTTTTATTGAGATGCTTCTTGACATATAACAGAGTGACTTCATTTAGTAAAGAGAATGGTCAGCAAGATGAAAGTCTGGAAAGTTTAGGTCCTCAACTTTATGGTGTATTGTTCTTCATTATGTCGATGTATGGCAAAACCAACACAGTATTGTAAAGTAGAATAAAGTAAAAATTTTAAAAAAGAAATGAAAAAAAGGATGAGAAAATAAATTCATTCAAGAAATTACAAAAAAATAAAAATTAAAAAAAATTAAAAATGACTTTCACCTTTAGTCATTTGAAAAGTAGCACCATGTGAGTAACTTTCTTTCTGCCAATAGAGCCAGCTGGGGACTAATGGGACCTGTAGAGTTAGGAGGCCTTTTTGGACTGGTCTGCATCTAGGAAAGGTCAGACCATCACACAAGGGCTTAGAGCCTAAACTAGTAGGGATAGAAAAGCCTAACCTGCATCTCCACTTCCCTTGTCAGTTCCCAGGAGCCTTGCAAGTTGTTTGAGCCAAGCCCCCTGGTTAGTGCCCTGCAACCAGGACCACCCTCTCTCCTCAGTCATGTGGGATTCTGACTCTACTTTGACTTGAGAAGAAGTTAATTATGGCTTGATTTTTTTTTTTGAAAGAATGATTAATAATCACTTCCATTCGGTGGAATGTAATCTGTGGAGGCAGTATTAATGCTTTTACTCCCTTATAAAGCAACATAAGGAAGAAAAAAAAGAAACAGGAAGACTGGTACACTTTTTGCAACAAACTATAAAATGATATATTTAATCTTGAATAATTAAACAAAAACATTTTTATTCACATAATGTTACAATCATATTGCTAATACCAGCTTAATGCTTACTTTTTAACTAATTCATTTTCTCATTTGTGGCAATCGAGAAAGGTTTATTAAATCTAATGACTGTTTGAGGATTAAGTAGGGGGAAAGCATGTTCTAATTACAGGGATGGATAAAAGCAAACTAATTAACCAAAAACGTGTATTTCCTTCCTGAGAGCTGTCTGGTCAGCCATATCCGAGATGAACTTGGGTTACCTAACTCCTGAGTTTTTTAATCATGTTTTTAGATTGCATTTTGTACACCATCTGTACCATTAACATGACTGTAATTTCTGTCACAGTTGGAAGCCTCAGTTAATAAATGTTTTGTTTTGGAAGGGGATGGAGAGGCAGACAAGAAGATGGGAATGTTTATGAATGAACCAAAGGAAGAGACTCTGTCTTAACTGAGGGGTTATGAAGTTAAATGCTAGACATGTACGACTGAGGTTCTGGTGTTGCCCTTCTGTGTCACATTGCTAACGTTTACACTGGGAAATAGTCTTAATTCATCCTTCAGAAAAAAATCTGATCTCAGAGATAATCACCATCTAATAACAACAACAATAATAATACCCTAGATAACCTCATTCAGAACATATACAGAAGAATAGATCTTTGTTTTATGAAACTCAGAAGCATTGATTTTTCAGTGTTTTGTGTATTCTGAGCAAAGCACAGAATCACAGTGCTATACTTTTGAGCCCCCAATTAATTATTTTATCCTTTTTTGAAAAAATTACAGATTTTCTGGATGTGATTTCCTGTTTTAGCTAGCAACTACCACAGCAGTCTTTTGTCAAACACTTTGATTATGTTTTCACAGCTACAGAGAATGATCAGAGGTTTTTAAAGCATCTGATTATAATTTCAGAGAATGGTAGTGTACTGATAACATGTCCACAGGAATAGAGGATAAAGTTGAAGGGCAGAGGGAGAGATGAGGCACAATTGGAGCCGCAGACTATTGTCCAAAACCAAGGCTGCAGACTTGGCAGATGGAAAAGATGGCCACTCATGACTAAAATCTTAAAAACTATATGAAGACTGAATTTTTAGTTAAGTCCTAGAGTACGCGGATGAAATTTTGTATCTGGAAGCAGAAGAGACATTAGCATTCGTTCTGTGTAGGAAACATCAGTGTCTGTTATGTGCCTGGTATCTGCTGTGTGCTTAGGGATATAGGAGATAAAGATAGCCTCCTTCAAGGAGCTTATGGTGTCAGTCAACATTTGAGGGACTAGGAGTTAAAGCAAAATAGAAATTATAGTAATTTATATACAAAAAAAATTCTAAAGAGAATTTATATAATAAAATGATCTTGGTAGTATACACTGAAAATAGCACTGATCTGGTTACAGTAATTTGTATATACAGTGGCCTTTTGGCATTCTGCCAGCTGTATATCCTAGAGCCTTTGTGACAGTACACATTCCCCAACAACCTTACAGCTTATCATTACCACCCTACATTATGCTAATAAGAGTATTTGAAAGTTTATTAAGGCATGGCAGCGTCAGGGCTTTCTGAAATAGACTGTACACTGGCGGAAAAGAAGCCATGTAAAGATGTAAACACTGGGAAGTTGGCTGTCTTCACTCTTTAGGCAAGTCCGTCCCATCCACCAATCTTGAAGTTGGGAATTCCAGATTGTGTGTCACCAATAAAGCCAAGAGACACTTGTCCTGAACATCCCAGTTCAAAGGAGCAGTAAGATCTCACACTCGTTTGAAGAGTTCTTGCACTAATTGCACATTTATCAAAGAGCACACACTTTGAGGAGCAAGAGAAAATGGCTGTTGGGTATTCATAAACAGGGTACACAGGTATCCCTTATTTGCAGTACTAAAAGTCAAAACGTCCAATGATGCCTTTGAAAGCATCTGATGGAGGCTTGTTTACACAGCTTTGGTCCAGGACCGTGTTTTCTAGCAGTATGTTCTTTTTAACAATCCTACCACTGAAGGGAATGGTTCAGACAGGAATTTTGTTGTAATGCACATTTCCCTATATAACTCAATCGTCACCCTTAAAACCTAGTTAAGATGATGAGGGCAAGTGTAGTCAAAGCCTCCATAAAGTTTCTTGAAACCTGGCTCAAATGTCAGCTAACCAAACATTCTTATCAATAAAAGCAGTAACCTTGGAACTGATCAGATTAAGTACTCCAGCCAACTTAATAACTTTCAGATAATTGCCACTGAGCCTTATTAAATACAGCAGCCCGATTTCAAGGTTGTCCTGTCAACTTTATCCTGACTGGCTTTCCATATTCCATTGCTGGCTTTCTAACTCACTCTTCACCAGACTGAAATCAGAGTAATGAAAACAGTCAAACTGCTCATAAAATGTCACATTACTATGAGAGCACACATTATTTCTACAGATATTTTCTGTCAGTCACTAGATCACTACGCAAATGACAGCAAGTGCCAGCCAGAAACAGGCTTTAAAAATGACAACCCCGAACTGTAAAGACTACTTCAGCAGTAAAATTTACTGAGTTGTCCCTTTGATCTCAGCCTACAAAAGATACCAAATGTTACTCAGGAATAAATAAAACATTTATAGGAAAGGGGAGAAAAGGTTATAAGCTTCATTTTGCTTATCAATGTCATTTCCAAGCCAACAATTTTATTAGGGGTAGGGGTATGGTGACATGCTATTTTTAGGTTGTGGGGGAGAAATGTGACATTTAGAACAAATGTCATAGCATTTCTTCAATAAAAATCCATGCTGTCAGCTGCCTAGCTCTAGAGAATTACAGAAAAGCCACACTGAACTGAAAGAGGAGTAACAATAACTTGATTTTTACCTTAACCCTCTCAGACCCAGCCTCAGTGTGGACCAACATTAATGACGGTTTTTGTTTGTTGTATAGCTTAGAAACAGGTCTGTATTTCCACAGAATGTTTCTTAAAAGAATCTGTTCTGTCTACTTAAGAAATGACCCTGTGTTCAACCAAAGCTTTGTGATTTGTTTTGTTCAGTGAACCTTGAGGAGAAGCAAATTCTTCACAAACTAAAGAACTCAAATACGTACGAAAATAACTACTGCAAGATGAAAGCCAGAAAATGACTGTATTTATTGACTATAAACAACAAAATGTGCAGCAGCAAAAAAGAAAAAAAAAAGGGCAGAAGAGATAATTATTAGAATTTAATGTAAAAAGAAATAGCACGAATGTAGTTCTTGTTATGGAACTTCTTGCCCTTATCTCTCTCACTTTTTTTTTTTTTTCTTTTTGGCATCTGTTCACATTCTACCATGAAATATCTCCGGGTTGTTATTTAACTTCTCAGGGACAAGACCTGTATCTTACAATTCTCTCAATTCCCCACAGTGCCTAGCACAGTTCTTGATAAAATTACTGAACAATTACAGCACTGGTTTGGGAAATACGGTCCATATCTAATTTATTCGATGTTTTAGTTCTCGCTAGCACGCCACACCCTCCCCATACACACAGTGATTTTCAGGCTCCATTTTCAAGGCTCAGATTCTACTCAGTCCACCTTTATTCCTGGTCAGGTAATAATCTCATCTTTGCTGACCATGACCTATGCACTCAGTATCATTATTTCATTAACTGAGAAGATGGAGACCGCTGTGACTTTCTAAATATTCTCGCCTTTTCCCCTCGGAAGTAACCCTGGGCTTTGTTCATGATCTTTCCTTTCCTTCCTGTCCCAGATAGGTTCCTCTCTTCCTTCCCCTCAACTCTCAGTCAGGTCTCTGCCAGCTTTCCTGGAATTCTCTCACTTGTCCCCAGGAGTCTTTTTTGCTTTCTGATGGGCCTAGTAATAATCCTCGGTTTACCTTCCTTCTTTGTGTGCTTAGTCACTCAGTCATATCTGACCCTTTGTGGCCCCATGGATGGTAGCCCACCAAGGTCCTCTGCCCATGGAATTTTCCAGGCCACAATACTGAAATGGGATGCCATTTCCTACTCCAAGGGATATGTCTGACCCAGGGATGGAACCTTTGCATCTCCTGCATTGGCACGTGGCTTCTTTACCACTAGCGCCACCTGAGGAGCCACCTTCTTTAATGACCATTAAATACTAAACGAACCTCAGTCCATAGTTCATCAGGCACTCTAGCTATCAGATCTAGCCCCTTAAATCTATTTCTTGCTTCCACTGTATAATCATAAGGGATTTGATTTAGATCATACCTGAATGGTCTACTGGTTTTCCCTACTTTCTTCAATTTAAGTCTGAATTTGGCAATAAGGAGTTCATGATCTGAGCCACGGTCAGCTCCCAGTCTTGTTTTTGCTGACTCTATAGAGCTTCTCCATCTTTGGCTGCAAAGAATATGAAATTGAAATTGAAGTCGCTCAGTCATGTCCAACTCTTTGTGGCCCCATGGACTGTAGCCCACGAGGCTCCTCCCTCCATGGGATCCTCCAGGTAAGAGTACTGGAGTGGGTTGCCATTTCCTTCTCCAGGGGATCTTCCTGACCCAGGGATCGAACCTGAGTCTCCTGAATTCCAGGCAGAAGCTTTAACCTCTGAGCCTTGGTATTGACCGTCTGGTGATGTCCATGTGTAGAGTCTTCTCTTGTGTTGTTGGAAGAGGGTGTTTGCTAGTAAAGTAATGCTCAAAATTCTCCAAGCCAGGCTTCAGCAATACATGAACCAGATGTTTAAGCTGGTTTTAGAAAAGGCAGAGGAACCAGAGATCAAATTGCCAACATCCATTGGATCATCAAAAAAGCAAGAGAGTTCCAGAAAAACATCTATTTCTGCTTTATTGACTATGCCAAAGCCTTTGACTGTGTGGATCACAATAAACTGTGGAAAATTCTTAAAGAGATGGGAATACCAGACCACCTGACCTGCCTCTTCAGAAACCTATATACAGGTCAGGAAGCAACAGTTAGAACTGGACATGGAACAACAGACTGGTTCCAAATAGGAAAAGGAGGACGTCAAGGCTGTATATTGTCACCCTGCTTATTTAACTTATAGGCAGAGTACATCATGAGAAACGCTGGGCTGGATGAAGCACAAGCTGGAATCAAAACTGCCGGGAGAAATATCCATAACCTCAGATGTGCAGATGGCACCACCCTTATGGCAGAAAGTGAAGAGGAACTAAAAAGCCTCCTGAAGAAAGTGAAAGAGGAGAGCGAAAAAGTTGGCTTAAAGCTCAACATTCAGAAAACGAAGATCATGGCATCCGGTCCCATCACTTCATGGGAAATAGATGGGGAAACAGTGGAAACAGTGTCAGACTTTATTTTTGGGGGCTCCAAAATCACTGCAGATGGTGACTGCAGCCATGAAATTAAAAGACGCTTACTCCTTGGAAGGAAAGTTATGACCAACCTAGATAGCATATTCAAAAGCAGAGACATTACTTTGCCAACAAAGGTCCGTCTAGTCAAGGCTATGGTTTTTCCTGTGGTCATGTATGGATGTGAGAGTTGGACTGTGAAGAAGGCTGAGCGCCGAAGAATTGATGCTTTTGAACTGTGGTGTTGGAGAAGACTCTTGAGAGTCCCTTGGACTGCAAGGAGATCCAACCAGTCCATTCTGAAGGAGATCAACCCTGGGATTTCTTTGGAAGGACTGATGCTAAAGCTGAAACTCCAGTACTTTGGCCACCTCATGCGAAGAGTTGACTCATTGGAAAAGACTCTGATGCTGGGAGGGGTTGGGGACAGGAGGAGAAGGGGACGACCGAGGATGAGATGGCTGGATGGCATCACGGACTCGATGGACGTGAGTCTGAGTGAATTCCGGGAGATGGTGATGGACAGGGAGGCCTGGCATGCTGCGATTCATGGGGTTGCAAAGAGTCGGACACGACTGAGTGACTGAACTGAACTGAGCTATTAGGAGTTGATCTGACAGTTGAATTAGGGAAAAGAAGTCAATTTGGGAGTATAGAAGTGTGAGAGAGCCTCCGAAGCTCAGGGAACTTTGTGTAGTTTTTCAGTATTGCCCTCAAAGAAGGTGCTACACGTAAGAGTAAAGAGAGGCAAAAACTGCGAGCAGAGGGGTTTGGACTTTATTCTGGGATAAAGCGGCGGGGCACCCCTTAAAAGGCTTTAGGTGACTGGGTTTGGGGTTTGTAAAGAATATCCTCCTGCCAATTTTAAGGCAGGAAAAGGAGATTGAGGATAATGTTAAAGCAGATAGTATGACATGGCAGACAAGCAGGGGGTTGGACTCACAGGAGCCACAGAGGAGAGGGTGCTCCACTCCTCACATTTGTTAAAGGCTAATTGCTTTCATCCCTTTTGGTGGGTCACATCCTTTGATACACTAGTCATCAGCCAAATCAAACACTACTACAAGTATATTGTCCTCATTTCAAATTTAACTACTGAAAAATCTTTAGATGGACAAAGGCTTGGCTTTCAATAGACTAATCAAAGAGAGCATAGTCAAAAATTGCTGGAAAAGAAAAATTTAGACCTGCTGTGAACTATTGGGAGTATGGATTTTTTTTAATAGAGGAATGATTAAATAACCTCAGTGAAGATTGTTGTTGTTGTTGAATCCTAAGTCATGTCCAACTCTTTGTGACCCCATGGGCTGTAGCATGCCAGGCTTCCTTGTCCTTCACCGAGATCCTCTGGAGTTTTCTCATACTTATGTCCACTGAGTCAGTGATACCATCCAACCATCTCATCCTCTGTCGTCTCCTTCTCCTTCCGTGGACTCTTCTCCAGGGCCACAGTTGAAAGCATCCATTCTTCAGTGCTCAGCCTTCATTATGATCCAACTCTCACATCCATTCTTGGCTACTGGGAAAACCATAGCTTTGACCATAGGGACCTTTGTTGGCAAAGCTTTGCTGGACCTTTGTCTTTGCTTTTTAATATGGTGTCTAGAAAAGCTGTCATAGCTTTTCTTCCAAGGAGCAAGTGTCATTTAGTTTCATGCTTACAATCATTAGCTATGATGATTTTGAAGCAGAAGCTAATAAATACATGGATACCATACTTTGACAATCTTATATGTTGCTACTAAACATCTATTTATTGTCTGCATCAGCACCAGTCTATTATGAGGGTGGAATATATAAAACCCGTACAACTGCCTATGCGTGTGTGGATGCTTTGTCATCTCTGACTCTTTGCAACCCCTTCGACTGTAGTCTGCCAGGTTCCTCTGTCCATGGAATTGTCCAGGCAAGAATACCGGCGTGGGTTGCCACTTCTTTCTCCAGGGAATCTTCTCAACCCAGGGATCGAACCTGTGGCTCCTGCATTTGCAGGCAGACTCTTTACTGCTGAGCCATTGGGTAAGCCCTGGTGACTATGAACATATCCCTTAACCTCTGAGAGACTTGGTTTCCTTTTCAGTTTCCTGGAGATAATATGGTCCTGCCCTGGTATCCTTGGGGATTCCAGAATGCACACTCATGCACGCACATGCAGACACATACACACACACACACACACACACAATACCCACACCAAAATCTGTGAGTGCTCAAGTCTATGTATAAAAGTGGCATAGTATTTTCATATAAAATACACACATCCTCCTGTATACTTTAAATAGTCTTCAGATTTTAATGATACCTAATACAATGTAAGTGCTATGCAAGTCATTGTAGATACAATGAAAATGGTATCTAACAGTTTCCAGGTATACATAAAATGTAAGTTTTGCTTTTTTGATCTTTCTGGAATTCTTTTTCCAGACCTGCGGTTGGTTGAATCTGCTAATGCAGAACCCACAGATATAGAAGACCATCTGAACTTCACATGGTTGTCATGAGAAACAAATGTGATAATGTAGGTGAGAGTCACATGAAGCAGAAAAATAGCAGAGGTGCTGTGGTTTGTCCAGCTATCCATCTCCTACGGGCTATTTTAAGCTGTTTGTCCTCTGGTTCTTATGCATTTGGGTTTAGTTCTTGTGGAGTTTTTGAGCCAGGGTAGGAATTTGAGTTGTAATGCTGTTCAATTTTAATTTTTGAACTGCTTTTCCAAAATATTTCTTCCAAATGCACTGTCAGAGCTGACAGTTGATTGATTTAATCACTTGTAATGAAAATGCTGCTAAAAGTAACCATAACTAATTCATATGAACCATGGAAGGGCTCTTTAATAAATACCAGAAAATATTTAATTAGCTTAGAAACAAAGACAGCAGCTAGTTTATAATAGACATGACAATCTTACCTAGCAGTGACTACTCACTTTATCGTTCTGCCTAGGTCACTAGAATTATTTAACAATCTTAGGCCTCATTGTGGCCAAGAATATGCACTGCTCACAACAGTTTTATGGTCTCTGTATTCTCTTCTGTGACCTCCCTTTGACACAATGTGAATGTACCATCTCAGATGACTACTGCAAAGCCTGTAAACTGATTAAAGGACCAAACTCCTGAGTATGTCTGTGTGGATGGCCAGTTGACAGACCTTATCTAACATGTACTTCTCTGCCATTGAAGTAAATCAGGACTGTTAGAGATTCTATTTGATTTAATTTAATAAACTGTATTTGCCATGAGGCATTATTCGCCTTACTCAAGGAGACACAAGGGCCTTCAGGCTGACGTCAGAGTACATGTGTGAGTTCTTGAGGCCTTTTTACATTGCCTTCTACATATGTCTTCTGAAACTCCCGACTCTGTTTTGTGTGATAGACGCTAGACATAGCCTAGAAGGTGTGCTGGATTAGAAATGGCTGTGCACTGTTGGCGGCGCATTCGTGCTTGACAGTAAGCCTGAGGCGTGGTGCAGGTCTGTCCAGGCTGTGTGTGTGGAATGTGTCCCGTCTGTGGCCACAGGCTACGGGTGACCGAAAGAAGCATGCTGACTAGTGACTTAAGAACAGAAGGAGAAGTTGAACTTCTCACACCATTGAACTCAACTTTCTACTCCTAGTGAAGAACCAGACTCCATGCAGGTAACATCTGGGCACTCAAGCTGCTTCATCAGCGATGCTTATGAAGGGCATTTGAGATTAAAGCAAGATGGGGTCGTGATCAGGGTCGTCAAGTGTAAATCAGCCTGGAAGACAACTCATCTGAGCAGATGCCCTATAAGCAACACATGGAGGCTACAGAGAGATCGGTTTTGAGTCACTTTGGGGAAGAACCTTTAATACTTATTTGACAGAGCTACACACAAGGACATTTTTGTAAGTGTGCATTTCCTTGGGCTCAAAGCTGTTGTCTTACAAATCAGAAAGTAATACACCACAGTTGGGAAAAGTTGATAGGAGTAATTTCAAAATAAAATGCATACCATCTGTTTCTAAGGGCTAAAGGGAATATTCTGAAAATCAGGGTGATTTCAAAGAGGTATAGAAACAGTTTTTAATGTCTCCATAGCCCAGGTAAATAGCAAGCTTTCTCTTAGGTAATATATTTACCCCAAACCAACAGCACTTACAGTATTTTTCTGTCTCTCTCCATCTCGGTTTCTATTCCTGTTTGTCCCTCTCTCTCTTTCTCTTGTCTTTTTCTCAGAGATTCCTTTTTCCTCTTTACAAATATCCTCCTTCCCCAAAACATAAATATGTAAGTCTGTTCTTTCCTACCTGAGACAAGAGCTGATGTGATGTGACTAGATCTCTTGGGCTATAAGACAAAAGTTCCAAATCAGTGAGGACTTGTGAGAAATCCACGTGAGAGCCAATAAATTATTTATTTAAAGGAGGAACCTACACAGGACAGTTTTCATCCCAATGAAAGGAATATAAGAAGAAACAAAATGAGATAGTCTATAAGTTGGACATTAAAAATATATATGAGGTTAGAATGTTTCACAAAGTCCACCCAGTGACAGCAATGTTGTGCACCTGTATCCCCGCTGAGACCTCGTGTCACACCTGGCCTCACCCTCGGTGGCCTGGTCAGCCTTCTGACAGGATGAAGAAGAAAAAAGAAAACCTGCAATTAAAATAAATAAATTTATATTTAAGAAAAGAAAGAAAAGAAAATAGAAAAGCCATCAAGTTTTTGCTGGATGTAGATGAGCACATACCTACCAATGAGAGAACAAAAGTAATAATGAGAGTAGCTAATCACCTGTGGAGCATGCAGGCGAAGCTTAGTTTGTCTGATAAGGTGCCTCAAAGCAGGCCCAGTCACCCGAGGTGATCGTCAGGACCATACCGCACTGTCAGAAGATGGGCTGGTTGACCAGGCAGTCGCTTAATATTAGTAAGGCCAGAGTTAGGAGGGAAGATTGCAAAAGAATTAATAGTTTTATTAGTCATCTTATTTCGTACATATTACCTACTTAAGGATTGTTTTAGGTTTCCCTTCTACTTCGTGAAGGAGCAAAAAAATCATGGCCCTGTTTGTAAAACATTTCTGAGGCCATGAATATGTTTCACTGTTTTCACAGAAAAGGTAGGGAAAACTTTCTGCCATTTACAGAGACTGAGAAAGTATTGATACCATAACCTACCAAAACAGACTATATTGTTTTTAGGCAACATTTTTCACTGCTAAGGAGAGTTGTAAGGTGATGGTTTGTTTCCAACTCTTGTCATTCATTGTTAGTATTCTTTAATTCTCATGATATTAAATAGAAAGCTGAAACAATTTTATGAGCAAAAGTTACAAAATGGGGAGTGGTAGTTCTAATGATCCATTTGTTTGCTCACTTTTGTTAGTAAGATGTATGCATGCTTGTTGCTCACTCATATCCGATTCTTTTGGGACCCCATGGTCTGTAGCCCACCAGCCTCCTCTGTCCATGGGATTTCTAGGAAAGAATACTGGAGTGGGTTGCCATGTCCTCCTCCAGGGGATCTTCCCAACCCAGAGATTAAACCTGCTTCTCCTGTTCCAGGTGAATCATTGCCACAGAGCCACCTGGGAAGCCCCTATGAGTTTTATATGATTGTTTTAAAAATGCCTGTTTTAAAGCATCTGTAAAGGAGGGAGGAAGGGAAGGAAGGAAGAACATTAATCACTTATAATCCTACCACCCAGAGTTAACCATTAGCCCTTTTTTGTGTATTTACTTCCCTTAGCTTATGTTCCTTTATTTTATGATGCTGGCGATATACTCTGTGTACAAGTTAATTTTAAAAAATTACATTGTGAACATCATTTGTGTCTTTGAAGTTCATGAAGTCAAGAATGGGTACATCCTAAACCTGGACTGGATGCATCAGCTTGCTGGCTGTTCCTCTACTGTTCGCCACTCACATTGTTTCTGATGTTTGTTATGATAAATTACCCCATAATAAACATCATATAGCACACAATTGTTGGTCCCAATATCCATTTTCAGTAAATATATTTCTGGAAGCACAATTATTAGGTTAAAGAGTATAAATATTACTCAGTTAAGTGTTCTTGATAGATACTGTGAAATTGTTTTCTAGAAAAGCTGACCACTGTACATTATCCCCCCAGTATAGCCTTCAATTTCAAATATTAATTTTGGGGGTACCGATGAATGATTCTTCTAATGTGCTTTTGTATTTATTTTGCTTATATTGCATCCAGATTTTCTACATCTGTACTCTAAAGTAAGATTAATGTGTAACAGTGGATCTTAATTTAGAGGAAGTCATGATTCATTTGAAAATCTCATGAAAACCATTAACCTTCCTCTCAGAAAAATTGACATACCGACAAAATGCATAATTTTACATATTTTCAAGGGAGGACTGTCCACAGTTATTCCCTTAAAATATTGTGGGTACCATTATACTAAATGCTTTATGAGGGTTATTTTATTTAATCCTCACAGTTTGGGGCATCACGGAGGAAAATAACTCACTCAAAGTGATATAACTACCACAGCTGATGCTCAAACAACATGCATTCAAGTTGCACAGGCCCACTTCTATGTGGATTTTTTTCCTTCAATAAATCCATCCCGCAGTACTGCACAATTCACAATTGGCTGAATCTGCAGACACGGAACCGCAGATGTGGAGGAAAGACTAAATTTACTCAAGGATTTTCAGCTGCACGAAAGGTCAGTACTCTGAATACGTATGCTACTTAAGGGTCAACTGTGAGTGGCCGACTGGGATTCCAGCTCCAGAACCTGTCCTTTTATCCAACATGTTGCATTGTATTGAGGTTAAGTAACCTCATCTTTGGAGAAGGCAATGGCATCCCACTCCAATACTCTTGCCTGGAAACTCCCATGGATGGAGGAGTCTGGTGGGCTGCAGTCCATGGGATCGCTGAGTCAGACACGACTGAGTGACTTCACTTTCACTTTTCACTTTCATGCATTGGAGAAGGAAATGGCAACCCACTCCAGTGTTCTTGCCTGGAGAATCCCAGGGATGACGGAGCCCAATGGGCTGCCGTCTGTGGGGTCGCAGAGTCGGACACGACTGAAGCGACTTAGCAGCAGCAGCAGCAGCAGCAACCTCGTCTTTCATCTTCCTTTTTCATATTATTTTCTCAGGTTTTTTCCTAGTGATAGTAATGCTGACTTCCTAAAAATCTAATGGGGAGATTGGCCATATTTTTCGAAGATCTGGATCTGTTTCTCTAGGATGAGGTTATCTGTTTCTCAGAAGGTTGAGTTGACTGCTAAGAAGCTTTCTTGCATAGAGTCTTTTAAGAGGAAATTGTGTAATAACCTTTTCAGTTGCTTATATGCATATCAGTTTTCATTTTGAGTCAATTTTTGTAATACAGTCCTACAATCCGTCCTACACTGATTTCCTTTTCACCTTTTTTTTAGCATAGAGTTGTATGTAATGTTCTCTTGCCCTTTTCATTCCTCATTTTTCTTTTTTCCCCCATCTTGACTGGTTTGCTAACATTTTGTCTGCTTCAGTATTGATTTGTTGCTGTGTTTCATTTTGGTTTTGTGAGCTCCCCGCTCAACATGAACAAAACTATGCTTGAATGATTAATTGTTCCTATTTTTATGTTTTCTATTTCTGGCTTTAATTGTATTCCTTTATCCTGCATTTCTTAGGGTGTGGCCATTGTTGGGGTTGTTGTTGTTCTTATTTCTCTGATTGCCAAACTTACAGATTTGTTCATTCGTTTTCTTCTTCCCTGTCTAGTATGTAGTGTTCTAATCTTATTCTTAAACTGACTTGTTTGGAGTTTCTCTTTTCTCTTTGGTCTAGTGACTAGCATAGTGTTTTTAAGTTTTGTATGCATTTTAATAAGTTAATAAGTCTTAAGATAGTAGAATCTTAAGTTCATTCCCAAGAAGTTTGACCATCGTAGAGAGGAATGAACATGAACGGACACTCACACATGAATTTACATTTTAAATTCTGTTCAGTTCAGCGACTGTTCATTGATTCCCCACTCTACGCCAAGATCTATGCCAGGCAGTAGGAACATGCCAATGGAAAGGTAGATGTCATCTCCTTTCTCATGAAAGTTTTATTCTGGTAGAGAATACAGACAAGTGTACAAGTACAGGAGAATTAACTGTACAAGTACAGGAGAATTAACTGAAAAACGAAGGGATGTGAGCCAGGTACAAGATTCCATCAAAACTAAAATTAACAGAAAAAGACTTTAAATGAAAGTAATAGAAAAAGACCCCATTCACAGTAGAAACCAAGCAATACATATACCAACAAATAAATCCAGTAACAAATGATAAGATCTTTAGGATGAAAGCTGATTTTTTAAAAAAATATAGAGGGTATATTTAAATTATAAAACATAACACATTGTTTTGTAGACAATTTAATATCATGCTACTGTCAAATTTCCCCATGTTTTTCTATATTGTCGATATAATCTTCATCAAAAGGCCAACAAGACTTTTTGATAAATTTTGCTACCAAAGAGTAAGCATTTCTATACAATAAATGATAAAAGATAGGCAAGAAATCAGGGGGAACTATCTTTAATATTTTGTTGTTGTTCAGTCACTAAGTCGTGTCCAACTCTGCAACCCCATGGACTGTGGCACTCCAGGTGTCCCTGTCCTTCACTGTCTCTCAGAGTTCGCTCAAACTCACGTTCATCGAGTCAGTGATGCCCTCCAACCATCTCATCCTTTGTTGCCCCCTTCTTCTCCTGCCCTCAATCTTTCTGAACATCAGGTCTTTTCCACAGAGTCAACTCTTTGCATCAGCTGGCCAAAGTATTGAAGCTTCAGCTTCAGCATCAGTCCTTTCAGTGAATATTCAGGGTTGATTTCCTTTAGGGCTGACTGGTTTCATCTCCTTGCTGTCCAAAAGACTCTTAAGAGTCTTCTCCAGAACTACAATTCGAAAGCATCAGTTCTTCAGTGCTCAGCCTTCTTTCTGATCTATCTCTCACATCCATACTTAATCATTGTATTTCATTAATGCAGCTTAACAGACAAATGGGAAAATTGCATTCAACAAAGGTATGAGAGATATTCAATCTCACTGGCAACTAGGGAGATGAAAATTACACCAAAAATATTTCTTTGCTACAAAGGTGGCACTACTGTTAAAGATCCTGCCTGCCAATGCCAGTGATATAGACACAGGTTCGATTCCTGGGCTGGGAAGATCCCTGGAGGAGGGCATGGCAACCCACTCTAGTATTCTTGCCTGGAGAATACGATGGACAGAGGAGCCTAGTAGGCTGCAGTCCATAGATTTGCAAAGAGACAGACACAACTGAAGTGACTTAGCAAGCATGCACACACTATGTTGTTGGGTCGAGGAAAGAAAGCCCTGTATGCAAAATCAGATCAGTTGCTCAGTCGTGTCTGACTCTTTGCAACCCCATGAATCACAGCACGCCAGGCTTCCCTGTCCATCACCAACTCCTAGAGTTTACCCAGACTCATGTCCATCGAATCGGTGATGCCATCCAGCCATCTTATCCCCTGTCGTCCCCTTCTCCTCCTTCTCCTTCTCTATGCTAAATGGGAAGGTATAAATTGATAAAGCGATTCTGAAGGGCAATTTGGTTGTATATGTGAAAATTATAACTGTAAATATTCTTCCTTCAACCTGGTGATTCCACTCCTAGAGAAATGCTCACCCGTGTGTCCAGAAAGGTATGCATTGTTGTTTTTCATAGTCAAAAACTGGAAACAAGCCAAATGTCTATTAATAGGAAAAGTAGTCAAATAAATTATGACATCTTTATTACATGGCCTCCTGTGCACTGATTTAAAAAATAAAATATGGCTTTATGTGACAGCTTTCTCCTGAGAGCACTGGGGACCCATTGTAGGATTTTAATGGAGGTGTATGACATGACCAGACTTGAGTTTTTAAAATATCTCTTTAGATGGATTATGGGAAATGGATCTGAGAGACAGAAAATAGAGGCTGTTAATCCCTTCGAGTATTAGTGGTGGCTCTGTGGTATGGCAAAGCTTGAAACTGTTGTTACATAGCTAAAAAATACTCTCACTAGAAATTTATTTTGTGCTCCATTTTAATATGTATGTGTTGTTAATTTTCATTTTATATTGGAGTATAGTTAGTTAACAGTGTTGTGTTAGTTTCAGATGTACAGAAAGCAATGAGCTTATATACACCACCCACGTTCTTTTTCAGATTCTTTGCCCATTTAGGTTATTACAGAATATTGTGCAAAGTTCCCTGGGCCTTGTTTTTAAAACTAGGTCTCTTGCTTTCTACTGTGGAGGTTTTTGGGTTTTGTTCCTCCACATTAATACACTGGTTTATTTCCATTTTTAGGATTTTTTTAAATATATCATGATAATTACTGTTTTGCTAAATTGAACACACATCTCACATACACACACTCATAAATCTCATTTTGTAGAAAGTATATCTATTATCAAATACAAGGAGGAACTAGATCTACTTTCTAATGATTATTTATTTTTCGTAGATTTGATTTGCTTAATTCTGTTTGGAAACCTCATACGATTATTTTTCTTTTTTCTTTAATTATTTTCTACTCTCTTAACTCCTAAACGTGAATATATTAAAAAGTAGGTGTTTTGAGCAAAACCAGAAGACTTGATGTATAAAAACAAAGACTTGATTTAAAGAGTGTGATACGATGTTCAGCCCAGCTAGGTATTATTTAAGATTTTCATCTTTTAGTAGCAAGATGATGATGCATTACCTCAAAGATAACTGCTGGATCTACTCAAACATTTGTTCCATAAGGAAATTAGAGAATCATCATTTACTGAGATATTTGATGACTTTCCAAAAAGATAATGAAAGCAAACACATAGAGTAATAGTTTATTTTTGATTAAAAAAAGTTTTCTTAGAGCCTAGCAACCTAACCGGAAATGTTGAATAAACCAATATGAAAAGTGTCATTTTAAAATATTTTTCATAGTATTTTAGCTGCTATTTTTATGTATATTTCTTTAATTCTAGGGTAGTTGGATGTAAGCTTTTCCCATTTTATAGGCAGCAGAAGTGAATGGCTTGTCCAAACAAAAGTCACAATCTCACTTGACCTCAACCTGTTTAGTCGCTCCTTCATGTTCTGTCTAGTCTGTCAACTAAGTAAGGAAATGTTACTTACAACATAGGAGTAGCCAGTGCTGCAAGCACAGAACAGCAGAAAAAACATGAGAAATGAAGATTCATGGGGCCATCATACAGTATCCAAGGTGAGGGCAAGTTATTGGAGAGAGAGTAAGATGAGAGAGAATGGGAAACTCTCATGAAATTACATTCTTATCATCATTCTAAACCATATGACAGGGGTGATATATTTAAGGATTTTTAATAATATAAAATTCTTGCACAAAGCACGTGCCTATTGGTCTTTATAAATCCTTCACCATCGATGTTGTGATTGCACTGATAGTGGAAAAGATATCAATGTAATAATAATATAGAGGTGCTCTGTGTAGATTCTGAGCTCAAATAATGAAGAAGAGGCTATACTTTTTAGCTTTTTTTTTTTTTTTTTTTTTAAAGCTTGGTTTCAGTGTTAATTTTGGGCTTTCCTGATGGCTCAGATGGTAAAGAATCCACCTTCATGGCAGGAGACTGGGGTTCCATCCCTGCATTGGGAAGATCTCCTAGAGGAGGAAATGGCAATCCACTCCAGTATTCTTGCCTGAAGAATTCCATGGACAGAAGAGCCTGTTGGGCTACACAGTCCATGGGGTCACAAAGAGCAGACACGACTGAGTGACTAACACTTTCCTATTCACTTTTAGCGTTAATTTTAAATTGTATATGTGTGTTCATGCTCAGTCATGTGGAGAAAGCAATGGCAACCCACTCTAGTATTCTTGCCTGGAGAATCCCAGGGACAAAGGAGCCTGGTGGGCTGCCTTCTCTGGGGTCGCACAGAGTCAGACACGACTGAAGCAGCTTAGCAGCAACAGCAGCTCAGTCCTGTCTGATTCTTTGCAACCCCATGGACTATAGCCCACCAGACTCCTTTGTCCATGAAATTTCTCAGACAAGAAATACTGGCATGGGTTGCCATTTTCTACTCCAGGGGTTCTTCCCAACCCAGGAATTGAACCTGCATCTTCTGTGTTGGCAGGCAGATTCTTTACCGCTGTGCCACCTGGGAAGCCCTGAGTTGTATATAAGGCTTTTTAATTGAAAGCAAGGAGGAATCACGTTGTCAAAGATAATCCTGTTAAAAGCTATTGCAGAAGGAATTGTTTGATAAAAAATCAGTTCCATTCACTTCAGTCGCTCAGTCGTGTCCAACTCTTTGCGACCCCATGAATCGCAGCACGCCAGGCCTCCCTGTTCATTACCATCTCTCGGAGTTCACTCAGACTCACGTCCATCGAGTCCGTGATGCCATCCAGCCATCTCATCCTCAGTCGTCACCTTCTCCTCCTGCCCCCAATCCCTCCCAGCATCAGAGTCTTTTCCAATGAGTCAACTCTTCACATGAGGTGGCCA
>SJYV01056329.1:1023235-1048638 GCA_006410875.1 Neotragus pygmaeus
CATTACTCTACTAGCATGTGAGATGAGTGCAATTGTGTGGAAGTTTGAGCATTCTTTGGCATTGCCTTTCTTTGGAATTGGAATGAAAACTGACCTTTTCCAGTCCCGTGGCCACTGCTGAGTTTTCCAAATTTGCTGGCATATTGAGTGCAGCACTTTCACAGCATCATCTTTCAGGATTTGAAACAGCTCAACTGGAATTCCATCACCTCCACTAGCTTTGTTTGTAGTGATAAAAAATAGTACCCAAAAAAGTTTCTAATCCTAGGCATCTGCCAGAAATAACTTCCTCACATGTACAATCTCTGGGCCTCATTAGTTGTAATGGTGATACCAGCATCACTAGCAACTTATTTTCATGGAGCGGTCATCACTTTCTTAAGAAATCACACCTGCTGTCATTTGTTGAGTGAACTAGCAGTACTTGAATCTGACGGAGGCCCAGAGAAGACTTAGCAAAACACAGGGGAGCTCAGCTCTGATCTCCAGCTGGGTTCCATGTTCTCTCTGTAATGCTTGGGTTCCTTGCAGAGCACACAGCTTAGGGAGTGAGTCCAGCCTGCCACATTTTTCTGAATTTTTACACAAAAAACATTTCAGCTCAAAAAGTGTGAGAAGATCACTGTCACAATGAGTTTTACAAGTTTAGAAACTTCCTCGCCAACATTGCTATTATCTTTTAACCTAGGACACAGCAAGTGAGAGACTCATTAGAAAGGAAGTGACTCCCATGGTGTCAAGCATGGCTGCATAGCTTCCCTCGCCTCTTCTGAGTGAGAAAAGGCCCCAGTATCTTTGCCAAGAAGGTCTGGGATTTTCAAAGAGGGAAGAGGAAGTGGGGTGCGTGGGTGGGGGCATGATGGGCAGGGGAAGAAAGAATGAAAGAGAGAGAGAATGAATGAGACCATAATAGAAACATAACCCAAAATAGACTTGTAAAGTCAGTTGCCCAACAGTTCTTTATCATGGGTGTGCTTGTTGATAGTCAGATGTTTCCTTCATTTATTAGTCTGTGGCCTTATTTAACCTTAAGACTAATCTCAGCAAAGTCACATACTGAACATGAAGCTGCCTAGTTAGAAGCAAGTGGTTTGAGGGAGGGAGGGCATTTCCCCCGCCCTATTTTCTAGAGTGGGTATATTTTAGTAATTAGCCTTAACTTTTTTTCTACTTCTTGCCTACTAGCTTTCTGGCAAGCTGAAGAATTTGGAAGTAATTGTTTATTCATAATAAATTATAAATAAAATTTATAATTACTATAAATAAATTTATATATTTTTAAAATCAGAAATAAAACTTCTGTGACTGAATATTGTAGCCTGTGAACTATGCCTCCCTAAAAAGGAAATTATTCCGCTTCACCATCATACACTATGTGGCCTTGACTTTCTTATATACCTCTTATCAAGGGCCTTGTTTCCTGCTCTCTCAAACACTTAGGCTAGGATGCTTGGTGCCCAGGAGCTGTATCTAACTCACTTAGCCTTGAGCTAGTTACTTAACTTTGTGTTTCTTGGTCTCAGACTTAAAAACAACAAAAGTATAGGTGAAAATGAAAAACAGGGAACTGTTGTCATCCTTCACCAGAGTAGTACATTTGTTACAAATTATGAACCTGCATTGATACATCAATAGAGGCTATGCCTATATTGGACAAGGAGTATTGGGAAGTCTTTGGATCCTCCTCTCAGTTTTTCTATAGACATAAAACCACCCTAAAAAAAAAATAAGGTCTTTAATAAAAATAAATAAGGAGCTCTGTAAGCAGGATTATTGCAGCTGCTATTGGGCTTCCCAGGTGGCATGGTGGTAAAGAATCCACCTGCCAAGGCAGGAGACACGAGAGAAGCAGGTTTGATCCCTGGGTTGGGAAGATCCCCTGGAGAAGGAAATGGCAACCTGCTCTTCTTGCCTGGAAAATCCCATGGACAGAGGAGCCTGGCAAGCTGTGGTCCATGGGGTCACAAAAGAGTTGGACATGACTGAGTCACAGACAACGATAGTTTGTTATGAAGGTGGTAACAGAAAAATGTATTTCTTCTATGTTCCTTGGAATAAACTAGAGAATTAAATCCTTTGAGAATAATCTCACTGATAATTTGATTCCAGTGTAGCAAATTTTTACAAAATACCAGTGCTTGACAGCAAATACAAATATGTACTCTTTAAACCAGTTCACTCATTTATTCAGCCTTTATTAAGCACCTACAGCGAACCAGGCATGGTGTTGGCACTAGAGATATAGCTGTAAATAAAAGAAACACAATCTCTGATCTCATAAAATGTAGAATCTTGTGAGCTTTCATCTAGATTATTTATTTCCGCTAAAAAAATGTAAGGTATCAGCTCGCTTACTGTAAATAGGATATTTTGCCCTGCTGTAGTGCCATTTGTATGTACTGTTCTTAGACTTCCCACTGCCCTATGCACTGTTTGGTAACAGAATTGTTTATTATTATGATTCTGATATGTTAATGAAGAGGTACTCATTTGCAAATAACTGTTTAATCTGTAATTAAAATCTGGCAGCTCTCTTAAAAATAAAGACAGTTAAAATGCATAGTCACTGGCCTGCTGTATTAAATATGCAGTTGCAAGACATTAAGCAAGGCATATCCTATTTATCACTTTTAATGAATCTTTCACCCTAGTCCCACTGTAAGCCCTTGATGGTATTCCTGTTATCCCACCCATGTGCTTCTGAAAGCATTAACTGTTCATGGGTCTGTGCCTGCCCCAGTATAAAATCAAAATCTCTCGGGTGTTTTTGATCACATATAAGCAAGCTTTAAAAAAAAAAAATTATCACTACCATATCCTCATTAAGATGATGGGCCTCTGACCATATCCTGATGTTTGCCTGGCAATCTGAAATTCATGTATGCAGAAAGAATTTTTCTTATCCTTTTGAAAGAAGAATGATAAATATTTATATAGCCTTAACTCTTTCAGGCAGGCACAGGATCATGTTTTAGAAATGACAAGAAGCTGCTTGGGGTGTTGTTGTTTTCTTCTTTTTTAGCATAATTCATCTGTCCAATAGCTACTGAAAAAATAAATTGTAGGTTTATCAATATTGGACAATTTTCTTCCTTTTTTCCCATTAAATGTGTTCTGTCTTCTCTGAAATCCTTGTGAGTCATGGCTTTGAAAAGGAGTACAGAGCTATCTCTGCTTTGGGGGCAGAATTCCTCAAGAGAGCTGACAACAGGCCCAGCAAGACCAGCAAGGACCCCCTGCAGCCTTCTGTTTTGTTAGCTTGTTTAGCCACCATCTGTATACGCTAAATAGTCCTGCATCCATACTGCGTTGCTTTCTAAAAGTTATGCCTATTCTGCAGCAGTAATTGAACAGAGCCCCAANATATTGGACAATTTTCTTCCTTTTTTCCCATTAAATGTGTTCTGTCTTCTCTGAAATCCTTGTGAGTCATGGCTTTGAAAAGGAGTACAGAGCTATCTCTGCTTTGGGGGCAGAATTCCTCAAGAGAGCTGACAACAGGCCCAGCAAGACCAGCAAGGACCCCCTGCAGCCTTCTGTTTTGTTAGCTTGTTTAGCCACCATCTGTATACGCTAAATAGTCCTGCATCCATACTGCGTTGCTTTCTAAAAGTTATGCCTATTCTGCAGCAGTAATTGAACAGAGCCCCAAGATGGTTTTCTTCTTAAAATTAAAATTTTCTCCTGACTCCTTCAATCAAGATATCCAGGAGTAAGGTTGAACTCATAAATATGTTTCAGCTAACAGATCTACCTTCTACAGCCAATGAAAGATGCATGAAATTTGAGAACTTACTCCTGGCGGGAACAGGAGTCCCATCAGCTGTAATGCTAATAGTCATCCAACTTTTCCAGCACGTATACTGACTCCCAAAAGTTAGGTCATTACTCTGAAGACAACTCAAGATTCAAGCCAGGTAATTATTGTAATTGTTTCTTTCAGACAGGTAAACCAAATCCCTGAAATGTTACTCCCATTCATTCTCCTGTTCAGTCTTGCCTTTGGCAAACGTAGTTAATTCCAGGCTACCTGTCAGCTCTGGAAGTGAAAGGAAGGACAGTGGTGATTAGACTAGTGCTGGGTGTGCGGCAAGGGCCAGCCCGGCTGTGTCCAGAGGATGCTCGAAGCTGCTGTTGCCACCACAACCACTGCCTGCTGAAGTGCAGTTTCCACTGTGGGCACTTAGCCCTCACTGCAGGACACCTTGCTGGCCCTGCCTCCTCCACGGATATGTGAACCAGAAGTAGCCTTTCCATTGACTGGTTTCAAACCCCCTTTAAGATGAGGAAACCGAGGCCCCAACGTGAAATGATTTGTTTGTGGAATCAAACTGCTCATTAGTGGCAGAGGTCAAACCACAGGCTTCTGGTCAGTTTGATTATTATGTGTCTTGGTGTGTTCCTCCTTGGGTTCATCCTACTTGGGACTCTGTATTTCCTGGGCTTGTGTGACTGTTTCCTTTTCCATGTTAGAGAGGTTTTCAGCTATTATCTCAGGCCTTTCTCTCTCTCTTCTCCTTCTGGGACTCCTCTACTGCAAACGTTGGTGCTTTTGATGTTGTCCCAGAGGTCTCTTAACTGTCCTTGTTTCTTTTCATTCTTTACTCTGTTCCATGGCAGCAGTTTCCACCACTCTGCCTTCCAACTCACTGATCTGTTCTGCCGCATTCATTCTGCTGTTGATTCCTTCTAGTGTATTTTTCACTTCACTTATTGTACTTTTCAGCTCTGTTTGATTGCTTGTTATGTCTTCTCTTTGCTAAAATATTTTTGTAATTTCTTACTCTGTGCATCCTTTCTTTTCTTGAGTTCTTGGATCATCTTTACAATCATTACTCTGAACTCTTTGTTGTATAGATCTCCTGTTTCCACTTCACTTAGTTGGTCTTCTGGGGTTTTACCTTATTCCTTCATCTGGGAAACAAAAGACTTCTTGACTCCCTGTTTAGGACTCTTCAAGCTTTTCTGTTGACCAAGGCTCTGTCTTAAAAGAGAATGAAATTGTACCAATGTATCCAGAAGGCTTTGTAAGATATTAGACTATAGACTCAGATTGTGATGGTTTCCAGAGATTAGTTACTGACTGGGAGTTAAAACACCAAATTGTTGTGCTTTAAAATATAAATCGGGACAGACTTCATAATAACGTGTTATATTTGCATACTCCTGCTGCTGCTGCTGCTGTTAAGTTGCTTCAGTTGTGTCCAACTTTGTGTGACCCCAGAGACGGCAGCCCACCAGGCTTCTTCATCCCTGAGATTCTCCAGGCAAGAACACTGGAGTGGGTTGCCATTTCCTTCTCCAATCCATGAAAGTCAAAAGTCAAAGTGAAGTCGCTCAGTCGTGTCTGACTCCTAGCAACCCCATGGACTGCAGCCTACCACGCTCCTCCGCCCATGGGATTTTCCAGGCAGGAGTACTAGAGTGGGGTGCCATTGCCCTTCTCCAATTTGCCTACTACTTTTTTGCAAAACTTTAAGGTGGAAATAGACAAGAAGGTGGTTTTTTTTTTTTTTTTTCTCTTTAAAGGTACAAGGTGATCTATTAAACAGGAAACATTGAGTGGAAGAGAAGATTTTTAAAAACTCACTCTTCCTCACGGGTGGAAGGTGGCAACCAGCTCTTGAATGTGGAGTAGTTCACCAGAAGGAGAAGGGCCTTTTAAGATTAAAGTGACTTCTCAAGTTTTATTTTAACTGTGTGCTGCCACATGCAGAGTGCATGTAGCATCAAAATATCTCACTCCATGTCTGCCATGCATGATGTGAATGACCTGAATATTCTCACGGTCTCTCAGTCCCTGCAAGGCAGTGACTTTGCCACAGTGTGGACAACCCAGACATACTACACAGGTTGAGGAGGTTTTCCCAGCTGCTTGAGGCTTTGGCTCAGTTTCTGTTTTTGAGTCTCTGTAACACTTATAGAGGTTCCTGTCCACCCCTGTGATCAACAGCTTTTCCTAGAGCAGTGTTTGGGTTAAAGTAGACTGTATTTGGCAGGAAAGGCCATTAAAAAAAATCAAAGCAGCCCTCATAACTAGATTCTTTTTTGAAAGATTACTGACCAAAAAAATACAGCTCAGAATTGGAAACTGTTTAATTTAAATAACTGTATTATTTTCTCTTTCCTACCCTCTCAATCCTCAATCCTTCCCCCAAAGTAGATTGATATGAAAAAGTACATAGGATTACTTGACACTTTCATCTTTCTTAGTGATCACCCTGGAAGAATATTTTTTTTAATCCTTGGTTTAACTAAAATATTTTATTTTTGGTTTAAATTTATACAAAAACTACCCACGTGTTCACCTGCAACCTCAATTTCCTTGTGTTGAATTTCATAAATTTTCTCAGTTGTCTATCATCAAGAGAAGATCATCAAGAGAAGGGATAGGTCTGAACCAGACATTTAAATTTCATGGTGTGTGTGTGTGTGTGTGTGTGTACACGCGCATGCACACATGCTCAGACTAATTACTGGTTGCAATAAATTTGGTCGAATTTCAATTTAGCTTTATTAACTCTGAAACAGGGTAGTGATATCAAAGGGAGGGGAAAAACAGAATAAGGGAAGAGAAGCAGATCAATTGTCTTTAAATAAAGATATTTTAGGAGGGAATTGGTATTCATTTTTTTAGGTCATCATTGCTACTTCTCAATATTATATACCTATAACAGCCCTATAGTAGGACTTGCCATATGCTTGAAGAAGCTACATTTTCACAGCCAAAGAGGAAAGCAGAATAAAGCATTGAGATGCAGGTGCCCAGCAATACAAGTGGCCTCTTTGCCTGCAGCCATAATGCCTGGCTGAGAAGGCAGATGCTCTCAAGCCCAGCTCTCAGGGTCTCCCTGAGCTAAGCCGAGAAGCACGGAGGTGGGTGGGGCTGGGAGGGAGCCGGAGAGAATAATTGTTATTCAGTCTTCTTTAATGAGATGTATTGCCCACTGCTGAAAGATTGGAGCCGTGCCTTTTGTTATGTTAATTAGACACCATTAGAGCTTGGCTGTCTTTGATTTCTGCTTAATCTTTTCTGCTTCCTCTGCCTCCATCCTGACTGGCAAATGGTTGAAAGATGGTGGGTGCGCTGCACGTGTTATTTATTGCTCACATCTATGCTGAATTCTTTGGTAATAGGGTTGCTAACAAAAGATTGATCTTACCAAAGGCAGTAGGTATTTTGGATGTTCATTTTGGCTTTTTAAAAAATGAATTTGAGAAAGATCTATTTCTGCCAAACATCATTGTTTTTTATATGGTTGCTCTTGCAGCCACACAGAATGGGAAATGACAGATTGGAAATTTTAGACGGCCTTTCTTTGGTTGCCCGGATTACCTGGAAAACAACAAGCAAATTGATCATGCCTTAGGCTTTTGGAGAGGCTAGGGTTGACAAGAAAAAATTGGAAACAAGATTAATTTAAAGGTCAAAAAGAGAAATTTAGTAGTTTGAAATCTCTGCCTTTAACAATTTATAGATATGTAGGAGAAGGAAATGGCAACCCACTCCCGTGTTCTTGCCTGGAGAATCCCAGGGACGGGGGAGCCTGGTGGGCTGCTCTCTATGGGGTCGCACAGAGTCGACACGACTGAAGTGACTTAGCAACAGCAGCAGCAGGTATTCTTTCTTAAATTAAAGCATTGCGTTTACATAATTAGTCCAAATAAGGGTGTTTGGGGTGAGTTAAAGGGGAGAAAATTAATCAATCTGGTCCTTAAAATAGTGAAAGGGGGAATTTCTGTTAAATTTTTAAAGATCACATAATAATGTTTTAGAACAGCACTATCCAATGGAAATGAATCACAGATGTTATTTTAAATTCTCTAGTAGTTACACTAAAAAAAATTTTTAAGGTAAAATAAATTTTAATATTTTATTTAACTCAGCATATCAGAAATCATTATTTCGTTGCCATACAACAAATAAGACTGCCATTTGTTTCTTCAAAAAAAAAAGATTTATTACAAATCAACAAAGAATTGCAAGTTTGGTGCCTACCACCTTGGTGCATGTGTGGGTACTTAGTCACTCAGTTGTGTCCAACTCTTTGTGACTGTAGCCCTCCAGGCTCCTCTGTCCATGAGATTTCCAGGGAAGAATACTGGAGTGGGTTGCCATTTCCTCCTCCAGGAGATCTTCCTGACCCAGGGGATCAAAACCTAGGTCTCCTGTCTTGGCAGGTGGATTCTTTACCACTGTACCACCTGGGAAGCCACATCCATGGAGCCACGTGCCAATCTCTACAAAGAAAGGAGAAGAGAACTCTTTGAAAGGAGGGAAAAAGAAGTCAGGAGGGCTACAGGAAGCCAGGAGTTCCCTGGAGGAATTGAGTTCAGAGCACTACTGTAACTTTTTTTTTTTTTTTTGGCTTAATTGTTTTAGTCTCACATTGGCTGACCTCTTGCCAGGAAAGTAGAGGAAGTCTTCTTTACTCTTGGGTGGTACAATCCTCCTAAAGCACAGAGCTTCCTCCCCTTCCGGCCTCTTGACTGATTTAATTGAGGTTTCTGTTGATCAGTTTTAACGACTTCAACCTGTAAACAATGTAAAATTAATAAGTTAGTTTGCACACTCTCAGTTACATTACATTTCTGAGATCTGCTGAGCTTTTTGTCCTGGTGTGTGTTTTCCAGCATATCTCACTAAGGGTTTCCCACATTCACATGCTCCACAGCCACCTGTGGCTGGTGCCCACAGTACTGGGTGGTGCAGTTTCAGATTACTTCTTTAATTTACCACAAGCCTAAAAACACCTGTCAGGATAAAATCCAATTTTAAAGTTACAGATAAACTTGATGAGTTATATGTTAACATTAAATCTCTCAAACTCAGCTGCCTACCTTCCTTTCTTTTTGTAATCTGAATTATTTATTGTGTTACCAGTGAAGCAAAAATTCTAAAGATGCTTTCCAAGGAGGTAATCTGTTCAATAGTTCTAAAATAAAAGTATGGTCACCTTTGCACTTATGTGAAAAGCTCGTCAAAGAACAATGGCCCAGACATGCTGAGCAATGGTTGATAGGGACCAATGGGAAAAGATTGGGAAGGCAGAAGCAAATGGAGATAATTTGTTCAATCTTGGAACTTAAATCTTAATAAAAAAGGGTTCCACCAACATATACCATGTTGGCCCCGCTTGGTCATCCCATTAACAAGACTTCATGAATAGATTTTACTGTCAACATCTGGTTCTAGCACTTTTGATAGTTTTTAAATGTAGAGTTTTTACATGGCAGAGCTTGCCTAGTTTGGGAAAAAATACATGTAGTGTACTTTTGCCAAATACATGATAAGGAAAGGCAATTTATTGAGGTTTGTTAAGAGAACAGATCTCATGTTGTATGTTCTTACCACAATTATAATAATTCCATAAAAGCACTGCAGATAATAGCTCAGAATGTTCTAGATTACCAATAATCTCCAGGCAGATAAATAAAACTTGACTGGTTTTCAAGTTGGAAGTTCAGTCAGCACTGAGGTACAGATTTCTAATGCAGCCAAGGAATCCGGTCAACATTTGTCATGTAACTATTTGCTGTTGAGAATCACTATATCAATAAAGCACTGTTACTATACTGATTATTGTTGGCTAACTCCAATACTTTGGCCACCTGATATGAAGAACTGACTCATTGGAAAAGATCCTGATGCTGGGAAAGATTGAAGGCAGGAGGAAAAGGGGACAACAGAGGATAAGATGGTTGGATGGCATCACCAACACGATGGACATGAGTTTGGGTAAGCTCCAGGAGTTGGTGATGGACAAGCAGGCCTGGCGTGCTGCAGTCCATGGGGTCACAAAGAGTCGGACATGACTGACTGGACAGAACTGATCAACCAACAGAAGAAAAACAAGCCTTTGTTAGGAATGAAATTGCCTCCACCTGGGGAGAAACCCCTTTGGTTGCCTTTCTCTTACTGGGATGTGCACACAGCTAGAAGAAAATCAGCCAGCAACTGAAGACAAAAATACAAGGGCCATTGTTAGAAGAAATTTCATTGTCTGATTCGATTTCAGCAGAACCACCTTGGGTCTGGTCTTTGTAACTTTCATCACTGCTTTGGGAGGAAGGACTTTCAACAAGCCAGATTGTTTTTTTTGTGTGTGTTTAGGTTATTTATGAAATGTGAGGAAGGAATAACAGAGACACTAAGATACTCAGGGCAATTACTAGATAAATAAACACTTTAGAGGTATGGATACGCTTAAAGGAGTGTTCTTTCCCTTTGAACACACTTAATTCTAATAATAAGAATAGCTAACGAATATGTGTTTTTTTCACACACAGGATGGTATTAAAAAAAAAAAAATCTAACAGAATATATTTCCCATCATTGTTTAAGAGTCGGATCCAAGTCCAGCCCCTTTCACGGTCAACTGTCCTCCATCGTCTCGGGAATCCTTAAGTAGACCAGTAAACTGATAGCAGGCATTTTCAATACGCTGGACTTAGAGGCTCATTACTCGTTTTCTGTGCTATCATCATTTTGACACACATTCCTGTGTCACAGCCCTGTTTCGTTATAGAAGGGCGTTGTGGCTAAGGATGATATTAAATTTTAATGTTATTGCCATTATTACTGTTGACTGTTTTTAGCTTAAGTGTGCCTGCTTCTTTAATTCCAGCTTCAGCAGGGCCAGAAAACAGAAGTGTGCATAAACAGTCAGGAAAATTACTGTATACCCTGGAGACCCAGCATCGCATGCTCTGCCTGTTGTGAATGATGAATCAAAATGGAAAGGTTATCATTTTCATTAGCTAGGAAAGAACAAGACCATACTTTTCTCCAAGTGTAATTACAGTGGTTCACTGGCAACATTACACTGCAGTAATTAGTCTAAAGGTGTATGTGAGGGCAGGCTTTTGCACAGACACTAGAAATATTATTTCAGAGTTTAAGGTCACAGCCTCGTGTTTAACATGTTCCAGGCAGCTTAGGGGGAAAAAAAAACTAATTTGACTGGAGCTAAAGAAAGACATTTGACATTTCCCAGAGTCATGCATTCAGAAACCAGTCAGGTAAAAAAATTGTATTTTATTATCTACAATTAAAAAAAAAACTTAGCTGCAAAAGTAGCATGTCAAAATATTGTATAGGATAAGCAGAGATAAAATTCAGGTTTATTAGAAATGTGCAGTAACTAATTATGAGAGCTTTTGATACATGTGTTTTAATCTCCATTTCTCCACCTAAGGCAACTGGACAGAAAAATTAATTGCTAGAAACTTTTCAGAGGAAGCAAAATAATTCCTCTACTTTCTTATAACTGTTTTCAAGAAATAAATATTTCTCTTACACAAGTCTAATATACATCTGTCCTTTATTAATGTTTTTGGGTACTCTGAGCAGTTATATTGAATTATTGAAATCTCTGTAACCTGACCCTTTAAGAGTAGAAAGTGAATTGCAATTATTTTTCAAAGCCACACGTAAGGTTTTCTGTTTAAGTAAAACAAAAGTGAAAAGAGGGAAAAAAACGTTGAAAAAAGTAAAATTTACATAAAGTTTATATTTTAAAGCCACATTATGAGCTTAAAAGAAACTCTGCTTCTTCTAGTTCAGGGAATACTTATACAAGTCAGAATTCTTACTGGGTTAGAGGTAAAAGCCCAAGTACTCTTAATGTCTTTGTTAAAATTCAGTATTATCTGCCTGTCTTGAAGCATTTCTTTTTAGCTTCTCTCTTTACAGCCTGAAATAACCATGCAGAATGTTGTTTGTTTTAGGACCCATGGAGAAATAGAATGTACTTGAATGAGCATTCATTCAGCAACCCAATTCTGTTGGAAACCACTGCTTTTTTCATGCAAGTGTGTGTTTTCTGTGTGTTATCTGCCCATATGGTTAGAACTGATGTTTCTCACCACTTCAGGCACTTGGGAAATTTGAAGCATAGATGTGACACAAATAACACAGCCAGCTGATTATATAACGGACTGAAAAATCTGCCCCCAAATTGAATTTTTAAAAAGCCACTGCTTTACTGCTTTTTGTTTGTCACAGATGTTTCCCTGCTCAAGGAAAAGCCACACACTCCAGAATTAGAACCATGATGTACGTTTTCTGCAGCTAGGAATTAGATAGGAGACATCAAGTAGCAAGGATGCTTCCAAAACTTCTCTCGGCCACTGAACAGATCAGTGCATTCTGCTGAACCTCAGCCTCCTCTCTGTGAAATCAGAGTTTGCTAAGCCCCTTTCAGGTCTGAGCGTCTTTGTCTATTCAAGGGAATGCAGTCTTTATTTTCTGCCTTTGTGTTTGGGAAAAAAAAAGAAGCAGAAGCGCTTTTTTTTTTTTTCCACGTCTTTCCAACAAAGCCTGGAAAGTTCTACCCCAACCTGCACCTCCCCCCTTAATAGCAAGGACCATGGCTCCCATCAGCTCTGTGAGATTAGCAGTCATGCAGGATGCCGTGGGCTTGCTCTGTACCTTCAGTGACCCCATCTGTGAAACGGAGGTATGGTTTCATAGGACTGTTTCTGTTACAACAGTCTCCAGTGAATCCCAGAGACGAGGTGTTGAGGCAAGAAAGAGACTTTAATCGGGGAGCTGGCAGACCGACAAGATGGCAGGCTAGCACCTCAAAATAACCATCTTATTGGGGTCTGGATGCCAGATTCTTTAATAAATCAGAGAGAAAGAAACAATGAGGAACTAAAGTTAAAGGCAGAACAGAGAGGAAGAGGCAGTGGGGACGTCAAGTGAAAGGGTCTTCTGTCTTGCCAAACATCTCCAAGGGAATGGCCAGCCCTTGGAAGGGGTGTGTTAATCTCTTCTGTTCACAGGTGGGAAGGGACAAACTCTCTCTCCATGAGCTGAACAAAGGCACTTTAGTTTACAGTCAAGCAGAGGGGCAGGGTCCTCTAGGCAAGCCATCGAGTGTCAATAATAATAAGCCATGGAGTATTGATGATAATAATAAAAGCAAAAAAAAGGCAAGTCAACGAAAGTTTCCAACATGGAGTCAGAATTGGCTTGCTCCCTGCAACATTTCTGCAGTTCGTTTCTCATAAAATATAATTTTGAAGTCAGGTTCACATGGACTGAAAGAAGTTGTGCATGTCATAGGAAAAGCCGTTGTCTTCACTGACATCTGATGAATAAATTACAGAGTACATTTGTCTGCTTACAACAGGTGCCAGGTCTGACAACCACTTTGAAAAGTTCTGACGCATGTCCTGAAGGTCAGACTTTGTAAATGGAAAGTGAAAAGTGCAAGAGACTATATTCCCAACCCAACTTCTTAAACTCTAAAATGCTTTAGAAATTAAAGAAGCATTTTATAAATCAGCTATAGATTATGTACCTGTAAAGCAAATCAAAAGGCAAAGAGATTATTTTGAAAAGGACTTTGTTGGGAAGATTTTAACAGCATTCTTCAGGTGCAGGTCACTGGATAGCTTTATGAGAGACTTTGTCAATGTTTCTTTGGTGGGTATTAAAATCAAGTTGTTCCTTTCAGGGCAGCAAGAAAGTGGCTCTAGCTTGCAGAGGGCTCTAAGCACACATTGACTGGGAGAAAAGGGACAGCCTGGATTCAGGGTACAAATTTCCTTCATCTGAAACCTTGTCAGCAGATCAAATCTACCATGAGTGATGACTTAGAATTTTGGAACTGAAAGGTCCTCTGAAAATAAGAATCCACTTCCTCTTCAGTCTGCTCGCCTCTCCCCTCCATTGTCACTTCTACCAAACTCTCATTTTCTTTTCCTGTGAGAAAATCAAAGGCCCAAAAGGTAGCCAAATTTCTTCTATCTGAAAAATCTTCTCAGACCTGTGTCCTCTTGCCCCACTCTCCAGTTCAAACATGTGGCATTTGATGTCTTTGAATAACCCTTCTTCCTCTCCCCAGGGTTCTGCTGGACCTGTGCATTCCTGCTTCTGACCCTTCCTTCTCCCTCCATCACTTTCCCCTTCCATGCTGTCCTTGAAAGTTCCAGTTATCTGGGAGTCACCCTCCGGATCCTTCTGTGGGTTTACTGTTCTGCTTGAGTCTTAATCATTCCTGCTGAGTAGCCATATCGTGCTACCAGTCACAGAGGGTATTGAAACCAGTATTTTCAACCTCCTTTGTATTCTCTTTCTCTCTCTATGGGCGTGTGTGTATACCTGTATATATATATATGCTGTAAACTCAGGAGTTTACTCATTTTTAAAATTGCACAAGCAGTCATTCTGTTAACTTCCTCTTCGAGGAGCTTGTCTCAAAGCCAGTGAGGTAGCCTTGCATTCCTGTCCAAGATTCCAGTTGCTGGGGAGGTTCTGTCAGCGAGGGTGAGAAGCCATGGAAGAAGCCTCCTTCTCACAGAACCTCAGAATGTCAGCAAAGAGTAGATGCTGCAGAATCTCAGAGAAGATTCCATGTACACCTATCCTTCTGTAAGAGAGGCTGATCCCTCTCCTGGGGGATCCCTCTGCCTTTAGTATATTTGAAAGCTGGGTGATGTGAGTCCTAGGGACATAAGGGTATCTATAGCCTTGCCCTTTTGCTCCTGAAGCCCTGCTTCTTCCTCTGAGACCAAGACTACCTTGCTGGGCAGAAGAGGCATTCTAAGTCAAATTAGGATGATTACCCTAAATCTAGTACCCTGGTAGCTCAGGCAGTAAAGAATCCACCTGCAGTGTAGGAGACCTGGGTTCGATCCCTGGGTTGGGAAGACGCCCTGAAGAAGGCAGTGGCAACCCACTTCATTATTCTTGCCTGGGAAATCCCATGGACAGAGGAACTTGCCAGGCCTCAGTCCTTTGGGTTGCAAAGAGTTGGACACAATTGAGCAACTGACTACACACTAAATCTTATGTGATCTTTAACCACACAGAGTTGTCACATAGGGTTGGAGAGAGCGGTTGGAAAACAGGGAGATGACTCATTTAAAAAAAGATTTGAGACTTACACATTTGGCCTGTAAGTTTCTTTGCTGTCACCAAGGCAACATTACCTCTTCGAGAATTGCAGCTCAATCCCCCCTCTACACACTTCCTTAACTTTGTTGTTGTTTTTAAGGTTATTTGAAACCATTGATTCTCTTAAAAGTCATATTTGATGTTCAGTTCATTCTTTAAAAAATACTGCATTCGAGCATTTATTATTTATTTTTTTGTGGCGTGGAGGGTGGTTTCAAGGGATGGAGATAGATGGCATCCATTTTGGGTCAAAGTCCTAGGTTGCTCATGCTCATTTTTGCTCAGTAGTTTCTGGGGAACTTAAAGAGCCAATGAGACAAAAATCGATGGCTGAAGGGACCAAAAGGGTGACTGGAGAGGTGTTTGCCACTATAAATGACTGCCCATTCCAATTTTCCTGAATCCCATTGGCAAATAGTTGAATACTCCATGCAAATTGTTCTCTAATGGTTGATCAAATGCCCTGCCCTGTGCTGTATAAACATAGCAAGTTTTTCTAACTGTGTGTGTGAATTACTATTACGGTTAGTCTCTCCAGATAAAATGGAATAACCCCCAAAGTGATAACTGCAACCATCCACATTAATTCTAACAAGAGGAAAGTCTCAGCATTCATTTTTGGTGGCTCTGCAGTCTCGTATTGTTGTTAATTTCCTGAAAACTTAATGTTGGATGAAGTGTAATTGCAGATTTCCTTAAGAACCATTGACAGATACTTATCCTAAGTCATAAGCAACTCACACTGTGAAATGTGTGCAAACATTCTAAGTTTCCTTCCAGAAGAATATACTTCAGTGAAACCCAGTATTCATCAGTTGGGTTTTTTTTTTTTTTTTTTAATAAACAGGGCCATTAAAGCTCAAAGTAGAAGTTAGGAGAACTTCCTTTTGTTGTAACTTGATTTTTAAAAGAGATTAATGTTGTAGGAACTTTCACTGGTTTTCAAGGAGTGAACTACCGCAGACTGTGATGTGTCATCTTGAAGACCTTACTAAGTGGCTATATTTGAATGATAGAGTTTTTTAAAAAAGAGCAAATTATAGTGTATTTAGGTATTGGCATTGTATAGTGGAGAGAGGAGTTTGGTGTTTTCAGGTTTTTCTTGTTAATTGTTAGGTGGTCTATTTAGTGCAGCTGTGTTTATGTTTCCTAAGTGGTAACTGCCTGAACATGGTGACAAGTCCCTGCATACAAGAAAAGGGGTTTTGTTCAAAAAAATCTTGCCAATGTACTTTAACATGGAGGGTTGCATTTATCAAGGAGCAATGATTCTAGGCATAATCATCTAATATAGCTGATTTGCTACATCAGCCATTTTGACAACCTTGATTAAAAACAACAACTGATACTTTAAATGTTGCATTTTACAGTGGAATAAACTTGGAAATGGTAGAATAATTTAGAATGGTCACATTGCTTTAACCAAAGTTTTGGCTGATTTAACTTCTTGGTTATTAAAAATTCAAGCTTAAATCAGAAATACAGATCCTGTAGAGAATAGTCTTTTTAAAAAATAAAATGAATATGCAGTCACAGCTGCAGCAAAAAAAAGACAGTTGCCCATGAGAGAGAAAATGTATATATTAAGCAAATAACAGAATTAATCAATAATTTCAGAATTGCATGTAGCATATGAACTGTTTAGGTGCAAAGACTTAATGACTAGTTTTTGAGGTGTTTTCTTTAGTGTTACATCCCTCATAACTCAAATTAATGTTTATTACCAGTCTCTCATATTGCCAAAATATTTTCATGAATTTGGATTAGAAGCAGCTTGTTCTGGCTTGTTTTACAACTTTGTTTCAAGAAACAAAGTGATATTTAGAAGATTTTTGTATGTCTCAGAAGCCTTAATTATCTAACTTCTGTTGAAGGAAGACATAAGATCAAGTTTTGCTTCATAGTTCTCTAAGACAATAAGATTTTTTCTACCCAAATTTTATATTACTACATAAATAATAGTGCCTTTCTGGAAATTTGAATCCATGATTCTGTATTGGCTGTTAAGTAGCTAGCAATCTAGATCTGCTTCAAATTCAAGAAGACACAACTTGGGACTCCCCCAGTGATCCAGGGGTTAGGACTTCATCTTCCAGTGCACGGGATGTGGGTTCCATCCCTGGTCGAGGAGCTGAGATCCCACATCCCTCACAGCCAGAAAACCAACACAGAAAATAGAAGCGATATTGTAATAAATTCAACAAAGTCTTTAAAAATGGTCCACATTAAAAAAAAAAAAAATCTTAAAAAACAATTTAAAAAGACATGACTCTGTCTCTTATACACATCTTAGGGACATNACATCCCTCACAGCCAGAAAACCAACACAGAAAATAGAAGCGATATTGTAATAAATTCAACAAAGTCTTTAAAAATGGTCCACATTAAAAAAAAAAAAAATCTTAAAAAACAATTTAAAAAGACATGACTTGCTGGTCCATAACTCTGGGTTGGTGTTTAGTTTGGATTCTCAGACATTGGCCTGATGGCTCCTGGTTTTTTTTTCCCCTCTTTCGCAGATTGGTCAGAGACAACAAGTGTTAGTCACCGAAGAATCTTTTGATTCCAAGTTTTATGTTGCGCACAATCGATTCTACGAGCAGGTAAGAGACACTCCCACACTCTCAGAATTTCTCCAAAATGAGAAAGAGTTCTGAAAGTAAATTAATTTAAGCAAAAGAGACTTAAAGTAGCAGAGAGATTCGTATTGATAGCATCTTGTGGCAGGAAGGCTATTTTATAGCATCAAGCCAACCAGGCTAACGTGGGGCTTATCTTTGTGGCTTAATCTACAAAACATTCTATCCAAAGGAATAAGTCTGTTTTAGTCCGCATTCATCTTTGATGGAAGTAATCTCTGGCGTTGGGGGGTTTGAAACCGGCAGTTCTGACCGCCCCAGCCTCCCACAGCCTGGCACCGTGGAGGGAAAAGTTCTGTCCAGGGGACAGGAAGGATGTCTGACCGGCGACATCAACCTGGAAGGGCGGGGACTTCCTCTCCCTGTTTCAGCGCTCTAACAGGCTTTTGGTTGTCTGTTGGTTGACTTTTTTAGTTTCAGGGTTTTATTTTTTTGTATTGCCTTTTTTTTTTTTTAACTTCCATCGTAATGAAAAGCACTGGGGGCAAAAGGAAAAGAGTGTGTTCCTCGGCCTCAGCTCACACTGTGTGAACAACTTTGGAGACCAGAGTGAGGATCACACTAGCTTCACTTGGAGAGTTTTCTTCGAGGCGCACCTGAAGGGGCTCCCCAGTCCCTGCCCTCTAAGGCAGCGTGCTTTGCCGCACCAGCAGCCAGACTTCTAGTTCAGTGTTTGGGATTGCACTTCCCCAGGGGGTAGAACAGTTCAAAAGTAACTAAAGCAGACAGTGCCTCCTTCAGGGGCCATTGGCAAGGGAGGCCGACCGCCTGTGTCACAAGCAGGGAAGCAGGAGTGGGAGGGGGCTCAAGCATGGGTGTCCCAGGTGGACTCATCTCACGCCGGGCACCAGGTCCCCAGGGAGCCGAGGAGAGCCTTACAAGGCCCGGACTGAGCATGCCCTGTTTAGGCCCCAGTGGAGACCACAGTTGAGGTGGTGGTGGTGGTTTAGTTGGTAAGTCGTGTCTGACTCTTTGCGACCCCATGAACTGTAGCCCACCAGGCTCCTCTGCCCATGGAATTCTCCAGGCAAGAATGCTGGAATGCATTGCCATTTCTCCTCCAGAGGGCCTTCCCGACCCAGGGATTGAACCTGGATCTCCTGCATTGCAGTCAGATTCTTTACCTTCTGAGCCACCAGTTGAGGACTGATCCCAGCCCTCCATGTTTGAGCTGAGCCTTCCCCGTTTTCCATCTCAGTAATTGACTCCAGAGAGCCCTCTTCCTCTTCACATCAGCCTTCTGCTCAGCTCTCTGGAGGAGCTGGATTATATTTTGGTAGTGTCTTTCCTCTTCTTTCTCTTGCCATCTGGGTTTTTGCCTCAGCAGGGAACTTTTTTTTCCCTTCATTTTAAAGGCGATGGCATGCCTCATTAGCTGTTTCCTCCAATTTAAAGCAGTGGAGCTTTTTCCAATTATTAAAACCGGAGGGGCAAAAAACACCGAGCCCTTCATTCAGATCAAGGCAGCAGATCAAGGAGAGTTATTTTCCCCCAGAATACTACCAGATCTCCCAGGGACAGTTTACTCTAGAGATTTTCTTGTTTTATGAAAACTGATTTAAAAGGGCTTTCATATCCTGACACTAAGGCTCTCTTAGTTCATTTGTTTACCATGAGTAATCCACCACCCAGGTGACCTTTTTCCTATACTTTGATGAAGCAGTGTACTCAATGGTCATAAAAAATCAAACTCAGAGACACCAAGATCCAATTTAGCCTCTCAGAGAAACTGGCTGTGGAACTTCTGGCTCTCATCTGACTTTTGTTTTTGTTTTTGTTTTTTTTTGTCTCTACAACCAAGCCTATTGAAGATTTCATAGGAACTATTTTCTACAAAAGATGACCTCCAGAAGTGAAGATTGTATCTAGATAGAATAGACTGCTGGATCAGAATTAGGCTGTTTATTTTGGATTCTGACTTGAAAAGATTGGCAGGTAGCTCCAGTTCTGAAATAGAAGTGTGAGGGAGAACAGAATACATACGGGCCACCCATAGGTCCCAGAAGAGGAGAAACATTTGCTGGAAGTAAACACGTACCTTGATCTGTAATCTTAGTGGAAAGAGACCATCTGACAGTTTCCTGTGAGCCAGCCAAAGTACCCTTCAGAGGAGCTGGGTCTGTGTGGACGCAGAGCTAGCAGATAACATGCATTTTATAGCAGAGCGAAAGAAATGATGGAAACCATCAGTTAAAGAAGTCATTTAGCTCCAAACACCAAGGTTTGAACTATGGGAAAAGGGGCTGTGAAATGTTCTACTTCCCCCAAAACAACAGGCATGTGCACACTCACACACAAACACACATGCACCCAAATATTCAGGCATTAATTTAAAGTGGCTGCTTAAATCATGACTCTGACAGTGAACTTGCAAGGTTCCAAACGTATGAGGGTTTCATCGGTGTTGTCTCAGTTTTCTTCATTGTCTGGGACAGCCAAGAACAGGATATCAAAGGCCTGTCCAAAAGTAACTGGCTGTGCCTTCCACGTGCCTTAGGACCACAGGCATCCTGGAAGGAGTGAGCACTGTCTGCAGCCCCACCCCTCCCAGAAATGCCCTCCCTGTCTGCTGGATACCCAGATTTTTGAGCATCTGGAAGATAGAGCCCACTTAAGATGGGATCCCCGAAGAAAAAAAGGACACTAAGGGACAAGTGAGGAAATTTGAATAAGTTATAGACTTTAGTTAATAGTAATACATCAATACTTTGTCCGCCTCATGCAAAGAGGAAAAGACCCATTTGGAAAGACCTCAATGCTGGGAAAGATTGAGGGCAGGAGAAGAAGGGTACAACAGAGGATGAGATGGTTGGATGGAATCACCGACTCAATGGACATGCATTTGAGCAAGCTGTGGGAGACCGTGAAGGTCAGGGAAGCCTGGCGTGCTGCATTCCATGAGTTCACAGAGAGTCAGACACAATTCAGTGACCGAACAACAACAATGCATCAGTATTGGCTTATTAATTGTGACAAATGTATCATACCAACGTTAGATGTTAATGAGAGGGAAATTGCACCTGGGGTGTGTAAGCTCTCTGTGCTATGTTAACAATAATTCTGTAAACCTCAAACTGTTCTAAAATAAAATTTTATTTTTAAAAATTAAGTCTTCTGTCATTTTTTTTCCAGGTTTTAGTGCCAAAGAACCCCACATTCATGGGGAAAATGGTCGAAGTGGACATTTATGAATCAGGAAAACATTTTATGAAGGGGCAGCCAGTTTCGGACGCCAAAGTATACACGCCATCCATCAGCAAACCGTTAGCAAGAGGAGAAGTCTCAGGTTTAACAGAGGTGGGTAAAAGCGGCCCTCCTCTCTGCCCAGCTGGTAAAAAGGCAGCTATGGGGGGAGCTCAGTGATTTCCAACCATGTTTCTGTTATCTTGTACAGTTCCCTTTTTATATATGCATGAGGCTTTAATCCTTTCTGACAGATTGAAATTCGAATTAGAAAGATGCATTTTTGCTGATGCCTGTGGCTTTGCTTCTCTGCCTGCGGAGGGAAGAAGCTCTTTCCGCTTCTAGGCTAGAGGCAGAGGGCAGAAGCCATTATTTCCAGGTGAAAGATTTAATACCAAAGATGATCTGATCCAGTATGTTTCTGTGTCAGTAGATCCTGAATGGAAGCAGGTAAGAAAAGGGTCATTTTCGTGCTTTGTGAAGATGGTTATAATACAGTTAAAAAAAAAAAAAAAACCACCTACCTACAGTTAAACAGGCAGTAAACCATGTCAGTGGATGTGGCTATGGTGCCTTTCTCTAGGGTGTTAGCTGAGTATCTGCTTTAGTCATGTGGAGTGAAAATTAAACATTTTTTTTCCTTTCTATAAAAAAGTAACCTGACCCCTATTTTATACCTTGGTAAATATGGCTGTTTGCCAGGCTCTCTCCTACATTTCATTGAGCTACAGCTGTAAAAGCTGATGGAGTGTGAAATGAAAATGTGTATCACATTTCTAAGCATCATTTGATGTCCTTTCTTCAACACAATTGTTAAGTGCTCCAAAAAAAATAAATAAAAAGTAGAGCACTGACTTAACATTCAGAAAAATGATGAGTGATATTTATTTGTCTGTATAACTCCAGATTTGTTTTAGTAGATATATTATCTCCCACCCCACCCCCCTGCCCCAGAGAAATGGCAAAGGCATGTTAATTAAATGTTAGGAATAGTGACAAAGAGGGTCGTATTATCTATATTCTCGCCTATTGTGATGACAGTCTCTGAAATCGGAAAGTGATTGACACTTCTCACGAGCTTGACAAGGACATGTGAAGACTCTGTAGGCATAGCCGTCTGACTGATATGACCCTGCCAAATGTGTCAGCCTACTTGACCAGGAGGGAACGCTCCAACTTGATAACCATATAAGCATAGAAATTAATGTTTTCGGTTGTTTAGAAAATAATCATACATTATACTTGGGGGTTTGGATGGATGACCGGGAAGGAGCAATGAAATCCAGCATTTGAATTATATTGCTTTTGATATGTTAGGTAGTACTTCAGAAATTTTTCAAGCAAGCGACTTAAAAAAAAAATCTGTTTTTCCTCATGGTATATTTTACAAGGTTGATTTTAAATTGCCACAGTGAAAAGGATTTTATGGCAAATAGCAGCAGTGGGCAAATTATTATTTCAAAGACCCTGCTTGATTTAATTCCTTCATGTATGCCTATCAAAATGGCTGTTATTTTAAAACATCACATTACAATTATATACAAAGGAGGAAAAGCAGCACCCTTTCATTGGTTCCTTCACTGTAATGTTACTTTATAAGAGGGCAGCCCCGTTTAAATTCCACAGACCAGCCTTTTCTATTCTCCTCTGCCTCTCTCCAGCCTGGGAAATGGTGTCATCAGCTCCCAGACCAGCCCTCCTCTGGACTGGGTTGACCCTAAAGTCCTAGGTGAGATGTGGATAAAGGTCATTTGACTCCTGGCCCTTTTGCCCCATAGGATCTCAGGCATGAGGCCAAAGGATTCAGAATATTGATTTGTGCATTTACATTAAGGGGAACATCCAGCAGCCCTTTATCACCATTTGTGACTTCATGTAAATTAATGACCAGAGCTTTCCGCTTCATTATTTGTCTGCTTTTAAAGATAAGCCAAACGTGGGGTCAAAAAGCCTTCTTCAAAAAAGCATTTGTCCTGGTGTTACAAATGTTTTTGCTGATGATATGAACCAAAATAGATTAAACAGGAGAACAGCTTCCATTTTTATAGGATTTAGAGGAAGGCGATAGAGGTTATAATCCTGCCTCAGACATTTTGAGCTCTTTGAGCTCTGATAAAGGTGCTGGAACTCTTTAGTGAAAAAATGAGCTTCACTCTGTGGATGAAATGTGACCCTGGGGTCAGATAGACCTGAGTTTGCATCTTAACTTGTCAATTTACTCCTCTGAGCTTTGGTTTAGTCTGTTAAATGGGGATAATCATTTCTTTCATGGGGTTGTTGAAAGGAACACATTCGATAGTGTATGTAAACCACCTAAAACCAGGCTTGGGACACAGTAAGTAGTTACTAAATGGTTATCTCCCCTTTCCCCTAAATCTAGCTGCTTTAGAAACAGCAGGCTCCGAAGATGACCTTTGGTTGTTAATTATTTAGCTGTGATTATGTAGTGCACATCGCATGGTGGTGCGGGGTGGGGGCCAGCGGTGAATTTCTCTGATAGGGTAATCTATTCAGTGCCAAAGAAACTAATCCCATCAGAATTTCTATCTTCTTAAATTTTCTGGGCTTTTCCTGAGTTTTTCTACAGTAAATGCTTCCTCCTCCACACATTATAAAGAAATCTAGAAAAGCTAAAGCATCTAAAGCAAGATACTGTTTAAAAAAAAAAGTGTTTCCCATAGTAAATATGTTTCCTTAATTGAGAATATTATGATTATTCTTTAAGTCTGTAGCCCTACGCTACTTTGGACTTATTTTGTCTCACTTTAGGCAAAACCACTGACTTCTGATAAAACTGGGAGAGGTACAACAGACCAGGGGAAAAGCACAGGCCAGGTGGGAGTTACAAGATCTGGATCATAGGATTCTGGCCTCTGTGGTGATAGACTGTGACCTTCTGTACATCACTTAGGTTCTCTGTACCTCGGTTGTCTCTAAGACTCTGTGTTTGAAACATTTCATCTGACAAAAATGAGTTGAATGCCTACCCTGTGGCAGGACTTTCAATTCTGTAAATGTTAATAGAAATAAGACCTAGTTATTTTCAAATAATGATAGTTATGTAAATACCCATAGCATGGTGGAAAAGAAAAGCTTCTGTAGAATCAAAAGGTAACTGTCCTCTAAGAAATTATATCCTAATAAAAACAACATGTAGTAACATTTTTAAATGGTTATTGCTATTCCTCTTTTCAGTTTGGTTAGAGTAATAGAGGAAAACGAGAATAGGATAGAGAGAGAAAATTTCGTCTGGTTATTTTTAGAGAAGATGGGAGCTAAAAATGCCACCTCTAACCAAATAGGGAACATTTTTGAATAAGTATTCTTTAAGGATAATTAATTTCAGAAAAAAAAGCTATGGAATAGTTATCCTATGGAAAGCACTCTAGGGTTCAAAGGGGTAAAAACATAAGGGACAGATCGTGCATCTTTCTGTGGACACTGTCAGGCAGCTTTGTTCTTAGGATGAAGAAGAGATGGGAGAAAGCAGAGGATGTGTACATTTTCACAGATGTTCTATGATAGTTGGAGAAGGAAATGGCAACCCACTCCAGTACTCTTGCCTGGAAAATCCCATGGACAGAGAAGCCTGGTAGGCTACAGTCAATGGGGTCGCAAAGAGTCGGACACGACTAAGGGACCTCAACTTCACTTCTATGATAGTGATTCTCAAGTGCGGTCCCCAGATTGGCAGCATCCACAGTATATGGGAACTTGTTATAAGGCAAATTCATGGGCCCCAACCCGAAACTGAATAGAANAATGGGGTCGCAAAGAGTCGGACACGACTAAGGGACCTCAACTTCACTTCTATGATAGTGATTCTCAAGTGCGGTCCCCAGATTGGCAGCATCCACAGTATATGGGAACCTGTTATAAGGCAAATTCATGGGCCCCAACCCGAAACTGAATAGAAACTCTGGGAGAGGGACCCAGTCCTCTGTTTCTTCAAAGGCTGTCTAGATAATACAGATGCACGCTGAAATTCAAGACCCACTCTTCCAGGAAAGTGATGCTCAAGTGGGGGGAGGAGTGTTTGATATTTATAAAAGGAGTTTTACTATTTTAATGTAGTAATACCAGATTTTTAATATATCAGAGTGAGCTTACACGAGGTACAAAAAGAGAGAGGAAAAAAAGGATGAGAAAATGGACAAGTGTTAACCACCTTCCCCTTGTTCTAAGAGGTGTTCAAGCTGCGAGTCTGCCTTGGGAATACCAGGGAAGGGGGCATTGCTGCTGCTTGATAAAGACGACCCGGATTCCCTGCTGACGTTTCCTCTCCTTCTCTGGGCCCTGTTATCATACACCATTTGAATCCTCCCATCTCTTAGATCCATACTCAAGAGGTCAGAGCTATTTTGTGCCTTGCAAGAGAGAGAAAAGAAGAAAATTCTCTCCTAATTCTAAACTTAGAAGTAAGCAGTTTTATTCCAAAGTGTTGCTCTTTTTAGGTTTCTTCGTATTTGTAAAGAATCACTTTAAAGAAAGAAGAGGCAGGGTGGCTCTCTGAAAAGAGCTTGAGACTTGGAGTCTGGCAGGTGTGGGCTGAGACCACAATTCCTACAGTGTTGTACAGCACACCTTCCTCAGTCAAGCCTCTCCATCTGTAAATGGAGATGAGTGATTTGCAGAAGATTAAATTAGATACTGTGGACAACGTACCCACTGCA
>SJYV01056329.1:1050537-1100826 GCA_006410875.1 Neotragus pygmaeus
CAACGTTTCTCATGATGTACTCTGCATATAAGTTAAATAAGCAGGGTGACAATATACAGCCTTGACGGACTCCTTTTCCTATTTGGAATCAGTCTGTTGTTCCATGTCCAGTTCTAACTGTTGCTTCCTGACCTGCATACAGATTTCTCAAGAGGCAGGTCAGGTGGTCTGGTATTCCCATCTCTTTCAGAATTTTCCACAATTTACTGTGATCCACACAGTCAAAGGCTTTGGCCTAGTCAATAAAGCAGAAATGGATGTTTTTCTGGAACTCTCTTGCTTTTTCAATGATCCAGCAGATGTTGGCAATTTGATCTCTAGTTCCTCTGCCTTTTCTAAAACCAGCTTGAATATCAGATGATTATGTCAGTTCAAAAGGCGTTTAGTATGTTAGCAGTGCCTTCCACCCACCAGTTTGAGTACCGTCCACAGTGTGGTCAGAGCAAGCTGATGTTAAACCACTAGCTTTCATTTCACTTGTATCACTAACTGTGTGATCACTCATGATATTTCCCCTCTTGAGGTTTGTGGCCAGGGCATGGTGAGGGGAACTGCGTACATCAAGGAACTGACTCTACTTCAGTGATGATAATAATAGCTGCCACTTACTGAGCCTCTACTATATGATGGGTGTTGAGCCTTCTTACCTGTGTTACCTCCACTTATGATTCCAGCCTGGATTAGAGCAGCAGGAACACTCCAAGTGTTCTTTACAAGGCTGTGCACAGAGGCATCCTAGGGTGGGACTGGGTCCTCTGCGTCCTTTGTCCACATGCGGGGAAGCAAGTGCAAGGGGCTTGAGCAAAGGTGGCGGCAGACTCCCAGAGCAAGGAGGGGCTCAGGGCGAGAGAAAAGGATCAGACCCCCAAGCCTGAATGACTCACATGTTCAACCCACAGATAATGCCTGCCTCTTAGAATATGTCTTAGCACTTACTGAACATACTGTCCCAGCACTGGACTACATATTGGAGGTAGAAATAATACATATGGTCTTAGCCTTTGAGATTTTAGTCTGAATGTTCTCCTGGTAGCACTGCTGTTCTGCTGTGACCCTTGTTGGGAGGGATTGGAGTGAGAGAAAGGATCTTGTGGGTGTGCACTGGCTACTCAGTGTGACATCATTGCTCTGGTGATGAAAGTTTTATAGGTGATTCCCACCAAATCTAAGGTGCCCAGGACTGCTCTTTGGTATTCTCATTTGGACTATGTTCCTTTCCTTTCAAAAGTTTTGAGCTTCTTATTCAGGCATCAGTGAGCAGTGCCGAGTATGATCACGTCTCAGTTTGTCTGGGATGGTCCTGGTTTACACCCGCTGTCCTGGTATAATTAATAACAATGCCCTTTTTTCATTCTTTGAGGGGTCCTCGTTCGGATGATAAATTAAGTGGTCCTCCGATCCATCTGTAAAGTAGGTCCAGCACTATTCCAGTCACTGCTTGGGGTCAGGAGTCAAAGATGTGATCCTTGCCCTCGAGGAGATGGAAGTGTAGTTGGGAAAGAAAGACAGGTGCTTTTGGAACAAAATCTGTAATATAGAAGGTGATGAATGAGATGACATCAGATCATAGGAGACTGGAAGATGGGAGACCTTGGTAGAGTTGAGGGATCAGCGAATATATGGATCAGCGTTCTCGAAAGATGACAGAAAACAGTTAAACAGAAAGGGGTCTACAAAGGGATACTGAGCAGTTCACAGAATAATTAGAAGGGCTGCGGAGCAGACTCTTCGCTAAGTTTTCCAGAAATAAGACCCAAACCACATAGAAAGTGCTAGTAAGAGATGTTGCCTCTGCCCCTCTTGCCCCAGCAAGACAGAAGCCCCGAGCTCCTGTCTACTTCCCGACAAAGCTTGCTTCACAATCCGTGTCTCAGACCTGTCGCGTCTGAGTGTGGAACCAGGGCCTCAGATTGGCACCAGGACGGAGAGGATGGGAAGATGGGACGTGTTTCCTGGAATCTGTATCGGTGAGGTGGAATTTACAGTGTGGAGAACACTAGTGTGATGAGGGTATTCACACAGTTCCCACTGCAGAGCATGTCATGGATCTGATGGGATTAGAACTGGACTGGAAGATAAGAAGGACTTAATCAGGCAAGTGAAGGAGAAGATTCTTCTCAATGCCAAAGGCACATAAGTCAGTGACAGAATGAGCAGGAATGAATTTGGCTTTCTTTGGGCATCTGTAAGTAGATGTGGGCAGTTGGACGCCAAGTGTATAATATGTTCATTGTAAAGAGTGGGCCTCTGGGCTTTGAAGTGAAGTAGCAGATTATATTGGGTTTACCAGGTGGCTCAGTGGTAAAGAATCCACCTGCCAATGCCGGAGACACAGATTTGGTCCCTGGTTTGGGAAGATCCTGCGGAGAAGGAGATGGCAACCCACTCCAGTATTTTTGCCTGGGAAATCCCATGGACAGAGGAGCCTGGCAGGCTACAGTACATGGGGTCAAAGAAGAGTCAGACATGACTTATGACCAAACCAGCAGCAGCATGTTACACTGGGTTGACCAAACAGCTCATTTGGGTTTTTCATAAGATGTGACAGGAAACCCTGAATGAACTTTCTGGCCAACCCAATACAGTAAAGCGCATGTATTAGTCTATGATAACACAGTACACATTAACCCTGAAATCTCAGGCTTAACACAGGAAAGGTTTATGTGCTGCTCTTCACTGCAACACATCTCGAATCCGGGCTTGTCTGCTCTACACGGGCACTCAGGGATCCAGGTCGGCTGCCTAGAGAGCCAGCTCTTCACTGCCTCAGCACAGGAGGGGCGTAGGGTATTTCTATTTACGTCCATTGGCCAGAAGTATTCACATGGCCTAGGGTTTAGGAGGTACACACTTCTGTATGAATAAGATATAAGGGAGTACTGGAAGTTTCTGCCATGCACGTTGGAAGGGTTTTGAGCACGAGTGTAATGGTGAAAGTTGCCTGTGTGTAAGCCAAGTTCACCGGAGCAGGGCCGCCCCGGCTGCTCCATTTGCCACCAGCTTTGGGTCATAGCACAGCGCCTGACTCAGAGCTGGTGCTCTGTACACGTCTGTTGAATGAACTTGACTCTTACTGATGCGCACGGTGGGAGGGAGGCTTTCTCGGCCTGAGGCAGGGACGTTGACAGTGCAGGATAGGCTGATAATCCTCAGTCCCTTCAGCTCAGGACGTTAGTGTATTCTTCAAAGGCTAAAAAAAAAATCACAGTCAAGCCACCCAACCTGCTCTTTGAAGTCATTTGACATCTTGATAAGCAGATTGCAAAAGCCTCTTTTAAATTGATAATAATCTTGCAAGTTTAAATTCTTTTCACGGAAACTGTAATGATGAGTACCTTAGAACCAGGCATGCTTCTAACCATCAATTTTCAGCCTATTTCTCCTGTCATGTTCAGAGTACTAACTTTGAGTTGTGCCTATGAATACCTTCTGTTTTGTAGCATAGTTTGCCACGTTTTAAATTTAAAGGGCTTCAGAGAAAGAAAATTCTCTCCTGTCCCTCAGCCTCACTGATGCCATTGTATAAAACTACTGAGAAACATAAATGTACAAGCCATGTGTCAAGTCAACAGTTATCTGGTAGGAAGTCAACCTATAAAAGTAAGATCTGGTAACTTTCAAATTTGCCACCACTTGAGAAAGACGTCCAAAGGACAAAAAAAGAAAAGCCAAAAAACACTGGAGATTTACATAATTGAGGTCAGCATTTTCCTTCTGGAGGCCCCTGTCTCCTGGGGACTCTTTCTTGCAGATATCCAGACTGAAAGACTAGTATATCCCTCAAGCACATAAACTTTGTGATCTTTCTACATAGATTTGGGATTTTGGTTCTGTCCTTGATAACTGTGTGATCATTGGCTGGTTACTTACCATCTCAAGGTATGTTTCCTCTCATATAAATTGAGGATAATAGAGTCTATTTAATAGAGTAATTCTGGCAATGAAATGAGATAATACATGGGAGGCATCCAGTGGTACTGGCACGGAGGAAGTGATCCGTGACTACGTGGTACAAAATTGGTGGCGTGCTAATGATCACTGAAGATTTATTTGGGCGTGGTTAGCTGAGATGTTAATATCACATCCATGGTGAGAAGAGGAGGTGGTCATTGGTCTTTACAGTAATGTTTATAACCACAACAGTGGTTTTTAAAGTATAGTTACCTAAAATAAATACTTTGTGATCGTGTTTCTAAGTTTTCCCTTTTCATTGACTTTGAGTGATGTCTCTTTTCTGCTCTCCTTCAGATGATGTCAGTTCCTCTGAATTGTCAAAAAACATCCATGGTGTAGGATAGTGTTACTTGCTACAGGCTTTTTAAAAAAATAAATTCTTGTAGGAGGTGGTTTTCCATGCTATGTACTGTATAATCTGATAATAAACACAAACAATCTGCCTAATTGGTCTCCCTGTTTTTACCCTCTATAAAAGTCAGATCATGTCTTTCTTGTGCTCAAAATCATCTAGGATTCCATGACCTAACATATGTACCCAACAGAATTAAAAACAGGATTCAAATAGATACTTGTTCTGTTTGTATGCCTATTGTATTGTATTGTTCATAGCAGCATTATTCACTATAATCAAAAGCTGAAAACAATCCAAGTGTCCATCAACAAATAAATGGATTAAACAGAATGTGTTTGATATGTTGATATATACATGCGATGGAATTTTGTTCAGCCATAAAAAGAAATAAAGTTCTGATACTTGCTACCACAAGGGTGAACCTTGAAAACAGTATGCTAAGTGATCTGTCAGTTCAGCTCAGTCGCTTAGTCGTGTCCAATTCTTTGCGACCCCATGAATCGCAGCACGCCAGGCCTCCCTGTCCATCACCAACTCCCAGAGTTCACTCAGACTCATGTCCATCAAGTCCGTGATGCCATCCAGCCATCTCATCCTCTGTCGTTCCCTTCTCCTCCTGCCCCCAATCCCTCCCAGCATCAGAGTCTTTTCCAATGAGTCACCTCTTCACACGAGGTGGCCAAAGTACTGGAGTTTCAGCTTTAGCATCATTCCTTCCAAAGAAATCCCAGGGCTGATCTCCTTCAGAATGGACTGGTTGGATCTCCTTGCAGTCCAAGGGATTCTCAAGAGTCTTCTCCAACACCACAGTTCAAAAGCATCAATTCTTCAGCGCTCAGCCTTCTTCACAGTCCAACTCTCGCATCCATACATGACCACAGGAAAAACCATAGCCTTGACTAGACGGACCTTTGTTGGCAAAGTAATGTCTCTGCTTTTGAATATACTGTCTAGGATGGTCATAACTTTTCTTCCAAGGAGTAAGCATCTTTTAATTTCATCCATCTGCAGTGATTTTGGAGCCCCCCAAAATAAAGTCTGACACTGTTTCCACTGTTTCCCCATCTATTTGGCATGAAGTGATGGGACCGGATGCCATGATCTTCGTTTTCTGAATGTTGAGCTTTAAGCCAACTTTTTCACTCTCCTCTTCACTTTCATCAAGAGGCTTTTTAATTCCTCTTCACTTTCTGCCATAGGCACACAAAAAAACAAATATTATAGGATTCCACTTATAAAGATCTAGAATAAAAGAGCCTCTTTATGTAGCGCCAGAAAGTAGTTTTGAGTTTGTCAGAGGTTGTGGGTACAAGAGATGTTTCTTAATGGTTATAGGGTTTCTGTTTGGAGTGATGAAAAAGTTTTAGAGACAGTGGGGATTGTTGTACAACATGGCAATCGTAATTGCCACTGATCTGTACACTTAAAAATGATTCAAATGGTAATTTTTATGTTATATGTATCTCATCACAGTAAAAAAAATTTTTTTAAGTCTGGGGTTTCCCATGACACTCAGCATGGAAGCCAAAGGCCCTGTAGTGACCTCCAAGGCCCAGTGCCTTGCCCACTCCGCTGGTCTCTCTACCGTATCATCAGCCTCTTCCCCGTTGAATCCGCTGAGCCAGCCACCGGCGCGTGCTGCTCCCTGGATGTGAACACACCGGGTTTGCTCCCTCCGGAGGGCCTTCCCGCTTGCTTGTCCCTCCGCGTGGAACATGCTTCTCTTAGATGCCATATGACATGTCTGTCCTTTCCTCCATTCAGGTCTCTGCTGAAATACCACCTTATCCATGAGGCTTCCTGAGGAGCCCTCTGTAAAATAGTTACCCCCACCTTCGGTCAGACCTAGTACCCACTGTCCTGATGGTACATGTTACCATCAGACGTAACAGGTATTTATGCGTTAGCCGTCCCATCCGTGAGGGCTGAGCTGTTCTGCTTTGCTCACTCCTTTGGCCTTAATGTCTGAAATAGTGCCTGCTCACTCGGTGTCTCATGAATGAATGAATGAGTGAATATATTTGTGCTGTTGGGGTATCCCTTACCTCATTGATTCTAAAACCATATATCCAGTGGCGCTGAGGATAATACTTAGGATGACAGGGTTGATTGTGATAGCAGGTAACATCACCCATTTTTTTTGTTCTTATTGCTTAAAACCCAAATATCTGCCAAAACACTGTCATGGTGACCTATTTGGACAAAATCTCTAAGAGTAATTATTTTGAGTTGAATTGATTAAAGATTAACTTTAAGGCGCTCAGTTATTACGTTCATCTACATCCCAGTTCAGTTTCCTCCCTGTGAGGAGGAGGATGGTTTTGGTTGTGCTTTAAGAGATTATCGAAAGGACTTAATTGTCAACGAAGCATTTTGACCCAATTCATCCCTTCTTTTTCTTTAACTTTACCACACCTGTGGAGCAGCTTGCTTATTTCCAGCCAATAATTTGGAATAGATGAGTTTTGATTTCTGCTACTGTCATGAACATTGTAATGCCAGGCTTTATAGTTCTAAGCAAGCCTCTTGGAGTGTGTGGGGGTGGGGGTGGGTGTACACATCTGTGGCTGATATTTAGTAAGCAGAAGAGAGAACTGTACTATTAATTTTGAATCTGACTCTCTACCCTACCCTGCTCCTTACTTTGGTAAGTGTAAGAAGTTGAAAATAAGGAAAGTGTAGGTTTATTTGAATGGACATTTGGTGCTAAGATTAAGGTCAAATGAGATGAAAGCATTCAGATAGAAGCCCACAGGGGAGGGCTGAGAAGGCAGCGAGACTGAGCAGTCACCTTTGTTCATTGCTTCTTCCTGGGACTCTCTCAGCAGTGACATGAGGTATGCTCAGGTGAAGGTGTGCCTCCCTAAGTTTGTATTTTAGGGATAAAATGCAGTTACGATAGAGGTAGTTTTCTGCTCTGAAGATAATTTTGTATTCTAAGCAAACTTTTCAAAATTAGGAGATCTTGAGTTTCTTTTCCAATAGTGTATTGCACTGCATAATGTATATTTTAAGACTCTTTCCTTGCATTGATCACATATTTGGTTTCGATAGATTTTCTGTGTAGGCCATATGTTCAGGCTCAGTTAAAAAAAGATTCTAAACTCTAATTTATCTTGAGTTATAAAATATCAAATGATTTTTTCTTCCTCCCTGTTAGCTTCCACTTCAAGCTGTAACAGTGCCTCTGGGCCATGAGAAAATTTACACATAAGAAATATTTTGAATTTGTTAAAAGAAGTTCAGAGCTTAAGAGTTGTTTTCAGATCTCTTGAGTAGGATGAAATACGATCTTACAGGAAATAATTATGTGATGGGCAGATGCTGAGCTTTGGTTTTTGACATGATTATGTATCTTTCTTTCACTTGGCTCAAGTCAGAAGGTTGGGCCCCTAACGGGGGGGGGTCACCAAGACCACACGGGGGCACATCAGATCTGTTCCTCTGGGGGACGTCAAGCCAGAATTATTCAGGATAGAATCTGAAATGCATTTGATCCTACGGTAGATAGTTTAATGATTTATGTTTGGCCTTATTAGCAAAGCCATGTGTTTACTCGATCACCAAAATAAGATGAAAAAAACTAAGATCATAGTGAGTTTTTTAAGTGTGTATGTGGTCCAGTTGAAAACATTTTCTTTGCAGTTTTAATGATCTGATAGCAAGTACATACTTGCGGGGAGGGAGAGGGGAAATGACACATGAATAATGGCTGATTTAGAATTGCTCATGCCCCAGAGTGGCACCCAAAGGCTGAGAGTGCTGTACTGTCATCTTGTAATTGCAACAGAGGTTTTCCAATGTCAGTTTTCTCCCAGAATAAATGAACAGGTAAAATAGGCTCCAAGTTTCATTTGTTGATCCTCTTACATGATGATGTGCCTGTAACACTAATGGACTGTATGTGTAGCATTCTTTCCAGAGACCGTAAGAGCTAGAAAATGCTACCATGTTTAGTTTGGAGATAATGAACACTCTTAGTGACGTGGTATTAATATGCTCCCAATTAGAGAAATGTCCCAAAAAATAGTGGAGAAAGGTGCCTTGGCCTCTGTAATCCCCTGTCTGTCCTGGCATCAGATAATGACACGAATGCAGGGACAAGGTTGTCTGTTCGTCCAGGAAGGGGAACTGGCACATGGAATGCCATCGCTGGGCCCTGGCAGCGCCTGCAGGTGGCAGGGGCTGAAGAATTCACTTAGAAGCTGCACAGCAAGATGGGGAGACAGGTGGCAGCTCTCTTACAGGGATGTCTTTTATTTGAGCAGAACCAGACCAACTGTTCCTCATTAAAACACATTTTGCAACATGTTCTAATGTGAGCAGATTAGGGATGTGTGCGTGTTGCCCATGCAGAGAAAACCCAATGACATACCATCCACCGGTCACATTTACTTAGTCTCAGCGTGGCTTAGAGCCACAAGACAGGTCGTGTGAAATCACCTGACCTGAGGCTGGTTTTCCTGGAAGGGCATTCTGTAGGGAAACACAGAACAACACCGCTATCTCCCTGTGAAGTGGACAGAGTCAGTTTGGTAGGAATCTTGATCCTGGCAGTTGTTTTAATAATTAAGCAGTGCCTTGATTTTTCTCATTTGTTCGCATTCCATTATATCTCTGATGTGTAACTACCCAAGCTAGACTTAATATGCCTAAAGCCATGCCTCTCCCCTCCTTCCCCCTTTACACCTACTCTGTAAATTGGACAAGTACTTCAAGTTGGGAGAAACTCACGTTAACTTCTTCACTGAGTGGTTGGGAGAATTAAAAGAGAGATGGCATGGGGAATAAAAACATGTGCTGGACACTTGGGGAACGTTCCAGAAACCCTGAGTCTTCTCCTTCGTGTTTATGCACAGAGCTTACCTTCCGCCTGTCTTGCCGGATCCTTATGCCTCTGGCTCCGCAGCCGTGTCTCACTTTATAAATGTTTTTGGTGAAAAGGAAAGGGAAGTTGGAGCTGGCTGTGACTTAGTTCCTTCCTTTTTAGTTTCCTTGCAAATAGCACCGCAGCAATGTGAGATATTGGAGGAAAGTGTTATCTGCTTCCTGAGGTTTCTGAACATCAAAATTGGTTTAGTTTCTAGGATTTTTTTTTTTTAGTGTATATTCATGGTTCTATTCTAATAGATTTATTACTTTAATAGGATTTGATAAGCTACACTTTTGAAAATTCATAGAATATGTTTAAGAATTTGGATGTAAGTATGTTTAGAACTTAATCAATGAAACAGTGAGATTTACAAGGAGGAAAGATCATGTTAATTACAGTTAGCACTTTCTCAATATGTCCTTAATCTACTATGACTAGATAAATACATGAATCAGTTTGACTGAGCAAAGGTCATATCCTGCTTTGTTTCTGTTTTGTAAAGGCACTTCTAAATGGAATTTGACTTCTTAAGAATTATAAATTTGAGCGTTAATGTTGGTTATAGTAAATAATAAAATTTCTTGTATTTGTTATAGCTTGAGAGATAAAAGTGTGTCTTGAAGTTCAAAAGTTAATAACTCTGAAAATGTTTAAGAGGTTTATGGGAGGTTCAAGCCTTCTGTTTACTTTACAGAACTATAGATTATGCCAAGTCTTTCTTCTCTAAAGTCAGTTATGTGCATTATTCTATGCACATGTGTATGTTTAAACTTTATCTTGCTACTGGTTATTTATCATCACTTCACCTATAAGCACTTCTTTCCATTACAGCATGGAAATACTATATACATTCTTTTCTGACCGTGAATGCTGCTTCTGACTGTGGAAACTGCAACAGTTGTGCGTTTGCATGGTAGAGGAACTTGGATTTTCTGAGAAAGTCCTTGTATTTCCTTTATTTCCAAATTACTTTTCCTTCAGTATCCCAGTGGTAGCTGACAGTTGAAATGTACAAACCTACATTGTAGTTGGCTACCAATTACTCTGTCATCTGAGGAACTTTTTTTCAATCATATTTAAAAACACATCATCAGACTCTTTTAATCAAGATCGTGAATTGGTACAGNAGGTGTGAGCCAGGCTGTGTATATATGTGCACAGACGCCTCCACACCAGTCTGTAGTCCTCACTGACATCTCAAAGCCATCTGTGACTTAAAAAGATCAAAGGACGCAGGCCTAGGAGAAGTTAATCAGCCTCTTAGTTCTGATCTTATAAAGCTAAGCTTAGAAAGTGATGGTTTATTTGCTAGAGGCAGCAACTCATGACTTGTGTACAGTTATACTCATTGATCACCAGAGACATGGCTGAGCCTGTTTTTGACCAGCTAGATCTCATCTGCAATACATCCTCATACCCATCCGTCCATCCATTCATTCCTGAACACTTGCTGCATACCTGCTCTGTGTTTGCAGCTGTGGAGGTTCCAAGAGCCCAGAGATGAGCTAGGCGACCTCCCTGCTTTTGAGGAACGTGCAGAGCTTCTGTCATTTCAGCTGTAGACGGAAAGGTTCTTTCCCCAGGCTGCCATTATCCATACGAGTGCTATCCTTGAGACCTCAGGGCTATTTTAAACGAATCAGAATGAAAGCTTGTCATCATATTCCCCGCTCCAAAATGCCACGCAGAACACCCGTCTTACAAGAGGGTGACTCCCAGGGCGTGTCGAGGTGCAGGTGTCTCTGCTGTGGGGACAGTATCTCCATCTCACCAGCTGTGAGCCTCCTTGTCTGGGCCCCCGGCACAGGGACAGCAGGGGGTCAGCCCAGGTCCCCAAGGAGCCTGGAAGGAAATGATGGCGTGACTGCCTTTGGAATTGAGAGATGTATCCTTGTGATCCAAAGCTGTATCAGTTTTGCAATGAGTCTCCTGCGGTCAAAGCAAGACAATTCTTTCATATCTTTCACATGTAAGTCTTTGCTGGTGGAAATTGGGTTGTGAAAGTTCTTCTCATTTCCCCCTTCCTGTTCTTTACCTGAACTCAGGTATTGTTGATTCTGCATCAGAAGTCTGTAGTTCCCTCCTTTCCATGCCTTCAGCATGGAGGTCCTCATCCCCCTCCACCCCATCTCTCGCCACAACTTTTCCCCGGATTCCCTACCCACATTCTCTCCCCTCCCCTCACTCCACCCTACTTTCCTGCCAGAGGCACCTCTGTAAAGCACACTTCCAGCACTTCTGCCGTGCACAGTGGGGCTGCCGTTCCCCACAGAGGCCGAAGCTGTCACCAGCAGATTGTTTGAAAGCGTGGAAAGAAGGAATACACGAAGGGAAGTGGCTGTTCAGGGACCTTTGGTGCTTCTGTGGATTTCCTGTCCTTCCGCAGTCGTGCCCCTGGGTCGGCCCCTCCTCCCCACCCCTGCTTCATTCCTCCCACCCAGTATTCTCCTTCCTCCAGCCCCACCTCCATCTCTCAGAATGTTATTCAGGTTTCAGCAGAGGAGGCACTGATTCTAAGGCCTGTGCATCAGGCGGAAATCTTATATCATGGACTCAGAACTACACTTTGAAACCCTAGAACCACCCTGAGAGTGGCCAGGGGCCCCCGTCCTCCCCACCCTGCGGAGACGCCTGAGGGAACAGACGCCGCCTCAGAATTCTCAGTCACATCTCCTGGCTCCTCGTGTTACCACCGAGCTGGGTTTCCCAGTCTTTCCGTGTCTGGTACCCAGAAGGTCACCCAGAGGGCCATATGGCACCCAGGGTCCATGGAAGGGCTGCGTGGGGTGGATCCCTCTGGCCACCCAGACCCCTTCAGGTGCCCCCTCAGGGTCAGGAGCAGCCCTCCTACAACCAGTATGTTTGCTGAATAAAATTACTTCCTGTGGTTTTTCCTTTGTCATTATTCTTTTCCTGAGTAGATACAGTCATATCCCTGAAAGTTAAGTTCCTTTGTGATGCATCTCCATACTAGTTCTGCCCTTCAGGGAATTCTGCCTTGATTCTCCATAAACACTCTTTATTTCTCCCATATAGTTTGAGTATAACCTGGAAATGTATGAACTTGGTCTGACCCTTAAAGGAAAGGAACTGTCGCTTATACCTGACTTAGCCCACCTGACCTGTGGTGGGTGTTTGAATGCGTCTGTGGTAAAGGAGTAAGTGAAGCTGCTTACATCAAACTAGAACGCTTCTGCAGTGCAAAGGAGGCCATCAAGAAAAGGAAAAGGCAACCAACTGAATGGGAGAAAATATTTGCAGACTGTGTATTTGATATCTGATGGGGGGGTTGATACCTCAAACATATAAAGAACTCATGTAGCTCAATACGAAAAAAGAAAAGTGAGTTTTCAAATGGGGCAGAGAATCTGAATACTATAGACAGTTTACCAAAGACATACAGATGGCCAACAGGTGCGTGAAAAGATGCTCTTCAGCACTAACCATCAGGGAAATGCAAATTAAAACCACACTGAGACATCCCCTCATACCTGTTAGAATGGCTCTTATCAGAAGAGCTTAGAACTAACAGATGCTGGTGAGCACATGGAGAAAGAGGACCCCTCGTGCGCTGTTGGTGGAAATGTAAACCGGTGCAGCCACTCTGGAAAGCAGTATGGAGTTTCCTCAACAAATTAAAAATAGGACTATGGTTTGATCCAGCAATTCTACTTTGGAGTGTTAGACCAAAGAAAACAAATACACTAACTCAGAAAGATACCTGCATTCCCGTGTTCATTGCAGTGTTTTTCACAGTAGCCAAGACAGGGGCATGGAAGCAACCGGAATGTCCATCAGTGGATGAATGGACAAGGAAGATGTGGCATATGTATGCAATGAAATATTACTCAGGTATAAAAACGAGGGAAGTCTTGGCATTCACAACAGCATGAATGAACCTTGAGGGCATTATACTAAGTGAAATGTACCCGAGAAAGACATGAAATCTAAAATAACAAAACTGATTTTATAGATGCAGAGAACCCATCAGTGGTTGTCAGACAGGAGCATGGCAGGTGGATGACATGGGTGAAGAGAGTCAAAAGATACAAACTTGCAGTTAGAAATACATCCAGGGGATGTAAGGTGTAGCATGGTGACTATAGTTAACAATTTCACGCTGTATGTTTGGAAGTTCTAGAGAATAGATCTTTACAAGCAGTCTTTACTAGGGAAGAATTTTGTAACTGTGCCGTAACAAGACCTACTGTGATGCTCATTTCAGTGTATACAAATATTGAATCCTTATGTTGTACACCTGAAACTAATACAATGTTATATGTGTTATATCTCAATAAAAAAATTAGTTCCTTCTAGGAATCTTTTGGTGAATTGTTACAATATCAGTGCTTTTTTCTTTGTCTTTGTCCTTAAAACCTTTTGCTTTCCTCTATGTTTCTCTCTCCATAGGAATTCAGAAACAGGCTTGGGAGTTACCTGAACTCAGTATCCCACACCTCAGCTGCAAATCAACGAGGGTCGGCCAGTTCCCGAATGGTGCTACGACTGCAAAGACCACACCGGGACTCTGCACTGAAGATGTCTGTGGGCCTGGCTCTCATTGCTCTTCTTTTCGCCTTTTTGGTCAAGGTCTGTAATTAAAACACAACCAGCTGAAGCATCTGTGAAGAAGAATAAATTTCTAATTCAAATCTTCAAAGAAAAGGAGAGCAACCACATCAGTTCTCAAAGGGCAATGATTTATACTGGCCTCACTAACGGCTCTTCAGCCACACTCTTTAATGAGGCTTCCCTGTCTCACATTGAGTTGGACCCATTGGTTATTTGACCTAAAATCTAATAACGGCTGCCATAGCATATCTTTTCAATTAAGCGCCCTTGGGTTTATTTTTAGCAAAAAAACCCAAAAAACGGCAAGTGGCTGCATTTTCTTTAAATCAGCAGTCTTCAAGTCAGAACCTGTTTGTATGGTGGGTCTGGTTACTTCTTCCTCATGCAGAAGAATTTTCCCTTTTCAATAAACATTTTAAAATCTTATCTTTCTCTTTATGCATTGTTTGGGGCCCCAACATTACAAAGCTTTTATTTTCCACGGAAGATGTGTTACAGAAAAGTTTATATGGAAACCTGTGTTTGGAACTTCAGTCCTTTCGAAATGCACAGGAAGAGCCTGCCAATTAAAGGATCGTGGCAACATTCTGAAAAATCTGAAGAATCACCCCCTTCTTTAATAACCCACAAACTTTCAAAAACTGGATTTGCCTAAAACAAGCTCTGCCTCTCTTCTGGCTTTTTTTTGCGGGGGGTGGATCTATTTACATCAACTGTTTATTTCTACCTGATGTCATTGGCGTGCACTAAATGAAGTGATTTCTGTTACAATAAAAGCAGTTGGTGTAATGAACAAGTCTCACGACTATCAGAATTTAAATAATTTATTTGGATTGTACAGTCATAGGAACATCAGGCACCTTGTGGTTACAGGACAGTTTTCATTTTAAATCCCCACCCTCTTCAGTTTGTGGTTTTATCCCAAAATGTTTCAACCTCTTTTGTGTCTTTAAGAAATCTAAGTTCAAATTATGTCATCAGTCATTGAGTTAAAAAAAAAAAAATCAAAGACTTCAGTACGTACCTCCCAAACCTGGTATGTGGTTCTAAGAGATCACATTTAAAAATGCAAGGATCTGCTCTTGACCCTCTGGGAGCCCTGCAGTGACTCAGCCACCTAGGATCTTCCTGATCCATCAGCAGAAAGAGGGAGAAGAGTTAGCAGAGTATGGGAGGGAGCCTGCTGGGTTCTTCCTTTTTGAGATACATGCAATCATTTCTTTATTAATAAACAGTGAGTTCCAGCATACTACTGATCTAATGAAAACCTTACAGACGTGGAAATACCACCGAAAGCCTAGAGTCACACTTTACAGGGCAGAAGAAAAGCTTCACCTCTGATGCTGGAGACAGCAGGCTGCCCGTGCGCCTTCCCAGTCCCTGGCTCTGTCCCCCAGAAGCTTACAGTCCTTATTTCTAACATCAGAGATTGATCTGCATGTTCATGAATTTCATATCAATGGAGTCACATGGCGTGTGCTGTTTTGTGTGTCTGCCTTCTTTTGCTCGGCATTGCACGTGAGACCCATCCAGGTGGTGGTGTGTGGCAGTCGTTCATTCACTTTCCTTGCTGAATATAATTCCACTGTATGAGTATACCCCCACTGTAATTATCCATCCTGCTTTTGAGTTGTTTCTGATATTTTGGCTATTGGAATAATGATGCTATGAACGTTATGTTTGGGTCCACATATATATGCATTTGTGTGAACTTGCCTTGCATTTGTGCACACCGCCAAACGGCGTTTTGCAAAGGTTGTACCAACTTCCATTCCCGTCAGCAGTCACTGCAAGTTCTGTGCGTGTCCACTTGTTGACGTGTACCCTGCCATTCTCCCGACTGTTTCTGCACCTTTGACTTTCTTCAGCCGATCTCGTCTCTGTTGTCTCTCATCATGACTAGCCCTGTTTTGATCATAATGATAATACTGATAATCATGAATCGTCTAGCCTTTGAAAGCATCAGACGAAATGGTGTTCCTCCTGAAAACACAGCCCTGAGATAGGTATTGTTGTTCTCATTTTGCTGAGGGGAAAAAAAAACACCCTAAAGCCCAGAAGATTAAGTAACTTGCAAGGGACACAGAACCACTAAGCTGTAGAGGCAGGACTTGAACTCAGCTTGACTCCAAGCCTGTGCTCCTGGGCTGTATACTCTTCCTACTCCCTTGGCTCCATCTTCCATGTGAACTTGACCTGAAGCAGTAGATGTGTATCTAGGACTGACCCTGTGGGTACCTGGGTTCTGTGGAGCCCAACCTTGCCCTCGGGGTTGTCTTGCTCCAAGAATGTGCGTGGTACTTGATGCAGTTTTAAAAGATGTATCGTGCAAGTTTATTTTCTCTTCCTTCATCCCTCCCTCTTTTTCTTTCTGTCTTGCCTGATGTACCAAGTGTGAGACTGTCAATAAGATAATGTAAAAATTCTTTGGTGAAAACTTTGCTTTGTTGCTGGGAAAATGTGTCCAAACATCAGATTTCCATATGTCATTCAGTCAAAACATAGGCTTTTCCATTGACTTCACTCCAGGTTGCATATTTCAGTGTAAAATATAAGATGTCATGGAGAAAGAATTAAAGAGTTACAAATGAAGCTTCAAGAGGCTTTAGCATTATAAAATAAGCATAGGGAAAAAATGTAGGAAGGAATAAAGGAGGGAGAGAAGGAAGAAAAAAGAAGGGAAGTAAATGATTTTCTCAAGGCTCGCCTGACCCTAGGCATCCCAAGGTGCTGTAGTGAACTCAAAGGCAGACTATGGGATATTTTAAATTTTTGAAGGAAACAGAGTGAATCTGTCAGATATCATGTAGAATAATAGCTCAAAATAGTTTACAGTTTCAACCTGAAAATTTTTTTGACGTCACCATGGGCTCCCCAGGTGGCTCAACAGTAAAGAATCCACCTGCCTCACAGGAGATGCCGATTTGATCCCTGGATCAGGAAGATTCCCTAGAGGAGAAAATGACAACCCACTCCAGTATTCTTGCCTGGGAAAATCCCATGGACAGGGAAGCCTGGTGGGCTACAGTACATGAGGTTGCAAAGGATCAGACATGACTTAGCGACTAAAGAACAACAAAAATATCTTTCTAAGACTAGATTTTAGGTGGTTGCTGTGAGAAAAAGCAGGTATGAAGTGAAAAAAATCAATCTTTAACAAGAAATGTGATTTTATTTCAAACTTTGAGAAGTTGTGCAGTGCCCAATAGATGCAGATAATTATAATTTTAGAATGAAATAAAGATATCTTTATTTCAATCTACACATATATTCTTTTCAAACACTTTTTTTAATATAATAAGATGGAAGTACTTATTGTTAGTCCCTACCTACTTAATGAAAGAGAATGGGCAGCTGTTTGTTTTGGTCTAGGAGTACCTTGAATCAAGAAAGCTTGGGCACCTCTGTTCTATGATACAGCCTAATCTAGAGCGTCCAGGCCAAATTTGTATTTAATCTGGTGTCCTAATCACTTCTCAAAGTTCTGTTAAAAGTTAAGTCATCAACAGCACATGTTTAATAAACTTACACTTGCTTTACCTTTGAGCTTGGTTTCTACAGTGTTGAAACTGAAGAATTTGAGTTAAGGAACCATGAAGGAGTTAAGCACCCGCATCGACTGGATTCAGATCTCAGTTGTTTCCAGTACAGATCTGAGGAAGACAGTATAGGAAAAGAGCATGAGATTTTTTTACATCCACCAAAGTTTGGTCTACATTTGCAGCTAGACCACTTCTTTCTGAGCCTCATCTGTCAAATAGGAACAAAACTCCATTGCAGGGTCATCAAAAGATGAAATGAGATCACATTTATCAAGTAGTGTGTCCTTGGGACATATCATTTCTTCCCCTTTCATGATTCCTTTAGCAGTTTTAACATGAAAATCAATTTTATAAATAAGGGTAGGTGTTTTAAATTTTGATATTAACACATGGCCACCCAAAACAATTATATGTGGAATAAAAAGATCCCTGCCTCAAGGGACTTACAGTCTAATTTTAACAAACACAAAGAGGAAGAAAAATTCAAAGAAAATGGGTTGCAGCTGTATGTGAGGAGATCAAATTAATGAATGCTGCACAGATTTGGGTGGCCAGTCTAAGATCAAGAAGCAGATTTTTCCATGGCCAAAGATGAAAAGAGCAAAGAGATTAATAGGGAGGTCAAAAGTCATGCCCCCCTCCACCCTACCTTGCGGATAAAAGGAAATGCAGACACTGTTATTCTTCATTAGTTTTCTGTCAATTATTTCATACCAGTACTGTTTCCTAGAGCTCTAAAGCCAAAATATCCCAGCTGTAGCAGTTGAAGCAAAGTTTCTTTTGGTTTCTTAGGGTCTTCTTAACTTACGGGTATCTGAATACACTTATAAGTACTGATGAGGCAAGTGCCTAGAAAAATTGTGGAGGGAAAAAAACCCAAAAAATCTTGGATCAAGGTAAGGGAAAGCTGGGAGTTCAGAAAAGCCTGAAGAACTAGGAAGTTTAATTCTTGGGTTTATCTAATCTGCTTTTAATATGTCTGATTAATCATAATAACTATAGAGTTATCCCAGACCATCCAATTCTGTGGACAAGCTTTTACCTTTGATTTTTAACTCCCAGTTGCCTTGAAGAGCAATATTACACATATGTTTTTTAAACAGACCTAAAGATTTTCAAATAGATAATAAAGCAAGTTGTGTACTTATGACTTGATATACTTGGACCCAGCCTGTGTGACCTGAAGCATACCATTCACATAATGGATACATAAATAATGAAGTAATGAATCTAACTATACACTACAGCTTAAATTGCTACCCCCCTCAAAATGTCACTTTGGAGTTACTCTGATGACACTCAATCCTGAAAGTAGTTCCTCTTGCTATCTTGTGAATCTTTGCCCTTGCAGTAGGAATTCATATATTTTTCAGTCTTGCAGGTGTAATTTATTTTGAAATAACCAGAAGGAATTTAAACAGTGAAGCAAAAGACTGAACTAAGTGTATTCAGCAAAAGAAAGAAAAGAAAGAAAGTAAAGTTAGTCGTGTCCAACTCTTTGCAACCCCGTGGACTGTAGCCTGTCAGGCTTCTCTGTCCATGGGATTCTCCAGGCAAGAATACTGGAGTGGGTTACCATTTCCTTCTCCAGGGGATCTTCCTGACCAGGGATCGAACCCAGGTCTCCCACATTGGAGGCAGACGCTTTAATCTTTGAGCCACCAAAGACTGAACTAACTAAGTCCCTGGGAAAATTCTTTTGTGGGCTTTGGCCCACTTAAGAAAATGCCTTGCAGGAGGAATTGTTTTCTTTAAGCACTAGAGCTTCATCCCTGACTAGCATAAACAAAGAAAAGTCCAGGAGCTTTTCATATGGCTTCACAAGTGAATTCTACCAAACATCTAAAGGTAATTGACATCAATTTTTCTTAATCTCTTACCCAAAAAAATGAAAGAGGAAGGAATGCTTCCTAACTCATTCTATGAGGCCAGAATTACCCTGATATTAGAGCCAGATAGACACTATAAGAAAATTGCAAATTAACCCCCCCCATGAATATAGAGGCCAAAATACTCAGCAAAGTATGAGCAAATTAACTTCAATGACATATCAAAAGGATTGTTTACAATGACCAGGTGGGACTTATTCCAAGAATACAAGTTATATAAAACCAATGTAACGTTAATCAACGTAACATCACATTAATTAAAAAAAAAAAAAAAGGGGTGGGGGGCATGTGATCATCTCCCCTGATCCAGCAAAGACATTTGACAAACTCCAACACCCTTTCATGACAAAACTTCTTAGAAGACTAAGAATATGGGGAAATTCCTCAACATATTTATGAAATATCTGTGTAGTGGTAAAAGTCCAAAAGTTTTCCCCTAAGATAAGGAACAAGACAAGAATGCTCACTTTCACAGCTGCTGTTCAACACTGTGCTAGTCAGAACTGTTAGCTAAGGAAAAGGAAGAGGAAAACTATATTTTCTGATGACTTGATGATCCCATGTATAGAGTATTCTGAAGAATCCACAAGAAATCTACTAGAGCTAATAAATTCAGCCAAATCATAGATTACAAGATCAACACACACAAATCAGTTCTTTCTACACAACAGCAGTGAACTAGAAATTCGGAAAGCAATTCCATTTACAACAGCATTTAAAAGAACTAAATACTGAAGAATAAATCTCACAGAGGAGTTAAAAATTTGTGTGCTGAAAACTACCAAACATTGCTGAAAGACATTTTTACATTTCAAAATAAATGGAAGAGTATCCACTGTTCATGGATAGTAAGACTTAACATTGTTTAAATGTCAATACTACCTAAAGCAAGCTACAGATTCAATACATTCGCATTTGAAACAGCCTTTTTTTTTTTCCCCTCTGTGCAGAAGTGGAAGGTAACCTTTATTCTACTTTCTGTCTCTGAGTTTATCTACTCTACACTTATGAATGGTTACAATGGTCAATAGTATGTTATACATATTTTACCGAAATAAAAACAGTATTGTAGTCTACAAGTGTATGTATGGTGAGTTTGAGAAATAGTGTAGCTAGAGTGAAAGGTATATAAGAGAAGTGCCTGGAAATTACACTAAAAATAAGCTCAGGTTGTGAACAGTTTTTATCCCATTCTAAAGAATTTAGGCTATTTGATAGTCAAGGAAGAGCCACTGTAGGATTCTAAATGGGCTTCTAAGCTCTGAAGAGATTCCTGATTGGAAAGATTAGCAATCTGGAAAGTGGTCTGTTCTGTTGATGATCAGACCAATGGGCTCCCCTTACCTCACCCTATTCTGCCACTTTTGAAAACATAACATCACTTTTCAGGGACCACAAAGCAAGACTTAGGGAGCGTTATATCTCTGTCCTCGGTTTTAAATTTTTTATCTGCTGCCAAGCTTCAAATTTGTCCATTTTTCAAGAGAACCATTTGCGAAGCCTCACTCAGCCAGTGGGTGATAGTTCTCACTGCTGCTGCAGCTGACACTGGTATTGGTGGTATGGGGCTATGTCTGTTTTACAGTTGTTGCTATAACCTGTAACTAGAGCTGGTTGTGTGGATCCCATCAGTATTTCAATTAAGAGAGTGCCTCAGCCAGAGGCCAGCTCCTGTCTTGGTAGTTCAGCGTGTTTGATCCTTAACCTTTGCTTGGCACTCCTCCACGGAGGAGCTTCTGGGGACCTGGCAACCCTCTCCTCCTCCAGCACCTGCTGCTTACTCTGCTTATCTGCCGTCATGCCCATCAGTGCCTCCAGCTCTCTGGTCTTGATCTCCTGTATCTCAAATTCTCTTAATACACCTGTTCAGTTAAGAATTCACATGCTTTGTTCTCAACATGTGGATAAGAATTCTTAACCAAACAGCCACCTGGGATAACTATCTCAGGCTGTGACCTTAGACAGCAGATGCTTCTGGGTTTTTTGTTTCTCTGTTTTGGGAGGTTTCCATCAGTATGATTTCTGCAGCCTTACCTGGTGCCATTTGAGATACAAGGGAGGGGTTTTTGTTGCCACAGAACCTTCATGGTCCACTACCCTCCACTCCGAACTCTATAGAAAACCTCCAGATTTCTGATTATTGGCCCATGGAAGTGTTAACATTTGTCTTTTCCACAGGACAAGGAAAAACTAGGCTACAATTTGGTCTCAACTCCATGCTTTGGGCCTGAGGAAGGAGACTCGCCTGTAGCACAGTCTCTTACCCAGGAATCAATGGAGAATAGTCAATGCCATGTCTTACTTGGTTCCATATCCAATAATAAAATTGGAAGTTAGACAGAAAATAAGCCAGGAGATGGAGCTTGTAGAGTCTGAGTCCCCTTGAGAGAAGTAAAGGAGCTTTTGAAATTCAGCTTTAAATGCATTACGTGAAGAGGCATTCCCGATGGGTTGAGTTTTGTGTCATTGAGAAGGTCTGCTCTAGCTGTTGCCCTTGACCATTTCTCACCTTTCCTGTTTTTATGTCTTTTTTGGTTTCTGGTTTTCCAGTAGGTTTGCTTCTTATATGTTTCTTTCACATGTAAGATCTCTAACCCTATTCAGGCAGGATAAGATTCTCAAGCCTCCAATTAAGATCCATCTTCTTTTTTTCCCCCTTTAACACAACATCCTCCAAGATTTTTGAGGTTAGAGAGGTTGAAAGTTCCAAAGCAGTCTGACAAAAAGCACAAGTTGGTTGGATCCCATTCTGAAAAAAATTAATCTTATCAAACCAGTTTGCCTTGGGCAGTCAGAATTATACCAACTGCAAGAACATTCACTAACTAAAAATGTCGTATTTCAAGTTGGAGACTATTTTTAATGCCTTTGGACACACAGATGCAAAGGAGAGGGGGTTTGGGGGAGAGCAGTTTAGCACCAGCTTTCCCTCACGCTGCGTGGCAGGGTCAAGCTGTCTATCTGAGTAGCTGCAGTAACTCCAATTAATATTTGAAGCAAAACTCGTAGCAGCCCAACACTGAAGTCACAAGTGTACACCCCTGGAAGGTCACCAGCAGCTGCCTTCTGGTAATCAGTCCCAAACAGCGTCTGTTTCTTTGCCTTGTCGGGGAATTTAAACTTTCTTCCAGTCAGAGTGGAAATTTGAATAAGTTTTACAGAAAGACTGTTCTTTCCCATCGCTTGATAAAAGACTGGGCTTGCTGCACGTCTTTCTGCTTCACCCATGATTTGGGCTCGCAGGAAAAGTAGGGGTGGTGACCCCTGCAGGTCAGCCTAGGATAAGAGCAAGAGGGGCTCATGGGGGCCATAAAGGTGGACCCCCTTACCGAGGGCAAAGCTGAGCTTAGCAGGAGTTTGGTGGCTTGTCCAAGATCCATCCCTCTAGTCTGGAGCATTTCTGAACAGCAATTCCAAGGATTCTCTTTGGTGTTGAGATGCTTTGGGACTTACCTGTGTCCAGACAATGTATCTCTTGAGGTCCCGCCTCAGGACTAAGAGAATGCTATCCAACCTGATGCCACCGGGTCCAGAGGTGTCCCCTGCACCTGTCTCCATGCCCTCAGTTCTTAGTCCCAACCCCAGAGAAGGCAGTGGGGAGCCCTGTGCTGAACCGACCCAGACTTTTATCTCTCCACTGGAATGGGCTCATAAAAAACTGAGTTATAAGAAGAAACTTGAGTGGAGTTATGTATATTTCTCAAACTCGAGTTTATTTCCTCCCTGCCATTTTTGGTTTTGGAAATGATGCTTAAGGATTGGTTAGATTGGCACAAGAATCAGAGCAAGTGGAAGCTTAGCCATAGTTCTGACGCATGTGGCAGTAATAGTAATAGTAAAGAACAGCATCGTCATCGTGACTATCATTCACAAAGTCAGGCAAGCACTTTGAATACATTAGGTTATTTCATCGTCATAGTCACTCCAAGCAATTATTCTAGATGAGGAAACCGAGACACAGAGATGTGACTTGCCCAAGGTCATTAGCAGGTAAATGGCAGAGCCAAGATTACAGCCCAGGCAATCTGGTACTGCAGCCTGTTCTCAACCAGCTTACTGCTCTCCAGCCGGAGGGTGGCAGGGTACCCACAGATTCACTGAGACTGTGAACGTAGGAGGTGCTCACGTTAACTCGAGGGCACTGGGAGAAACAGAATCCCTTCTGGATGCAGGTTGAAGACTCTGTGAAGGAGAAAGACAACTTGGCAGTCGTTTGGTGCTAGGTGCCAAGCACTGTGCTTGGCACTGGAACTGCAAAAAATGAACAGGACAGATGCCATCCCTACCTTTGGGAAACTGGGCGGCAATTGCCATCCAGCCACTCAAGGAAGAAAATGTAGGGACTCATCAGAGCATGGGAGGGACATCTAACATGGACTGGGGAGGTCCTCAAAGGCTTTCTAAAGAATGCTAAGGGACTTCCCTGGCAGTCCAGTGGTGAAGACCTATGCTTCCAATGCAGGGGACACAGGTTCAATCCCTGGTTGGTGAATTAAGATCCCACATGCTGCATGGCCAAAAAATTAAAAGAAAAAATACTAAGTACAATGAAAGGGCAGATGTCATGAGATCAGGGGGCAAGCAGAGTATAAACCAGGTTGCTAAACAGTGAGGGTACTTAGCCAGGCAGAGAAGTCGGGGTAGAGTCTGGGGGAGACTGAAGGGTCAGTAGAGAGGCGACTAGGGCAGTCAGACCTTTACCAGAAGGTATCCCTGCTAACGGACCTTCTAAGGGCAAGTTTCCTGTAATCGGACGAGTGAAATGTCATCCCTAAAATTTACCCTAAAAATGATCAAATGAGGAAAAGCAAAGCCATACATGAATTGTTTCTACCATCTAGAACAAAAAAAGCCACAGATTGTAAGCATTTAACTAAGCATTTTATTTAGCCCCTTCTCTTTTCTTTCTGACCCTCTGTAGAAAAAAAATTAATTTTGGAACCACTTAGTACTCATCAGAACCTCCCCTATCTTCAGAAGGTGGCAGGTGACAAGTCTTTTCCTTGGCTGATAATTTTCTCTATCTCTCAGTGTTTTGTAATCAGATGTGGTAGTTCTAAATTCCCTTTATTCCAAACATAGTCAGGAAGCAATTTCTCAGACAGTTTAACTTTGATAGCAGCTAATTTTAATCCATTGCAAACATCAACCTGACATGGACTTGCTGTCTTCATCATTTTAATTACTCTTTTGGGCCACTTTGCCCATGCCGCCCCCCCAACCCCCAACTCCTTCCTGGAAGAAGTGAATAGAAATTGGCAGCTTTAATCTGTCATGCCAAAGACCAGATAATTTTTTGCTTAATAATGATATCATTTAGCTGCATACCTTAAGTAATGAAACTTGTTTGTGAAACTCTGTATCTTAACCCCCCCAAAAAAGAGAAAAAGTTACCTTTTTTGATGGGAGGTCAGTCCCCTCTGTCACACTCCTGTCCGTCCTGTTCTGAACAGCTGACAGTTTCTGTTAATTTACTTTCGCTCCCCAGTCCAACTTCGCATATGGAAAGCTGGAGTGATTTTTGAATAACAGCAAGTACTATCTGATGTGGCAGCAACTGGCAACTCTGACACTGAGCTCGGCTGTGGCCATTACCCAGGATTCCTCACTTCTCCTTGAGAAGCAATTACAATTTCACAGGCTGGAATTAAAATTCCCTGTGGTCTGCAATAGAGCAACTGACATTGTCTAAGTGATTTCAGGCTGCTGATCTCTTGCTGGGGTATGAGTGCAAAAAAAAAAGAGTTCCTCCTCATGGAAACAGAGGTCTGACAACTTAAAAACTCGGACTCTTTGATATGTTGTAATTCACTCAGAGGTCAGCGGGCACTGCCTCCTTCCAGCATAACTTGTTATAGCACTAGATTGCAGAAGACAGGTGTTTTCATAATGATGGAGCAGAAAGAAGGCTTGGGAGGGGAAGAAGTATTCAGACTAGGAAGAAAATGAATGGAAATGGGGAACTTCCCTGGCAGTCTGGCAGTTAAGACTCCGGGCCTCTGCCGCTGGGGCCGTGGGTTCGATCTCTGGTTGGGGAGATAAAATCTCACATGCTGTGTGATGCAGCCAAAAATGAAGAAGAAGAAGAAAGAAAGGGGCCCTGGCTATTGTATAAACCGAATGAGAACATGGGCAACTTCTGAGCCCTAACCTGGGAAAGGACACAGAAGCACCTGGCCTTGGCCACAGTTCTCTGAAAGGTCCTCACTGTTCTCTTCTGCCCCAGCCCTGCAAGGGAAAAGCAGGGGTAGCGTGTTTTAACAGAAAACTCGGAGATTTGGGCATTAGACCTGAGTTCTAGTCCTGGCTTCTCCTCTTACTCTGTTATCTTGCACAACAAAATTTAACTTCAAGGCTCAACTTCCTTTTCTGTCAAATGGGGCTCCTAACACCAAGCTCTTTGCCTTTTCATACTGTTGATGGGGTTCCCATAGCAAGAATACTACAGTGGTTTGCCGTTCCCTCCTCCAGCGGACCATGTTTTGTGAGAACTCTCCACTATGACCTGTCCATCTTGGGTAGCCTGGCCCGGCATGGGTTAGCTTCATTGAGTTAGGCAAGCCCTCTCACCACAGCAAGGCTGTGATCCATGAAGGGGAAATGCCGAGTATGCCATGAGAAATGCTGGGCTGGATGAATCACAAGCTGGAATCAAGATTGCCGGAGGAAATACCAACGACCTCAGATATGCAGATAATACCATTCTGATGGCAGAAAGTGAAGAGAAACAAAAGAGCCTCTTGATGACAGTGAAAGAGGAAAGTGAAAAAGTGGCTGAAAACTCAACATTCAAAAAACTAAGATCATGGCATCTGGTCCCATCACTTCATGGCAAATAGAAGGGGAAAAGTGGAAACGGTGACAGATTTTATTTTCTTGGGCTCCAGAATCACTGTGGACAGTGACTGCAGCCTTGAAATTAAAAGAAGGCTTGCTCCTTGGAAGGAAAGCTATGACAAACCTAGACAGTGTAATAAAAAGCAGAGACATTACGTTCCCAACTTTTGAATTACAGTGCTGGAGAAGATGCTTGAGAGTCCCCTGGACAGCAAGGAGATCAAACCAGTCAATCCTAAAGAAAATCAACCCTGAATATTTATTGGAAGGACTGTTGCTGAAGCTTAAGCTCCAATACTTTGGCCGCCTGATGCAAAGAGCCAAATTATTGGAAAAGACCCTGATGCTGGGAAAGATTTAGAGTAGGTAAAGGGGGCGACAGAGGATGAAATGGTTGGATGGCATCACCAGCTCAATGAACATGAATTTGAGCAAGGTCCGGGAGACAGTGAAGGACAGGGAAGCCTGGTGTGCTGCAGTCCGTGGGGTTGCAACTGAGCAACTCGTGAAGGATCGGATGTGAAAAGTGCTCTACACAGTGGCCTATCCATAATACATGCTGATTAAATATTAGCTTTTATGACCAAACGTACAGGCTTTGTTCAGTTATGACATTTCCCAAACCTCAGAACTTTTGTCACAGCCAAGTACCGTCAGCAGAGTTGCTTAGTAACTAGTTTGCTTTCAATCAATCACTTTGGAAACTTAAGTTTATCTATTTTAAAAGAAAACATTTGTTACAAATGGGAAACCTATGTCACTTGCCATCCATAGCAGGTTACCATTTAAAAACTGAAAAATAAAAGGTGTTAATAAATTCTACTTAGCACTGGTGGAAAAGGCTCTGGAATTTTTAACACTAATTGGTTTCAAAAAGTAAAATGGAAAAGAGGAGACAAGAGAAATCACAAAGAAGCATCCAGGACATTCTTGCTGCAGTCCGAGCAACTTCCCTGAACTGATGTCTCAGTCCTCCTTCTCCATCAGCTACTCACCCCTGCAGGTGTTTGTGGATCTGATCAGCTTCCTGTTTGATTTCCTGTAGCCTCCTTCTTGCATTTGAAAATAGACAACCATCTAGCAGAGAAGGGAGTCAGTCCCTCTGAGTCTTTCTTTCCTTCTACTCCCCAGACCTGGATGTCAGTTTACAAGCGAAAGCACGTGGGTAAAAGTCATTTTCTTTCTGATGAAGAAACACGCAGACCTGCCAAGGAGATTTGGTAGTAACCCAGTAACACCTAGTCTGCTCCGGAATCTCTCAGTGGTCAGGAGCCTTGATGGAGCAGAGCTAGGAGATGTGTCTCTCAAACCCTGATTTCATTCCCTCCTTGCTGAGTGCCCCACTCAGCAACACAGGCCCGAGCAGGGACACTTTTTGTTCACTGTTTTCACGTTATCCAGTTATACCCTTGGTTCGTTTTGATCTGATCCGTTTTTCAAAGGAAAAATTATGAAGCGGGTCTTTTCTCTACAACTACCAAATCATTTTGATTTTATCATCTTATTTTCCAAGTTTATCTTCTGATAGAGTTTTTATAAAATTTCCACACCAAATCCATGTCCCTTCTGGGAATGATATTAAGACCTGTTTCAGCTACATCTATACATGAAAGTCCGTGGCTAGCCTCAGACTGGCCACATCAGTATTCCTGGGACAAAGGGGTCAGATGACGAGAAATTTCAATTTCTAGTGCAACCGTTCTACCTAGCTCCTGTGATCACCCCTCAGGATGCTCCGATATCTCACATACCCTAGGTAACCAACAAAGGCCAACCCCTTGGAAAACCTCACCTGTCCATTCTCAGAAGAACCTAGGGGAAACAATTATGCAAAGGAATAGAAATATTTATGACGTTGAATAAAATTTACATTTTAGAGGGAAAAAATATAAAACTGTCCTGAAAGAAGGCATACAAAAACAAGGAAATTACTAAGATTAAGTAATAGATGGAAAGTAATCCTTGGATTCATCTTTTATGTAGAATGATCACTTAGCATCAGGCAGTGTCTGGAGCCAGGGCTTTCCATGAATACAGAGGGAAGTAGGACACCTGTTTCTCAGCTTTTATGGGGATGACTTCCACCTTTTGTTTTTAAATTGCAGTGAAATTCACATAACATAAAGTTACTTTAAAAGGAACATATCAGTGATATGTAGTATATTTGCAATGCTGTGCAACCTCCACCTCTGTGTTCAATTGAACCCCTTCCCCAACTCGGGGTTAGGGCTATCAACCCTCGGCGCAAAAATCCACACACAACTTAGAATCAGCTCCCGGTGCCCGAGGTTGCTCTGTATCTGTAATTTTTCTCCATATCCTCAGTTCAGCCAACCATAAATCCTGTCGTATTAAAACTACAGTATTTACGGTTGAAAAAAAAATTAGCATTTAAGTGGATCTGCATAATTCAAACCCGTGTTGTTTAAGGGTCAGCTGTATTTCCAAAACTTTTTCATCACCAGAGACAAACTCTGCATGGAGTAAGCAGTAACTTCATTTTCCTGTCGCTGCTCTCTTTGCAGTCTCTGTTTTATTTTTTGTCTCTATGAATTATGCCCATTGTACATTCCTCAGGTAAGTGGCATCCTGTAATAACTGTCCTTTCAAGTCTCACTTATGTCACTTCACATAATATTTTCAGTCCGTGTTGGAACATGTAGCAGAACTTCATAATTGTGATGGTTAAATACTATTCAGGGGCATGTATATAGCCTTTAGTTTGTCCACTCACCTGTTGGTAGTTGTTTGGGCTGTTTCCATCTTTTGTCTATTTTGACTGGTGGTGTTACGAATATGTGTTTTTGTTCCTATTTTATTTAGTTCCTAAAATACATGTATTTTAGTTCCTGTTTTCATTTCTTTTGGGGTATATACTTAGGAGTGGAATTGCTGGGTCATATTGTAATTCTATGTTTGACTTTTTGAGGAACTGTCAAACTGTTTTCTTACAAATCCGCTTCTGGTAACTCATTCTATTGGAGTATGCATTCCCATTTCCTTAGATCCTTAACAATTTGCTTTAAAAATTTCCTAACATATCTAGAAATTTAAAGTACAACAAGTCCCATGTAGATACAACTTATCTGCAATGGCCGTCAACCTTCTGCTACAGCTGTTTCATTATTTCTCCCCATAGATTACCTCATTTGGGTTTCGTGTATCATGTAATCCCTCCATTCCCCAATCAAAACTTAAGTATACTACTAAAAATAAAGAGCAGAATCTGTCACCACCATAACGAAATTAACATTAATTCTTCAATAACAACCAATTAATAGTCTATATTTACATTTCCCCAATAGTCTTAAAATACTGTGTTGCCTTTGATTTGTTTGAACCAGGATCCAAACAAGATCCATTGTATTTCTTTGTTTTATATCTGAAGTGACCCTATAAGTTGGTTTTAGCATCTTTCCTTTTTTTTTTTTCTTTTGGCTGCACCTTGAGGCTGTGGGATCTTAGTGGCCCAACAAGGATCCAGCCAAGGCCCATGGCACTTAAAGGGCCAAATCTTAACCACTGGACAACTAGGGAATTCCCAAATCTTTTTCCCTTTCATCTATGTCGTTGATTTGTGTAAGAAACCAGGTCAGGGTTTCCCTGATGGCTCGGCAGGTAAAGAATCTGCCTGCAATGCAGGAGGTACAGGAGATGTGAATTTGATCCCTGGGTAGGGAAGATCCCCTGGAGGAAGAAATGGCAACCCACTCCAATATTCTTACCTGAAAAATCCCATGGACAGAGGGCTTTCCCTGGCCAGCTATACCCCAAAGGGTTGCAAAGTGTAGGACACGACTGAGCAAGTAAGCCGCATACACGGATGTCTCACAGAATGTTCTTATCTTGAATGAACCAGTTTCTTCCTCATGGTATTGTTGATGTCTCTGTTAAGGTAAACATATCTTGTTTATAACAGTGATATAGTCAATTCTTACAGCAGTCAATTCTTAAATAGTAGTCAATTCCTACAGTAGTCAGTTATGTAAAGCTTCTCTCAGACTTTAAAAACAACAGTAGGAATCACCTGGGATGGTGTTTTTTTGTGTTTTGTTTTTTTTTTTTTTTATGCAGATTCTTGGCTCTTGTGCCCCTCCTTTCATATTCCCCTCTGCTCCCCAGAGTCTGACCGAGGAGGTGTGGGTTACAAACCAGAAAGCTGCATTTTAAGCAAACTTCTCAGGCAATTTGGTTGTAGGTGGTCCCTAGCTATAAGGTAGAAGCCTCACCTTTATGGTGCAGTGTGAATGGACCTGTGTATATTTTAAAGTCACTTTTTATTCCACACTTTAACCATACATTTCACTTACCCAACTAACTAACCCAGTATAAATAAGAATGTTGCTACTTTAATGCTACCCTACTTCACTTTTCACTTTCATGCATTGGAGAAGGAAATGGCAACCCACTCCAGTATTCTTGCCTGGAGAATCCTAGGGACGGGGGAGCCTAGTGGGCTGCCGTCTATGGGGTCGCACAGAATCGGACACAACTGAAGCGACTTAGCAGCAGCAGCAGCAGATAAACTAGAAATGACCACCCAACATACACTGTGCTGATTCAGTCCCATCTTAAGTTACCCACAACTTCATTATCCAACAAAAGGACTAAACTCAGGTCCCCACCTGGGCCTGAAAAAATGTGGATTTCCTCAGCTGTAAGGTATCTAGGGGAGGTCTGGTATAGCTGATGGGGTGTCTCAGTATATCCCCAAAGCTGTATATTTTATCTATTTTTAAAATATTTGTTTCTATGTTTGTCATGTTTGTATTTGTCCTGACCACGGGTCAGAAAGCACTGGAAAGAGTGCTAGAGCAACATCTGGCCAACCTTATAAACCAATTTTCTCTCTCATTCCATGTTAATAAATGGCAAGCAATAAGTAAATAGATAACGTCAATTGTTGTGGACAACAAATGCGTTATTTTATACATTGGTATACATTCAGTGTTCTATTCTGAGTGTTTGTGACTAGCAGGGATAAATGCTTAGTGGATTTGGGGAATTTAATATCCTTGTGTGCATGTCTTAATACTGTAAATATTGATATTGTAATGTGTACTTCTATAACAATATTTGGAATATCTTAAAACTACATTTTATTGTTATGAAACTATAGTGTTAATTGTCTAGCAACTATTGTTCCTTTCTTAATTTCTTAAATCATTGCCCCATCTAAAATCAGTTGGTCAAATAATTTTGTTTAACAATCTTATAATTCATCTTCTGTGTATGAATGCAGGGTTTGAACTGATGGAAAGCTTTTAAATAGCTTTGGGGATAACTTTCAAATTACTGATGGCATTTGCTTTAAATTGTGATTCACTTCTCTGAGCAGAAGATTTATTTCGATAAGCTCTTAAAATTAACCATATTCTCTAAAGTAAGTTTTCTTAAACACCGGCCTTTGTATCTTATCAAGAATACTTACATTAGCATTTGCTATATTACTGTCCAACTGTGGATTTTTGAGAAGAGAATTGTCTGTGAGGTCCTTTATTTAACACAAATTCTCCCACCTACTTTCTAAAAGTGTCTGAGGTTCTTGGGTCTTTGTCTCCTCCTGCAATCACTATTCCTGACATTTACAAAATAATGAATCTACTTTTTCTATTCGTTATTAGTCCTTTTTCCTAAGAGGTTTCAATACCAGCACATGTCTGATGTCATGAGCCACAGAATATTAATTAAGGGGAAAGAAAGGTCACAAGTCCACTGCCCATTCATATGAGGAAAGCAGCAGGAGAATGAATCCTTGGCTCTTGGCTCACTGTCATTCATTCATATCCAAAACTGTCCCCCTCATACTCGAACAGTTATAACCAGTCATCTTACTGTCAGGAAAGATTAAAGATTAAGAGATAATTAGGAGGAGAAAAATGAAAATATTGGAAAATTAGAAACATTTTTTCAACTTACTATTTATTTTCAAAAAATGCTTTCGATTTTTCAAAGAGTTTTCAGTAACACACAGCAGGTATAGAAGAGTAATTCTGTAATTCTTGTCACTAGTTAAAAAAGAAAAGGAAAAGAAACCAACATGTGCTTCTTTCATTTTGCCAGACACAAAGTAAGGCACTTTATAGGCGTTGTCTCACTGAACGTAATTACTAGTTTTTAGAGTTCTCAAAATTTAGAAATAGTTTAATCCATACAGCATTGAGACAGGACCCGTTCTTTAAGCAAATACTTACGGCTACTTGATAAAACTCAGGCAAGAAACCTAGAAGTAGAGAGGAGTTGAGGTTTGTAATGAAAAAATACTGTTTTATGAAGACCTGACTTTTAGAATGTCCTCTTAAAATGATTAAATCGTCTTACGTGGGCTCTGAGTAACAACAAAACTGCCTTAAAGCAACCTCCCCACAAGAGGCCAGCATGGGAAATTGTTTACAAACCGTTCCTCATTCATTTCCGGCCCTCTCAGAAAGGGTCCCTTCTTCCCTCCTGACATATACATCCTTCCTCCTTTCTTTCTTCCAGACACTTGATGGCATCTATTATGTGCTAAGTTCTATTAAGTAATGGGAATATGAAGGTGAAAGAAACACAGTCTCATCCACAAAAAGCTAATAGTGTTTATTTAGCAGGAAAGAAAGCCACATAAAAGATGGCATTTTTGCAGTGTTAAAGAAGTGTCTGTGCTTCTGCTCAGAAATGCTAGAAAAATAAAGGTTTCGTTGTTCTGCGTTGTGTGTGTGTGTGTGTGTGTGTGTGTGTGTGTGTGTGATAAAGAGTGAAAATGTTAGTCACTCAGTTATGTCTGACTCTTTATGACCCCATGGACTATAGCCCGTCAGGCTTTTCGGTCCAAAACCTGACTCCAGGCCAGAATACTGGAGTGGGTGGCCATTCCCTTCTCCAGGAGATCTTCCCAACCCAGGGATCAAACCCAGGTCTCCTGCGTTGTAGATAGATTCTTTACCATCTCAGCCACCTTATATTATGAAAAAAATGGTACAGTCTTTAATTCTAGAGCCATGAAAATCGACAGGCAATCAAAGAGTCATGGAACTAATAAGTAATGAGAGGATAGGAAAAAAAACCTGTGTTTTCCAAGAAGGTTGTCTCTAAAATATCAATGTGCTAATGATGCTTCTCTCTCTTCCCTCTTTGCTTTTAGTTCCTGCTTTCCGCCTTGACTCCCTTGCTACCTCTGCTGTGGAAATCTTCTCCTCTTAGTTCATCTGGTCCCTTTCTTCTTTGGAGGGTATATCGCACAGTCCAGGAATATGAGGGAGAACAAGCTTAAACAAGTGAGGGGGGAATGCTCTCACATACAAGAAGTCTGTGGATTGGCTAGTAAGGTGGCTCCCTAGGGGTTCAGGAGCCCAGATTCTTTCCAGATGTCGGCTGAGACCTTAGTGTGTGGTGGTGATGTCCTCTGGGTGGTGAGATGGGTATCTATTCTGTAGCCTCGCGTTTGTGCTTAAGGCAAGAATAAGGAGAACAAAAGCCAAAAGCACTTCTCGTGGATTTGGCTGTTTTTGAAGTTTTCCCAGAATCCTCACTCTGTGACTGCTGCTTACGTCTCACTGGTCAGGAACATATTGTATGTCCATCCAGCCATACTTGAAGGAAGCTGGGAAATTAGTGGGGTTTTTTTTTTAACTTTTTATTTTATATTGGAGTATAGCAAATAGTTTCAAATGGACAGCAAAGAGACTCAGCCATACACATACGTACATCCATTCTCCCGCAGCCTCCCCTTCCATCCAGACAAAAAACTAGGAAATAAAGTGTTTAAAAGCTGGGCACATTCTGTGAGCAGTGGGATCAAGCAAGGATGAAGGAGATGAAATTTAAACATCCCATGCCAGGGGGCCTTACTGGGTGGTTCGGTGGTTAAGAATCCACCTTTCAATGCAGGGGATGTGGCTTCAATCTGTAGTCGGGAAACTAAGATTCCCACATGCCTGGGGACAGCTGAAGCCTATGCCCCAGACACAACTAGGAAGAAGCCCGCACGTTGCAACTAAGACCATTCACAGCCAAAAATAAATAAATACATATATTTTAAAAATCCTACTGCCCGGTCTCACCGCAGACCAATGACGTCTCACACTGGGTTTTAGCCTTGACTGCATGTTGGAATCACCTGAGAAGTTTTAAGAACTGCTGATAGCCTGGTATCATCTCCAGAGAAAAATAATGTGATCGCTCTGGAGTGAACCATCCCAGGTGATTCTAATACCTAGCAATGTTTCGGAACCATCGTGCTCCCAGCAAGCCCGGCCCTCAATAGCTGTTTGCGCTCCGCAGGTGACGGCAATGTGCAGCCCGCCCGAGAACCACTGCGTGAAGACAGCTCCCTTCTCAGCAGAAAACTCATGGTACTGAGTTGGGAGCTGCAGTGGGTCGCCATTCCTGTTATTAAAAACCGGAATTTCAGAGTTGGTATCGTTTGAGCCTGTAGACAGACCACAGAGAGGCTGCTTTTCAAAGACAATGATTAAGACAAAGGAATAATTCAATCTCTGCAGCCTTGTATTATCCAATTCATGTCTGACTCAATGGACATGAATTTGAGCAAACTCCGAGAGGTAGTGAAGGACAGAGAAGCCTGGCAGGCTACGGTCCATGGAGTCACAAAGAGTTGGACACGACTTAGCAACTAAACAACAACACGCTTACAAAGCACTGGTTGTCGGCACAGAGATTTGCAAAGGACTTTTCCATCCTTGGATATTTTTATGTCTTCAGTCCCTACCCTGAGAGCCCTCTCAACGGCTAGGTGAGTATTAGATCTTTTATTTGTGGATGGTGGGGTTGGAGGGTGTGTGAGTAGGAGGAGGGAGAAGCTCTTCTGGATGCAATGAATTTTCTGCCCGGGGCTGCCCTGTGAGTTGTTCAAACTCCTACTGGGGATTTTATTTTCATTGTGTCCTTGTCTGTGGTCAGACTATCCTGCTAATTCTGGAAGGGTGAGAGTGTGTTGTGTCCAAAACCCGACTGCTTTGATTTTGAATGGAAATCAGAACAAATTTGAGATGATTTTTTCCCCCACTCACTTATAATTAATAGAAATTGTTTCATGTATCTTTGAGCTGGATTATTTCACCTGTGGCAGGATACATTATTTCAGAGGCCTGATTCATAATTTTAAAATGCTTTTAAACCATTTCCAGAGCTTCACCAATGGCCCAAAAGTTTGTTTTAGGGAGAAGGTAAGCTAAAGCCCCTTTTAAGGAACACAGTTCTACAGTAAAGATGAAGGAGATGAGACCGGAGTTGTTGTTTAGTTGCTAAGTCATATCTGACTCTTTGTGACCCCATGAACTGTAGCCCACCAGGCTCCTCTGTCCAGAGGATTCTCCAGGCAAGAATACTGGAGTGGGTTGTGATTTCCTTCTCCAGGGGATCTTCCCAACCCAGGGATCCAACCCGTGTCTCCTCTACTGCAGGTGGATTCTTTACCCCTGAGCCACCAGGGAGGCCCCTGAGACTGGAGTCTCACTGATAATTAGTACAAAAGGAAGTTTTGAAATTGAAAACATAGGTNATATTTTAAAAATCCTACTGCCCGGTCTCACCGCAGACCAATGACGTCTCACACTGGGTTTTAGCCTTGACTGCACGTTGGAATCACCTGAGAAGTTTTAAGAACTGCTGATAGCCTGGTATCATCTACAGAGAAAAATAATGTGATCGCTCTGGAGTGAACCCTCCCAGGTGATTCTAATACCTAGCAACGTTTCGGAACCATCGTGCTCCCAGCAAGCCCGGCCCTCAATAGCTGTTTGCGCTCCGCAGGTGACGGCAATGTGCAGCCCGCCCGAGAACCACTGCGTGAAGACAGCTCCCTTCTCAGCAGAAAACTCATGGTACTGAGTTGGGAGCTGCAGTGGGTCGCCATTCCTGTTATTAAAAACCGGAATTTCAGAGTTGGTATCGTTTGAGCCTGTAGACAGACCACAGAGAGGCTGCTTTTCAAAGACAATGATTAAGACAAAGGAATAATTCAATCTCTGCAGCCTTGTATTATCCAATTCATGTCTGACTCAATGGACATGAATTTGAGCAAACTCCGAGAGGTAGTGAAGGACAGAGAAGCCTGGCAGGCTACGGTCCATGGAGTCACAAAGAGTTGGACACGACTTAGCAACTAAACAACAACACGCTTACAAAGCACTGGTTGTCGGCACAGAGATTTGCAAAGGACTTTTCCATCCTTGGATATTTTTATGTCTTCAGTCCCTACCCTGAGAGCCCTCTCAACGGCTAGGTGAGTATTAGATCTTTTATTTGTGGATGGTGGGGTTGGAGGGTGTGTGAGTAGGAGGAGGGAGAAGCTCTTCTGGATGCAATGAATTTTCTGCCCGGGGCTGCCCTGTGAGTTGTTCAAACTCCTACTGGGGATTTTATTTTCATTGTGTCCTTGTCTGTGGTCAGACTATCCTGCTAATTCTGGAAGGGTGAGAGTGTGTTGTGTCCAAAACCCGACTGCTTTGATTTTGAATGGAAATCAGAACAAATTTGAGATGATTTTTTCCCCCACTCACTTATAATTAATAGAAATTGTTTCATGTATCTTTGAGCTGGATTATTTCACCTGTGGCAGGATACATTATTTCAGAGGCCTGATTCATAATTTTAAAATGCTTTTAAACCATTTCCAGAGCTTCACCAATGGCCCAAAAGTTTGTTTTAGGGAGAAGGTAAGCTAAAGCCCCTTTTAAGGAACACAGTTCTACAGTAAAGATGAAGGAGATGAGACCGGAGTTGTTGTTTAGTTGCTAAGTCATATCTGACTCTTTGTGACCCCATGAACTGTAGCCCACCAGGCTCCTCTGTCCAGAGGATTCTCCAGGCAAGAATACTGGAGTGGGTTGTGATTTCCTTCTCCAGGGGATCTTCCCAACCCAGGGATCCAACCCGTGTCTCCTCTACTGCAGGTGGATTCTTTACCCCTGAGCCACCAGGGAGGCCCCTGAGACTGGAGTCTCACTGATAATTAGTACAAAAGGAAGTTTTGAAATTGAAAACATAGGTTTGGCTCTCAGAGTCAAGGTGGAACCAAATAAAGAAGAAGGTTTCTTGGATAATTCCCCATAATGTCACCCTGACACACTGTATCTATATTGGTCTTTCTTAGAATTAATCCAAAGATTTGAGAGATGGGAGTATCAAAATGAGTTTGTTAGAATAATAGGTACTGTGTTTTAAGTGCCTGTTTTGTACAGTACATTTTTCTAGGCCTGTTCTGCATATTATCTAATCCTTACTATAGCCCTTTTACAAAGGGCTTCCCTGCTGATTCAGATGCTAAAATATATGCCTGAAATGAGGAGACCGGGTTCAACCCCTGGGTCAGAGAAGATCCCCTTGAGAACGAAATAGCTACCCACTCCAGTATTCTTGCCTGGAAAATTCTGTGGACAGAGGAGCCTGGTGGGCTACAGTGTGTGGAGTCACCAGGAGTCGGACACAACTGAGTAACTAACTCTCCTTCACAGAAAAGCAGTTGAGGCTCCTTGGAGTATAGTGAGTTGACGGAAGTCAGCTCTGTGGTAGGTGGTAAGCTACAGAGCTGGGATTTGAAACCAGCTCTCCCCCTTAGGGCAACAGTCCCCAAACTTTCTGGCACCAGGAACTGGTCTCATGGAAGATGATTTTTCCACAGACCAGCAGTGGGGGGATGATTTCGGGATGCTTCAAGCACATTGCATTTATTGTGCACTTTATTTCTATTATAATTACATCAGCTGCACCTCAGATCACCAGGCATTAGATCCCAGAGGCTGGGGACCTATGCCTTAAGGAATTCCTTTAATTACATTATTTACAGAAGAAGGAGGAGGAAAAAAGAAAGAGAAAAAAAAATCTGAGAAAGTGTTACAGAAATGCTCAACCATCTGTGTGGCTAATTTTTCAAAATATTTTTATCTGATGACTCCACCTCCAGATTTATTTCTAGACATAGGACAGTCATTTCACCAACTATGCTAAGAGGTGGGGGGAGTCATGACAGGCCCTCCCCAAGTATGAACTGAGTGTGTGAATGTGGTTTCTGCCATCTCCTCACTACGAAGTGAGAGTCAGTGGGACCAGAGCAGAGGTGCTCAGTCCTGTGAGCAGAGTTGTCCTTTTGAGGAAAAGGACTTCTGTTGGTATCACTGTGGAACATCCTATCTGTGGTGGAAATGCCAATGGCAGCTAAGATTTGGAAAAGCAAGAACTGTGGCTTCGACATTTCTTTCCGTGGTTCCTCCCTTCTGACTCTGGATTCATACTCAATAGGCACTTATCTTGTGCCTTCTGTTTGTCTAGCATTATCCTGGGTATTGTGCCCACCTTAGCCATAATGTTCAAGCTAGAAATTTATTCTAAATTAATTTCTAGTTTTTTAAATCTTAAAACTAAAGCTGGTTTTAGGAATTGCCCTTGGCCGCCAGTCGTTGACCAGATGATATCTGAACGCCTTAGCCTGGCTCACCGCATGCTGCCAATTGCCTTGCCAGCCTAATCCCTTGCCAGTCATCTTCATGGCAACTCCAGCTCCTCGGAGATCTTCATTGTTTTCTGGGCGGTGCTTGGTCCACTGATGACTCTGTGCCTTTGCACATACTATGTCTCCCATTTCGAATTCCTTTCCCTCTTAATCTGTAGGGTGTATTCTTGTCCATCCATAAGAGCCTTATTTGCACATCCCCTCTCTGTGAGGCCTTCCTGACGGTTAGGCAGAGTGAGTTGTTCTGTCTTCGGTTTTCATGACTCTGTTCCCAAAGTAAAGTAAATATAAAGTAAAGCCTATAACAATACTTCTTATTGACACTTCCCTCCCAATGGAATTTGAGAGCAACAAGGGTCAGAACTATGGGTCATGCCCTGTTGTAGATTTCAGTAGATGTTTGGCTGAATAAGTTGATAAAATGACACAAATTGAAACTCCATTCAGAGAACCTGAGATTTGGAAAGGTTCATAGGGACAGGAGAGATGTTGGGAAAAATATCATTCCTGATTCTATAACTCTGAACAGATATGGAGTAGAATGATGAATATGTAGGTAATAACCAGGGCATTTAGACATGTTAAAACTTAATATATGACATTTATATAACTATAAAGAAATTCAAAGTAAAGATGTAGTGTCTGTGGACTTGAAATTATTTCTAGAGGCTTTGTGAAGGAGATCAGTTTGAAACTTACGCTTGAAAGATAGGATGGAAGGTTCTCTTTAGTTCATGGGGAAATGGTCTTAGAAAGCCATCTGCATTGAGGAAAAAGAAGCAAGAATCCAAAAACATAGAGTGCCTGGCAAGTCCTCAGTAGCTGCGTGATTTTGCCGGGCGTTTGGAGTATCCACGTGCCCCTCATCGACTCCAATTTTCAGTTAATTGAGAACAAACACTAACAGTCAGATGAGCAACAGAGTTAACAGTTTCACTACCCAAAGCACACCCCCTGGGAAACTGTACAACGTGCTCCCCGAAACCAAAACCCCAAACCTAAACCCCAAATGGTCTTCCTGCTCTTACGTCTGCAAGGTGGAGGCTGGTTCCTCTGGATGAGCCAGGGGTGCGACAAAGATATGTAGCCAGCAGAGACAGTCACAGTCACCTAATGAACCCAGTCAGTGGCCCGAGGGAGAAAGCTGGAGAGTGAAGGAGAGAACTGGAGGCTGGCTCCTCAGGCAGCTCCTAGAAGCCAGACTCTGCACACTAAGAACCACAGGGACCCGGAAGAGAAGCAGGCTCCCTGCCACCTTCGGGAGCCTGTGGCAAGATTTTAGGGGAAAGAGGGGAGATGGAGACAGCTTCAAACACCTCTGACACCTTGGTGTTCATCTTGGAGTTAAACTAAAGCAGCAGGGTCTCTTTTTTTCTGGGACTAGCATAGACTTTAATACGGTTGTGCTGTGCTAAGTACTGTCTGACTCTTTGCGACCCCACGGACTGTAGCCTGCCAGGCTCCTCTGTCCGTGGGATTCCTTAGGCAAGAATACTGGAGTGGGTTGCCGTTTCCTCCTCCAGGGAATCTTCCCAACCCAGGGATCGAACCTGCATCTCCTTCACTGGCAGGCGAATTATTTACCGCTGAGTCACTAATAGTGTAAGAGAGACATGTTTCTTTGCCCTTGCCCATGTTTAAATTGGGACTCAGATCTGGTTTAAATGAACATCTTTAGGACCCCAAGGGAAGGAAGGAAGTTCTGTTTCAAGAGATGGTTGGCTGTGGGATTCACAAGGATGTTGTATTTATATCCCAGGGCTTCTGTAACAGATTACCTCAAATCATGTGGCTTAAAACAACAGAAACCTCATCTCCCCCAGTCCTGGTGGCCAGGAGTCTCAATTGAAGCTGGTGGCAGGGACATGCTACCTCTGGGGTCTCCAGGGGTGCATCTTCCATGCCTTCTCTGACTTGGATGTATAGAATCCCATCCCTGTCTCTCTCTCTCCACGTGGCCTTCTCCCCTGTGCATCTGAGTTTCTCAAACTCTCACTGTGCCTTTTTCTTATAAGAACACTCACAAGTCACTTTATGTAGGACCCACCCCAATCCAGGGTGATCTGATTTTGAGACCCTTAATTAATCTGCAAAGATCTTTCTTCCAAATAAGATCACCTTCATGGATCCTGGTGGTTAGGACTTGGACTTCTTATTTGGAAAGTTCATATTCAGCCCTCTGATTATGGGAATGTTTCCACTGAGGCTCATATAAGCTAAAACCTCCTGGGAGCGTGTCAGCTCAGTCCTGTTCTGACTTTCTCTGTTCTTCGGGGCTTAGGGCTCCCCAGACTGGACCCAGATGTCCAGGAGCCAAATCTCTCTTTCTGCCAGCCCCTTGTCAATCTCCTACCAACTCCCTCCTCCCACCCCCATTCTCTCTCCTTGCAGTAGGAAATACCCACTTTAAACATACGGACCTGGAGAAGTGAAGCAATTTGTCAAGGTTATACAACCACTTAGCAAAGGCAGGACCAGAGTTCTGTGGTCCTAATCTGAAATAGTTATTTTAAAATCATATGGCCACAGTTAGACAGCATGTGGAGTAGCGCTTTGGAATTAGAACATTCCACTTCCTGCATTCCTGGCAGCCTTTCCAGGCTGTCTCCAGAGAAACTTATCAGCCTGTCAGCCTTCTCACCAACCCCTCTTACCTTCTCCGTGTCACAGGCACGACAAAGTGCAGACAAACTCGCTTCACACAAGCTCCTCAGCCAAATGCTCCGGAGGCCTCCCATCCAAGGCGAGCGATAGCAGTGACTTGCAGGCAGCCGAGCCACCCACAAGCTCTGAGAACTACGCTGTCAATTTTTATTTGAATCCTCCTTTATTCACAGTGTGATTTCATTTAGGGTTGGCCTCACTTCCTGTTCAAATGCCAGGCCTGTGGCCTCACACTAACTGGCAGAACTATCTTGTCATCACTACAAAGAAAGAACTCTGCCCCTGGACTCTCGGAGGAGTGGGGCGTCTATGCGTCTATGCTAATTCCATCTTCCCGGGCAGCTCCCAGTCCTCAGCCAACAGTCGAGAGAGAGAGCGATGAGGGATTCCATCTTTACTTTTCTGTTGCTGGGAACCACCCTGGCTTGAAATTGTTTCTTTTTCTCAGATCAAGTTTGCTTTCTCGTGTTCTCAGGGGGTAGAAACAGACCAGGGTGTAGATCTCTGAAATGATGGCTCCCGTGAAAAAGATCTTCAAAGGGAAATGAATAAAGTGTTCTGAACCTGGCCTTGGAGTGCTTGTGGAGTCAGAAAATGCCTTCTTTGGCAAAGGATTCATCTCAGGACTCATGTAAGGGCTAGAAGCTGATCTTTCAGCAAAGACTAATAAAAACTGGAGTATAGGAAATAGGAATGGGACCAAAGAAGCTCATTGCCATTACATTTTCAGTTGGACATCTTAGGTTACCAGCAGGAGCTATGCCACAGCCAGGAAGGGCCAGGATGCAGGTCTCTGACCACAGCCTAAGAGAACATCCCTGAAGGTTGCTTCTGATATTTTGTCTGTATTTTCTGACTTGATGTAAAGCCACTGTAAGTGTCTGCCTCTGTGTAAAGTTAATTTACAGCTGCTGGTGGTGGTGGTGGCTTAAATCTGGGAAGTTTAAGCCTAAGAAAAGCAGAGGCAACCTGAGATCACATTTGAGCTAACTTGGATGCCCAGGCTTCAGAAAGGGACAGAGGTTAGTTTAGGTGAGTTGGATACACACCAACTAGCACAGGTCACAGACACCAGAGCTGAGGTTGGAACCAGATTGAAACTAAGCAAAGTATGAAATGAAGCTGGGAGCAGAGGACAAGAGCAAAAACGGTGTTCAGGTCTTTGTCTTCCTTGCAACAAGGGGCCAAAAGTCAAAGTATGCTCTACCCTCGTGTATACTCAACTCAAACCACATAGGCCCCATGAAAGAGGACAGGTAGATTCCTGAAGTTCCCCACGTGCTTTTCAAGCTGAAACACCATCCTCTTCTCCCACTCTTTCTAGGTTTCGCTCACCATTTATTCCAAATCAGCCATTTTTTCTCATCTACAGCCATAATTGGATCTTCATACCTCTCTTGGGGCCTTTGGAAATGATGAAACTGAGGCTCAGAAATGAGGCAACTTGCTAAGCTCACACAGTAGGACTCAAAGCCAGGACTCAGAACATGAAATTCCAACTCCATGACCAGTGTCTTTTCTCTATCTGGGGCAAGATCAATGAATATTTTAGGTACACAGAGTTTGGGTTGGCAACATGACACCCATTTGGGGATATACAACCAGTTAACAGTGGATCATGATCTAGGGGAAAGTCCAGGCTGGAAATGTCAACTTGAAGAGTCATTTGCTTGAGAGCTGGGAGGCTGATGAAAATGTTCAGAAAGAGAATATTGAGGAAATAAAAAAAAACTTGATGATAAATCCTAAAGGGATTTCCCAATTTAAGGAGTGAAGGACAACATATGAGCAGACAAAGATGCCCTGGTGGCTCAGACAGTAAAGAATCTGCCCACAGTGCAGGAGGCCCAGTTTGATCCCTGGATTGGGAAGATCCCCACTCCAGTATTCTTGCCTGGGAAATCGCATGGACAAAGGAGCCTGGCAAGGCTACAGTCCATGGGATCACAAAGAGTCGGACACAACTGATCAACTAACAGAAGATGGAAGAACAGTGAGAGAGGTGGGAAGAGGAGCAGGACAGGCTAGTGCCAGAGGAACTAAGTTAAGACAGAGTTGTAAGAAGGAGGCAGTGTCAGAAGGTTTTACTTGGAGGTAATGTTTTGCAGGGACAAGCTTCAAAAAGAGTCTCTTTGAGTTAAAGTTAATGGAGCAGTTGACCTTAGAGGTCTTCAGGCTAGACCTCTTTTCTGAGTTCTAGCCTTGTATGTTGAAGTAATTACTGGACTTTCCCAAAGTACAGCAAATCATATATTCAGCTGTCCTGAACTTAACCTCCTCCTTCCTGCATTCAGCTCCCCAATTCAAATGCTATTCTGTGGTTCTTACTTCCTCGAATGTGTCTATCATCTATTATGTATGCAAAGGTAGCTCTTGGTAGCGTCTTATTCCTCACCTACTGAATATAATTCAGCATCTTCCTAGCTGCAAGGGAGGCTGGGAAATTGGGCTGGAGTTGACTTGGACCAGGGCTTGGCAAGGGCCAGGCAGTAAATATTTGAGGCTTTGCAGGCCATATACTGTCTGTTGCAGCTACGCAGATCTGNTCTTATTCCTCACCTACTGAATATAATTCAGCATCTTCCTAGCTGCAAGGGAGGCTGGGAAATTGGGCTGGAGTTGACTTGGACCAGGGCTTGGCAAGGGCCAGGCAGTAAATATTTGAGGCTTTGCAGGCCATATACTGTCTGTTGCAGCTACGCAGATCTGTCCTTGGAGTGTGAAAACAGTCACAGACAGCAAGTAAATGAGTGGGTGGGTCTGTGTTCCCATAAAATTTTATGGACAAAACCAGGTGGTGGGCTGGATTTGACCCAGGGGTTGTTTGCCAGCCTCTGGCTTAGACAAAGCACAACCTACTTCTAAGCGTCGGGGACACTGGAGCTGCAGACAGTCATGATTCTGTAAGCATCAAGTCAGGGGATGCCAGCTATTGGTGGGCCATTAACAGGGCCAGCTATGCCTGGTCAGGGGCATTCTCTTCTCAGGCATGGGAAATGCCCCTTCCTGTGACTGAAGGCCACAAACTAGACATTGGCAGTCTTTGCTGAATCGTGGGACCGTACTTTTGGTTTCCAGTAAAAAGTGCAGCTGAATGTTTTCTTCCCTGTCTATTGCTTGTCAGAAGGGTTAGTCACTGGTCGGAGCCTTTGGCAAAGGGACCCACCAAGCCTACAAATCAGCAAATTATAAAAATATTAAACTGGTGCTCTTGCTCTGGAAACTTGGTGGAAAGTAAAGTCAGACTGAAATAGCTGGAGGGAGCTGTGAGGCCAGGGCACCTGTGCTGGGGTGTATGATAATTTGTTTGGAAATATTTATCTATGCACACATAGATGGTGCACTTGATGAGTAACTATATTTGTACTGTACTTACATGCTTTTTCTCCGCCTTTAATGCAATCAGTGCACATTATAGAGGCATGAATATGCAAATGTTGAATAAAGCTTGAATTTTTTAATTAAAAAAGCTAAATCAGGGGAATTGTAAGTACTCAATTTAACATTTTAAATATGAAATGAAACGTTCTCCTTCATTCCCATTCATGGCCATGGATTTTGTTGATATTCATCATGGAACTTGATTATTTTGTGCCAGTCTGTTTTTAAAGGAGCTGGCTTGGGCTTTCGTGAGATCACAAGGACTAGAAGTTGGGGGTGTGGAGAGGGTAAGACTGGGAGGAAAATGACTGTCTAAAGAACGCCTCTTTTCCTGTCCTGGTTGATGCTATTGGCACATGAAGCAGTTTACAGTTGTGTACTTGCAAAGACTATCAGCATATAAATACTCAGTTGGGAATTAAATTTCCAGAAGGAAGCATTTCCCCACTCAATTTTCTCTTAATTCAGAAAAAATGCTTTTAATTTGATGTAACACCAGCAGCTTATAACAGTTACATTATTCTCCCCCAGGAATAAAGGCAGGCTTTTCTCTGCTCCCTTTTCCAGTTGGTAAACAAAGGCTCTCTCTCCAGGTTTTGCTCTTTCTGAAGAGGAAAGTGAGCCTGACTCCTGGCTGCAGACTAAAGAGTTCATATTGTGATGAGTTGTTTGTTTAAACTTCCTTATGTGGGGTTCACTACTGTCCATAATTAAGTTACAGAGAGTCCATGCCAGATTCTTTGGAGTTTAGAATCTTCCATGGTCTATGCAGCAGGGTGACCTTAGCCAAGTGGCTGGTTGTGATATCAGTAGTAATTATACTTTATAATCTTGTAGCAATTTATTCAAAGTATTTGTGCCCATGTGTCCTTGTTTCATTTGAAACCTGCCTGTGGGACTCAGGAAGAGAATGGGCCAGGCTATTCTAAGTCTCTTTTGAAGCTACCACTATGAGTTCAATAAGGTGGTTAAGTGAGAAAGAAAAGAAAGGGCTAGCCTAATGATGATCGCACCCAATCTAAGCCTAATAGACATGCTAGTGTGAACAGGTAGTAGGAAATCCAGTATACAGTGACTCAGTGATGCTTGGTCCACACTTGCCAGTAAACTCTCAGGATTTGGAAGGCTTTTCACTTGAGGTTCCCTGGTTTGGTCATTTTCTAAGGGAAATTCTCCCTGGAGTTTGTCCTGCTCCTAGTATTTTATTGTATTTTCTTCTAATTACTGTCATAGTTCAAGGCATGCAATCTGGAGTTTTCCAAGAATGTGAATTCTTCAGATTCTGAGACCCTTCCCACATTAAGAGAGGGAATACGAAGTGTTCAAGAAGTGGCCATGATCTGATGGTGCCAACATTGCATTCATGGCGATAGCAGAATTAATCTATCTTTTCTGAAATGAAAGGGCTGACAAAAATGTCATCTTGTAGTACCCCTGTTTAGTTTAAATGCAATGTTTCTTTCATTTACACCCAAGTGAGGAAAGTATATATTAAAAAAAAATTTTTTAATAAATGCTTCAGTTTTGAATAATTCTAGATTTGCAGAAAAGTTGCAAAGATATTACAGTGTTCCCACACAACCCTCACCGAGTTCTCTCTACTGTTAGCATCTCACATTACTATGGTACATTTGTCAAACCTAAGAAACCACTGATAGCCACTATTAATGCAACTCCAGACTTTTTTGGGTTTTACCAGCTTTAGAAAAATATTTTCAAATCTCCGATGTCTGAGTCTGTATACAGGGGTCAGTTCAGCAGTTTCAAGTTCTGTGAACCCAAGCTGATGATGTTGAATCACAGAATTGTATAGTAGAGAATTTTAAGATCCATATAGTGCTACAATATTTTTAGAAATGAGAGAAATTCACTGGGGGAACAAAAATCACGCAGGGCCAACATCGCTTCAGTTGTGCAGCGTATTCTGCCCAGTCACCTCTCCCTAGTGGCCACTTAGGTCTTGACTGCCCTTCTCTTGGTGATAAAAAGTCCTCAGATATACAGATACACCTTCAGGACACATCGGTATGAGAAGTCCCTTCCTTTGTAACACGGAGGAAGATCCCAGTTCTCCTAATCCTTCTAATCTGTTCAAGGAGAAATTCTATGGCAGGAGCCCGGGCAGAACAGGTAGGCAGAGCTTCTGAAAGGAGTGTGATTGAGGTCTATTTCTAGTCTTGAACAATACAGCAGAGAAACGGGTCATCCTAAAACTGTTCGGGTTTCCTGGCAGTAGGCACTTGATTTGGGCTGTCTGTGTGGATGTGGGTTAACTTCAGGTACGTGTAAGGTGGTGTGATCTTGCATGTCAGCACAGCAAGGGGCGCAGGAAACACTCTGTCAACACGCATAACCATTAGTCTATCTACAGCTGATGCCTTTGAGTCATCTCATTGAGGATCAGGGCGACCCGAATACATTTCTTCGTAGCAGTACAGATGGATACCAGGAAACCGAGCAGATGCATCGTCGCTAATCAGGCAGAGACACAGCAGGCTAACTAAGAGCGAGGATTCACATGCCTTCGCAAACCTTAATTAAAGAGCTCGGTGCCTCCTTTTGTTTTATCTGTTGCCAGTGTTTGGTCTCCTATTGTGACAGCTTTTTTTTTTTTTTTTAAGTAGTCATCAATTCGCTGTGATAATGGAATGGAGAGACAGAAGAGTACTGTATCTGTGAAACAGCCGTAATGTCTGGCCAAGAGTTAAGGAGCTGCTGCTTCTGCAGCTGCAAACCAGTGTTTGCAAGAACCAACCACAAGAGAGTCTAGAGAGAGGACGCAGGGATCCGGATACCTCGGAACCCATCCCACATCATCTTCTGTCTTAGGCAGCAGCCAACAGAAACCAAATGTCCTGTCCTTAAGGGAGGGAGCGCTAAATTATTGAGCAGGCTCTCAACAGCAGGCGAGTGGAACAGGCATCTGCAGATTTGTGTTTCACGCCCCAGTAATAAATACAGTGTTGAGAGGCAAAATCTGTCCCAGCAAACGCACAGGGCTTGGGGCAGACTCTGCTCACAGGCTCTTCCATCTTGCAGAGATTTGAGGCAAAGGTTGTTGGCTGGGCTCAGTATCCCTCCGTGTGAGCTGGGGGAAGGGCTGAGGGTGGAAAAGAGATACCTCAGCTCATGTATAACAGGGCTTCCTGTCATTGAGGGAGTTCAAGAGAAGGAAGCCAAGGAAAAATTTCACGTGGTGGAGAATATGCCTGAAAACGTAGCTTCGAGCCGGGTCTGTCTTGCCCCAGGGCAATCTTCTTGAGGTGAGGGACCCTCTCTAGTCTGCCATCCTGTTTCTAGTTCTTTGAATACTCTCTGGCCATAGTGCTCTACTCAAGAAATATCTCATGGGCCTAGTTTTGTAGAAGCCTCTAAATGACACAGTCATATTTGTTGCTGGAAGGCAATGGAGAGACACATTGCATCCTAATAATTTGCAAGTAAAGATAGCTGGGTCCTTATAAAGAGTATCAAATTAGGAATCAGAAGTCCTGGTGATTTGGAGTGTACTTTTTAAATTCAGAAGTTCTTTTGCCAACATATGTAATCTCTCTCCATGCCAGTTTCTCAGGACAATCCTATTTGATGGTGACAAAGGGTGCTAATGGGCTTGTCCACTGCCCGGGGCGGTGTGTTACCCCTTTACATCTTCATCACTCCTAGATCTAGACAAATTCATATTTTTAAAAGAAGACTGGCTCAGGCCCTTCTTCCCCTACTCCCTCAAAGCAATGAATTCCAGGTATGAGGATTAGAGAGACCAGAGATACCTGAATCTGAAGACAGTCAGAAGGTTTGGGTGGTGTGCCTCACTAGTGTGAGATCAGCCCTGTTTTAAATCCCTTGATGTGCGTTTACTCACCCATATTAAGCACGTGCAGTCACCGTGGCCCGGGCTCAGTGACCTCATTCACTCAGCCTACAGAGCCTGCTTGACCTCAGCTCCCCGGTCCTATGCCCTGGCCTTGGGACCATCTGGCTTCATCTTCTGGGTCGTGATATTGACCTAGGATCTACCATGTTTGGGTGACCCATCGGACATTTCCCAGCATGCTTCGCTATAGACTACAATAGATCCAAGATGGTGATAGAAATGAGTCTTGACATGTGTGAGTTGATGCCTGGTGTTTAGTCAATTACAATTAGTTAAGTTATTAAGTCAGGCCAGAGACAGGCATGGGTTGGCCTCATTGTAATCTTGAGTCTCACAAAGAGGCCAGATGACAAACCATGTGGAGAATATATGTAGCCCGCATTTGGAGAAGCCCAACATGCTTTCTCTCCTAGTGGGAAAAGAAAGACAGGAGAGGAAACCATTCTGTGACCCTCTTCTCTTCATTGACTAATAGGTTTTTCTTTAAAGCATCTATCTTTCAAAAAGTTAACGATGCTTTATTATTACTTAGTTACCTGTGCACTGGCCTAGAGGCCCCTTGGAGCCCAAGATTGGGCTCCAGAATCACTGCAGATAGTGACTGCAGCCATAAAACGAAAAGACACTTTCTCCTTGAAGAAGAGCTATGACAAACCTAGGTAGCATATTAGAAAGCAGAGTCATTACTTTGCCGACAGGTCAATATTGTCAAAGCTATGGTTTTTCCAGTAGTCATGTAGGAATGTGAGAGTTGGACCGTAAAGAAAGCTGAGCACTGAGCAAATGATGCTTTTGAACTGTGATGTTGCAGGAGACTCTTGAGAGTACCTTGTACCACAAGGAGATTAAGCCAATCGATCCTAAAGGATATCAGTCCTGAATATTCAGTGAAAGGATTGGTGCTGAAGCTGAAGCTCCAGTCTTTGGCCACCTGATGTGAAGAACTGATTCATTTGAAAAGTCCCTGATGCTGGGAAGGATTGAAGGCAAGAGGAGACGGGGACAACAGAGGATGAGATGGTTGGATGGTATCACTGATTCACTGAACATGAGGTTGAGCAAGCCCTGGGAGTTGGTGATGGACAGAGAAGTCTGGTGTGCTGCAGTCCATGGGGTCGCAAAGAGTCAGACACGAATGAGTGACTGAACTGAGAGGCCCCTTGGATTCTGGAAGTCATCAGCCTATAGCTTGTGTGTTAATTTAGGTTTATCGTGCAAATATTTCTGTACTCCCAAAGAACTTCAGATTTGCTAAAAGCACTTCTGGAATCTGAGGGCAAGTTTGGATCCATGTTTGTTACACTCCCATGCACAGTGTCATCTATGTATCTCTAAAAGGCTGATGCTGGTTGGTTCTCAGCAGAACATTTGGAGAACTACACCCAAATGCACTCTCATCAGTCCTGTCAGGGTATTTCTAACTTTGGTTGCGATTTGTGTTCATCATCTACCAGTGGCTCAGATATGCGGGTAAATGAGCACACCACCCTTATGGCAGAAAGTGAAGAAGAACTAAAAAGCCTCTTGATGAAAGTGAAAGAGGAGAGTGAAAAAATCTGCTTAAAGCTCAACATTCAGAAAATGAAGATCATGGCATCTGGTGCCATCACTTCATGGGAAATAGATGGGGAAACAGTGAACAGAGTGTCAGACTTTATTTTGGGGGGCTCGAAAATGACTGCAGATGGTGATTGCAGCCATGAAATTAAAAGACGCTTACTCTTTGGAAGGAAAGTTATGACCAACCTAGATAGCATATTCAAAAGCAGAGATATTACTTTGCCAACTAAGGTCTGTCTAGTCAAGGCTATAGTTTTTCCTGCGGTCATGTATGGATGTGAGAGTTGGACTGTGAAGAAGGCTGAGTGCCGAAGAATTGATGCTTTTGAACTGTGGT